>CM066984.1:26765000-27132500 GCA_033977485.1 Hydrangea macrophylla | reverse complement strand
GTTCCGAGGATTTTTATAAATAAATTGTGCTCTTATTGATTAAATCGTTACTTTCAAAGTTTACTCTTGTCTTAGATCTATTTTGATGGTAGTGTGCTCAATGATCCATGCTTGTTGTGCTTGTTTAGATTATTTACATGTAGTGGTGCTTAAATTGAATTGTGCTATCAAGTATCCGAATAGTCCATGCCTAGATTAGACGGATTATACCACAACCCTAGTTTAGTGTGGGATAATTCGTGCTAACCGAAGATGGATTATGTTGGTGCTTGAACCATAGTTATTTTCTTGACGGAGTAATTGGGTTTGTAGCTACAATTCCCCATTATCATCCAACTTAATAAGCTAAAGTAATTCGTAAATACTCTTATTATGAAGCTAGTGGTGGATTTGCAATCCTAGGTTTCTTAAACTTATTATAAAAACAAATATTTAATTGCTTTCATAATTTAGATTTGCTTTTATTGTTATTCGTTTAATTTAAATTAAATCCAAAATCCATTTTTCTTAATTAACTAAATTTAGGTTTTAAAAATTATAGTGTGTGGTATTCAAACTCTGTGGGTTCGACCTTTACTTCCACACTGCAAATCTTTTGAAAGTAAAGCATAAGTTAAGCATACTTTTATATCTTGATTTTGACAAGATCAATTGTCCATATAAAGATTCAAATGGCACAATCCCTATGCTCGTATGATTGTTGTTGCTATAGGTGAACTCTATCAATGGTAGATGCATCTCCCAATAATTCTCAAAAATTTTAACGCAAGCTCGTAACATGTCCTTCATCACTTGAGTAACTCGTTCAGTCTATCCATTGGTTTGTAGATGGAAAGCTGAACTCAAGTTCAGTGTTGTCCACATTGCTATATATAGACTCTTCTGAAAATTCCACAGTGAACTGTGAATCTTGGTCTGACACGATCGATACATGTACGCCATGTAATCATATGACTTGTTGTATATAGATCCTGCTTAGCCGTTCTACAGGATAGGTCATGTTGTAGACAATAAAATGTGCCATCTTCATTAGTCTATCCACTATTACCCAGCATCATGGTTTAGCTAAAACCTAGTAAACCTACCATAAAATCTATATTTACGTGTTCCCATTTCCATTGAGGTATTGGTTGTGGTAGTAGAAGTCTAGGTGGTTTCTAGTGTTCTGCCTTTACTTGGTTATAAGTAAGACACTTACGTACCCAGCTACCTCTCTCTTCATTCCTTTTCCCAATAAATTTTTCTCTTCAAATCCTTGTACATCTTCGTACCTCCAGGACGAACAGTCATTCGTGACTTGTGTGCTTCATCCAATATGTCTTTCTGAAGATTATCTTCGTCAGGCACATAGTGTCTACCTGTACATCTTAGGGCTTCATCCGCTCTTATGATCCATACCTCTAGTTCCTTGGCTGACATCTTAGCAAACAACAGTTTCAATTCCTCGGTCGTCTGTTGAGCCTCTATGATATGACTAATCAGAGTTAGCTGTATGACAAGACATTGAAGGTGTTGTCATTTTCCTAATTCTGTTGGCCAAAGGTCAAACTCAGCTAAAATCTCTAATGCTTTTCATTCTCGAAGCAATATAGTAATGATTACTAATTGCGGTGGCTCAAAGCATTGGCCACAACATTCGCTTTACATGGATGGTATTGCAAAGATAAATGATAGTCCTTGAGCAACTCCATCCATCTCCGTTGTCGCATGTCCAACTCCTTTTGAGATAACAGGTACCTTAAACTCTTATGATCTGAGAATCCATCAAACTTCTCTCCATACAAATATTGCCTCCATATCTTTAATGCAAACACTGTTGCAGCTAACTCCAAGTCATGCATAGGGTAATTCTTCTCATGTGGTTTCAGTTGTCTTGATCCATACATAATAACATTTCCATCTTACATAAGCACACATCCATGTCCTTGGTGCGATGCATAACTGTAGATTATGTATCGTTTCCCACTCTTGGGTATTGCTAGTACTGGTACGGAGGTCAATCTTTCCTTTAACACCTAGAATGCACCTTCGCATTTATCTATCCATTCATACTTCATCTCACCCCTTGTCCAATTTGTCATTGCTTGCATTTATGGAGAATCCTTCCATAAATCTCTGGTAATATCCAACCAGACCAAGAAAACATATAACTTCTGTTGCATTGGTCAGTCTATTCCAACTCAAGACTGGATCGATCTTAGATGAGTCTATCGAGATACCGTCCTGAAATATCACATGTCCTAGAAATTTGACTTCTTGTAGCCAAAAATAACACTTACTGAAATATCATAAGTCTATCATGTGCTTAATTTTAATGGCTTGGAGATATGTCCAATGTTTAAGGAATTCTATGTTATCCTCGGCTTCGATCTAGACTCAGACTTAATTCTTCCTCTTACTAATACCCCCAGTCCAATGTGCTGCTTGGCTGAATATCTTAACTGTTCAACTACTATCTCTCGCTGACTAATTCATAGTGAAGTTCTAGACATTACCTCTATCATTGCCCAGTATACTGATCCTGGAAATGCTAGCATGTATGATGCTACCCCTAGGGCTGCTCTGATCCTGTGCATGACTTCACACTTCCTATTCTCGAGTACTTCTAGTGACTTGGTGCATATATGCCTTTGACTAAAAGTGGGTAGGAACCCCATGGTTATGGTTCTAGATGAAACCTTGATCAAATGGTTTGGATAACGCCCTTAATCAAAGAACTCTTCTTCTTTCTAGGGCCCCTTTGGAGTACAGGCTTGGCTATTTGAGTGCCTTCAGTTGTGGATAGGCAGTGTGCCACCGGTTTACTGTCACAGAGATGTGCTTCATTCTCACCATACTTTTACCGACTGGGTTAACATAATGGGTACTTTATATGAGGCAGACATTTGTTGGATTGTGGGGCGATGGGGTCTTCATGCTGTGACCACTGGCCTTGGGAATCACCCGAGAATGTGGTTGATGGGTCTGAGAGAGACTTCTTTCTATCATCCTCTTCGATTGGCCAGGCAGTATAGGCTGGGTCAGGAGGTCCCCTTGGGATTCACTGAGAGGGTCTTTGCTTTCAGAGTCAGAGCTGTCACTATTGCTGCTTTCATCAATGGTTGGACCTACCGAGTAAAGGCCTATTTCTAAAGACCTTTGAAAAATAAAAGACACAAAACAAAATTGAACTTGACTGATTATGCTTCCTCCTTCAAGTGTCTTTAATATTTGTGATTGCTCTTGAGAGACTTTTTCATTTAACCATACCTGCTTATGTAATATTTGAAGTTTGTTTAACGGTGAACCTTGGTTACTGTGAGAACCTTATTTTATGCATTTTGGCTTTCTGAAAATATTTTGTTGCAAGATTTTGATTAGATGTCACTCTTGCTACTTGCTTGGACATGCTAGGGCGGTTAAAGGAAAACAAGGCAGGTAGCCAAAGATTGCCCTTAATTTGGGGGTATCGGTAGTTTCAAGGCAAACGAGGTAGATGACCGAGTTTGCCCCTAGTTTAGGGATGGTTTAGGCAAATGAGGTGAATGGCCAAAGTTTGCCCCTAATATGAAGGGTGGTTTCTGGGTTATGGTAAGGACCGTGACTTTAAATCTCTAAGATGCTCATAACTTTTGCCTAGGCACTAGTGAGGTGACCTAGCAAGCTCTTTTCTCTCTTTTGTTGTTGCTCACTTTTGATTTAGCTCAAATTTTTACCTAGGCATCCTTTCGGATTTTCAACCTAGCGAGCCATCCTCTTTCTTTTTGAAAGTTCGCCTACGTACCACCGACCAGGGATCAGGTCCGACGTAGTTCGGGCCAGGGCTTTGAAAGAAGAACGTTTAATTATGATGGTATTGACCAAACCGATGTGGTTGCCTACGTATCCCGAGTGGGAATCAGGTCGAGCGTAGTTCAAGCCAAGGTTTTGAAAGAAGAGGGTTATTTTTAAATGGGTGGAATGACCGAACCGATGCAGTTGCCTATGTATCCTCAAATGTGAATCAGGTCAAGCGTAGTTCAAGGCAAGGTCTTGAAAGAAGAGGGTTATTTTTAAGTGGGTTGGAACGATCGAACCGATGTGGTTGCCTGCGTATCCCTGAATGGGAATCAGGTCAAGCATAGTTCAAGGCAAGGTCTTGAAAGAAGTAGGTTATGTCAAGCATAGTACATTTTGAGGCGATCCAGGTTGGTTGGTTTTTTGAATTCGACACTGTCAAAATCCATGAGGTAGGTTGGTCCTCCTGAAAGGATAGTTTTGACAATATAAGGCCCAACCCATTTGGGTTTGAACTTTCCACGTGGATAAAAAATTAGGGCTCGTAGCTCCTTAAGGACAAGATCACCTTTGAAAATTTTCCTCGGACGAACCGTCTTGTTAAAGGCACGGGCTATCCTCTTTTGATAAATTCGGACATAGTCAATCGCCGAAAGGTGCTTCTCATCTATGAGTGCCAATTCTTTGTATCTTTCCCTTAACTAGTCTAATTCTGAGATCTCACATTCAGCCATTACTCGCAAGGATGGTAATTCTATCTCGACGGGGAACACATCTTCCATTCCATATACCAGTGAGTAAGGAGTCGCTCCTGTAGACGTCCTTATCAAAGTTCTGTATCCCCATAGTGCGAATGGTAGCTTCTCGTGCCAATCTTTGTAAGTATCAGTTGATTTCTGTAGTATGACCTTGACATTTTTGTTTGCAGCTTCAACTGGCCCATTGGTTTGCGGTCTGAATATTGATGACTTATGATAAGTGATTTTATATTCCTCAAATAGATCTCTGACTTCTACTTTGAAATGACTTCCGTTATCCGAGATGATCTTATGGGGGACTCCATAGCGGCAGATAAGGTTTCTTTTGATGAACTTGGCCACTTCCTTGGCTTCCAATTTAGTGTAAGATTCAGCTTCAACCCACTTTGTGAAGTAGTCGATGGCCACTAGAATGTAACGATTCCCATTTGAGGCTTTTGGAATAATCCCTACAATGATATCGATTCCCCAAGTTGAGAATGGCCATGGAGAGGTCATACTACAGAGTAGCGATGGCTGTACATGCATGATGTTCGCATAGATCTAGCACTTGTGGCACCTTCTCTCGTGTTCACAACAATTTTTCTCCAATGTCATCCAGTAGTTCCCTTGCCTTACAATCTTCTTAGCTAGCATGTGATCATTCATGTGTGGACCGTATACCCCTTTGTGTATCTCTTCCATCTTCTTAGTGCTCTTCCCGAATAGACAAGTCAAGTTGTGACTGTTATACCCTTTCTTTAACAATTTTTCCCCACAGATGATGAATAGCGTAGGGAATCATCGAATTGCTCTTTTGTCCTTCTCAGTAGACTCTTGGGGATGCATTCCTCTTTCTATGAAGTCCCATATATCTTGGTACCACAGTGTTTCCTTTTCTTCTTCCTCAATTGCGGCAATCATGTTGATCATGGAGGCTAAGGTAGCCAATGAATCTGCTAATTCGTTCTCCTCGCTGGGCAGGTAGAAGAATGTTACACTCTTGAACTATTTTTTAAGCCCATCGAGATGATCATGGTAGGGTTTCAGCCTCTCTTCTTTTACCTTCCATTCTCCTCTGGCTTGTGACATAATGAGGTTTGAATCTTCGAAGATGTCCAGTCTTTGAACCTTTAATTCTATGGTTGCTTCCATTCCCAAGATGCATGCTTCATATTCAACAGTATTGTTGGTAGAGTTATAGTTGAGCTTGACAGCCAGTGGAGTGTGATCCCCATTTGGAGATACCAGAATCATCCCTACTCCATACCTTTTCATGTTGGCTGTTCCATCGAAGTATAACTTCCATTGCTCTTCTTTGACTTCTATGACATTCTCATCTAGAAATGCAAAGTCTCCACTTTCTTCGGAGCCAACAGCGTATTTAGAAAAATGCTCAGCTATAGTTCTCCCTTTTACCGACTTGCTTATTACATATGTGATATCAAATTCAAATAGAAGAAATGGCCAACGGGATATGCGACCGGTTAGGGCGGGTTTTTTGAGGGAGGTATTTTAGAGGATCCATGTGAGATATGAGCACAACTGGAAAGGCTAGCATATAGTGTTTTAGTCGGCAAGTGCACCAGACTAAGAAGCAAGGACTTCCAAGTTTACTTAACAAAACTCTAAAACTTAATCAAGAAAAACTAAATGACTTGAGGATTAGAGGCAAAAAAAAAAAAAAGGAAAACACAACTAAGATTAGAGGGTCACCTCCAAGATTATCCTCAAATTTCTATATTTTGAAGATCTTCCAAGTTCTTCTTCAAGCCCTCCAAAACTCTCTATCTCTTTCAAATATGTGTTGTTGTGGTATTAGTGATTTCTTGTGTGTTGTTGTTCCAAGGAAGATCCTCCTTCTTTTATCGACAAAATTACCAAGTATTTTCAGTGAATTCAGAGTAAAAGACAGGTGTAAATGCCTCATTTAGTGGTACAATACGTACTTCCTGAAAATAGACAGACTGCTGCACAGGGCGGCATTCAAAAATCTCTTGCGGCAGTCAGTGGATGCCGCAGCAGCACTCCGTGAAAGCCGCGGCGGCATTCCATGACTGCCGCGCGACTCTCAGTGAGTGCTGCGCCAAATTATTGATTGCCGCGTTTTTGTCAACCTTACTTTATCAGTTTTTTGTTTTTATCCGCATACATATACGTATTGTACCACAAAATACAGACTTTAAAAGCAAACGGCAGTCAAAAAATGTCGGCGACACTCAGTAAATGCCGGGTCGGCATTCTGTGACTGCCGTTCGGCATTCACCGAATGCCTTTCGGTACTCACTGAGTGCTGTAAAATACTTCCGTGTGCCGGTTTTTGTTGAACTTCCCCTTTTTAGGTCTTTTCTTTCCTCCTTTTTCTTAAAGATACTTATTTTCGAAGATCTTTTCCAAAAATGATGTTTTATACCTGAATTCTCCTAAATACCTGGTATTTTCTTCTTTCTGTAAAATTTTATTGCGTTTGGAGAACTTTCCAAAGAGCTTGGAATACTTCAAATCTTTCGGTCCTTATCATCATTGGACGTGGAGGTGACGCTCTCCTAAATTTGACGGTCGGTCAAAATCGGGGTGTCTACAGTTTGCCCTTCTTTGACAGAGCTTGTGGGGCAACGCATCCCATAAGTGAATGTCAAAGCCTGTGTGAAGACAGGCCTTTTGACCGGACCGTCGGTTTTAGGAAAAGCAAAACATTTTGGAAAAGAAAACATGCGTGTGGCAGCGGTTCACACTGGTCATGCTCAATGGTGAGCTACCTACATATCCATTTAGGAATCAGACCAAGACGTAGTTCGGGCACGGGGTCGAACACACACAAATGCAAGTAGTCACACGGATGGATGCACCTATCCTATCGTGATGCGCATGCTATGTAATGGTATCCATGAATAGACCTAGTTATGTAAGCATCATGCTTATCATGTCTTCCCTACGTATGACGCACGTTACATGTTGCGTTGGTCAAGGAAGATTGACGTATTCTTGACCGATGCAGAAAAAATCTGTCGCAGGGGCTAAGAAGACGTTTTTGATTTGATTTTGAAGGTTGATGTAAATCTATTACGAGAACCGAGAATGTAAATCTATTACGCGGATCGAGAATATAAATCTGTTGTATTCTCAGAAAGAGGGTTAACGCAAATCTGTTGTGAGAACCGAGAATGTAAATTTATTACACTCTCACAACAAAGAATCAACGTAAATCTGTTACGCAGATCGAGAATATAAATCTGTTATATTCTCAGACAGAGGGTTGACGCAATTCTGTTGCGACAATCGAGAATGTAAATCTGTTACACTCTCACAATAAACAATCAACGCAAATCTGTTACGCGGATCGAGAATATAAATCTGTTATATTCTCAGACAGAGGGTTGACACAAATCTGTTGCGAGAACTGAGAATGTAAATCCGTTACACTCTCACAACAAAGAATCGACGTAAATCTGTTACGCGGATCGAGAATATAAATCTGTTACATTTTCAGACAGAGGGTTGATGCAAATCTGTTACGAGAACCGAGAATATAAATCCGTTACACTCTTACAACAAAGAATTGACATAAATCTGTTACGCGAATCGAGAATATAAATATGTTATATTCTCAGACAGAGGGTTGATGGAAACCTGTTGCGAGTACCGAGAATGTAAATCTGTTACACTCTCACAACAAAGAATCGACGTAAATCTGTTATGCGGATCGAGAATATAAATCTGTTGCGAGAACCGAGAATGTAAAATCTGTTACATTCTCCAAATTCAATTTTTCAAAGTTCGGGAGCTTACGGGCACAAATTTATTTCAATTTTTGAAATTTGGGGCCCGCAGGCTTGAATTTTATCTCCTGAAATTTGGGGCCCACAGGCTCAAATCTGCCTTAATTTTTGAAATTTTGAACCCGCAGGCTCGAATTTTATCTCCTGAAATTTGGGGCCCGCAGGCTCAAATCTACCTTAATTTTTGAAATTTTGAACCCGCAGGCTCAAATTTATTCTAAATTTTTGAAATTTGTGGTCAACTTAAGCCTAAAAATGACCCCAGGGCCAAAAAGTGTAATGAGGGAAAATTTTGGGGGGCTCAAGTTCAATTTTCGTGACCTGATTTGAATTCTTGGGGGAAAATAAAGGATCTTTGAACCGACTTAAATGCGGCACACGCGGTTTTTCACGGCAGTCCGTGACTGCTATGCGGCACTCACGGAGTGCCGCTGCGGCAGTCAGTGAGTGCCGCTCGGCAGTTCATCGACTACCGGGCGCGAAAACCAAGTGCCTCGATTGAGCGGTAGTGGCTTAAACCGCCGAGTTCATTGCCTTTCATTTCATTCTCTCAACTCTTTTCAACTCGAAATCTCTCTGGAGAAAATTTTCCTCTTTTTTTTTTCTTGCTTGGATTGATTTACCGGGGCTTTCAGGTTAGTTCTACTCGATCAAAACTCAGTTAATTGCTTTCATTTTGTTGTTTTTCTGGATTTTTCATGAATTTAACGCGCGGATCTCTCTTTCTCTTTGACAGATTATGGCGAGCGGTTCGGGGAGAAGGAAGAAGGGCAAGTATACGGCCACTCATCATCCAGACGCCACACTCTTGCTCTGGGACCCGGATGAGCACTTGTCTGCCCGCGCGTTCAAGCGCGAGGTAAACGCTCCCCCTTTTTTCCTTTTTTTTAAAAATTTTATTCTTTTAGAACTTTATGTATAGTGAATCATAACTTTGAATGTCTCATTTCAAATGCAAATGCCATGCTTGTAGTGCTTTCATACGTACTTTGTTCAAGATTTTGCATTTCACCTTACTTCCCATGAACTTTATGAATATCATGCTCGACGAATCATAATTTATTATTCTCCCTCATGTTTATTGAACTTTCGGGTGTTCCACCTGTATCAATTCCCTTATTTCCCCTTCGACTTTTCCCAAACACTTCTTGTGAATAAAGAATCTTATGCTCGTGAATTTTCCTTTCCATTTTTCTTAGGATTTACGAATGCGATGCTTGTTAAATGAAATCCTGAACATTCCCCCTGTGTTTATTATACTTGTGAATTTTCTTGAGCGTTCCAAATGCCTTTTTATTCAAAATTGATTCTTGAACGCTTGTGATGACATACTTCTCTTTGAAACTATGCTTCTTTTGGATCCAAATTTCTTATGAACCTATATGCATGTATTTCGAAAATGTGAACAAACCACTCTTTTTCTTTTCTCAAAATCTCGCTAGAACATTGAGTGCTTTCTCTTATTCATATCCTCTTTCATACCAAATGAGTGTCATGCTTGTGAAATTTCCTACGAGTATTTCTAGATTTTCCATTTCTTTATCTTTTCATTCATTTTTATGTCGCTTTTCCCTCTTTTTATTTTTTATTATTTTTTATTACCATATATATATATATTTTTTTTAATTGCTAATATCAAAACTTGTGATTCTTTCTTGCAGCTGCAGCCCAAGGTGCTAAAGGGGAATGGCAGCCTCGCTCATGGCTATGAGTGGTATGGGGAGCTTAGTGAGACAGTGCAGGGATTTATTGGGGCTTTCGGTTTTGGGGACTTCGTCAAACTTTTGACGAAGAGCTCCAATGATCTACGACAGATCCATGCGCTAGCGGAGAGGTGGTGGGATACCACCAATACCTTCCACTTCGATTTTGGGGAGATGACGATGACTCCCCTCGATTTCAGCATGATTACAGGGATTCCATTCGGGGGAAAGCCCTTACGGTATTTGGATGCGACCAGAGACTGGGACAAGGTGGTGGCGTTGCTTGGAGCGGTTTCGGAGGAGCCCTTGGTCACAGCCAAGTGGTTTATGGATAATTCTGGGGCAGACCGGGCTTTACTGATGAACAGATG
The DNA here is from genome assembly GCA_033977485.1 of Hydrangea macrophylla. NCBI lineage: Eukaryota > Viridiplantae > Streptophyta > Magnoliopsida > Cornales > Hydrangeaceae > Hydrangea > Hydrangea macrophylla. The sequence goes on along the minus strand of CM066984.1, from coordinate 27,122,154 downwards.
GCTCGAGGCTTTATGATGTATATGCTGGGGTGCTCCCTGTTGAGCACCAAGGGTGATCGGTTCTCCGTCACTGTGGTATCCTCTTTGGAGCGCATGGACCAGATTCACGAGTACGACTGGACTGGTGCAGGATTAGCCATCCTGTCAAAGCACATGGGAGAGATCTCCAAGGACAGGCCGGCTTCTACTGGTGGTTTTTGGAGTGCGTGGGAGGTACGTCCTTTCTTTTTATTTCCATTTCAATATTTATTATGCTTTTGGATGTTTATTTAAACTGTGAGACTCATGACCTCTTTCTCTTTTTATTTATTGCAGATTTGGTCCTACGAGTATTTTCGCATGATGTCCCCCGAGACACGCAATACCGACGCCCTCATCATGTCCCAGGGGCTGAAATGGGCGAAGGACAGGGTCGGGCGGAAGACTGGGGCACATGAATTTATTTCGTTCAGGAATTTCCTGATGAACCTGAGGGAGCAGCACGTTCGCTGGCAGCCGTGGCTCAGAGTGCTTCCCGAGACTTCTGTGAGGATTCAGGCATCGGGCGGATGGGATCTGATGAGGCGGGTTATGGATGGGCCGGAGGCCCAGGTGTGGTATTTAGGAGAGAGGGTGACTAGGCAGTCACTAGCGGCTCCAGGATTTTTTGTGCCACACCCTCCTCCAGTTTCTATGAGAGCCACAGATATGCTTCAGGGTAGCGAGCTCACGGCTGCTCTGGCTGGCTCGGGTATTCATGGCTTCTTGGAGCCTCACACAAGATACGCAGCTTTCTGTACTGCTAAGCTGATGCCGAACTTTCCTCTGATGGAAGTGACTCGGGTGAGTAAATGATTCCTTCATCCTTTTATGAGTTTTCTTTCATCCTTTATTCACGTTTTATTTTTTGTTTGCAGCTCATTCCTGCTGCAGCTCGTCCTCCTGCCTTACCTGAGTAGGATTGCACCGTGTTGACTATCTCGTTCGGTGAGCCCTTCTTGACGACGATCCCCTGGCTCTAACAGGGTGCCCCTACTATTCCTATTCATTATGACGTCGTCCCGCGTGCTTACGCGGAGGAGGGCTTGACGTATGCCCACAGCGTGCGGTAGTGGCTTCTCGGGCGAGAGTGGATGGTAAGAAACTTATCTCCGCCTTTCACTTTGACTTTAACTTTGATTGCCTCTCCTTTTACTAATCTTTATTCTTGGTTCTTGTTTTTAGGCTGAGGGAGCTCGGGCGACTACTTTATTTTGATGGCGGCTTTAGGATAGCTGATAGGATAGGCACTTGGATGTCTTTTACATTTTCTGCTTTTCATTATGCTCATTTACCGTATACGTGACCATAGCTTGGTCCTTTTATTATGCTTTCATTTTCTCTTACCTGCCGTATATGGGACCATAGCTTGGTCCCCCTTTTATTTGAGTTTTGAATGCTTCTATCTCTTTTATTTATTTTGAAATGAACAAATGAATGAATGAATGGGTGAATGTATGCAGCCACAGCTTGGTTATGTTGTATGTGCTGCATGATGTGCACGTTTTTATCGTTCTTTATTTAGTTTTCTGTTTACAGGTGGGTTGAAACTGTTACAAATGGTCCCTGGCCAACAAAAAACTCAGAACGGCACTCGGTGAGGTCTCAGCGGCACTTGGCGAGTGCCGCAGCAGCAGTCAGCAAATGCCGCAACGACACTCACGGACTGCCGCGCGGTACTTCGTCGAGTACCGTTCTACTTTACTGAATGCCGCCCTGACTCAGGCAGATCTACCTCCATTTATACCCTATTTTCTTCAAAACTCCGTAAAACACTATCTTCTTTCATTCTCCCCTCTCTCAAATGGCCCCCGTTAGCTCTCAAATCCTTTTCCCGTGGATGGATACCCTCTCTGGTATCGATAAGCTCAACTTCAAGTGTTTCAGGCTAAACGACCTTTTCTCCTTCCGGCGAATGATTCTGAACGAAAGTTTGCTTCAAGCCGCTGTCCGATGTTGGGATCCTTCGCTCCACGTCTTCCGTTTCAGTCATCAAGAGATTTGTCCTTTGTTTGAAGAGTTCAGTGCTATCCTTCATACTGACTCTTTCGCGTATCTGACTGTTCCTTCGGTAAAAGTCGGGTATGTTCAAGACTTGGCGGCTCTTCTCCATATTTCCTGCAGTGTCGCGGGCTCTTTCATTCATGACAGACAGGTTGAATTCGAGCGCCTCTCCTCGGTTTATGCTCTCATTGGGGATCCTTACGATAGTGGGTATCAAGTTATACGGCGTAGCGCTCTATCAATTGCAATGCTTTCTTACTTTCTCTTTCAGTCGTCCTCTGACATTCTCATACCTATTGCCTGCGGTTTGAGAGAGATGAAGAGTGCAGTCATGCTGGTTCTCGGCGAGACTCTGTTAGGACTGGACCACGCTCATGCTACCGGGGCCATATTATCTGGCGGGGCACCTTTTGTTCTACAGATTTGGCTCATGGAGCGTTTGGACCTCTTTATACACCCCTCCCATCTTCGCGGGTCACTTCCTTACGATCGTATGGAGATTCACAGCTTATTTCACTCTGCTGATGCATGGCTCGGTTGGCTCCAAAGTCTCTCTTCCAGTGATATATGCTGGATCTGTCCGCAGTGGATTAATCGCTCTATTGTTGTACATCTTCCTGGGCGACCTGGCATCTGGCTGCCGGGCTAGCGTGCTACTACTTTCTACATTCCCGATCGGGTGGTTCGTCAGTTTGGACTTTTACAGGATACTATTGAATCTATGATTGCTAATTCAACCAGGGGGTCCACTTTGCATCCTTCTATTGTGAAGGCTTTCATCGAGGCTTGGCACGACAGGTTCTCAGCTCCTTTCCGGAGAATCCCGGCTCCTACTGTGCCCACAGCTGAATACCTTCTTCAGATTCAAACACTGATCTAGAGACAGGCTTGTATTGATGAAAGTAAGACAAAACATGATGAAGTTCTTAAAAATTTATGACAAATCCTGCCTATCCTTTTACGCTTTTGGATGTGATTTTCATCAAGAAGTGTTGTTATCTTTAGGAAAGTTCTAACATGTTTAATCAAAGTGTTCACCCCTTCGATTAATCTTTTATGAAAAATTCTCCTTTCAATGTCTTTTCTTTGCTTTTTTTTTTTTTTTCAAGCTTTACTCCTTCTATTCCATGAATTCTCATTTTTTTCTTTATGGTACTCATTTTGATAGCCAGGAGATCTCGAGATGGGTTTTAGGTAAATATCTGGGTTCTTCGGATAGCAAACGGAGTTTGCCCCTGGTTTTAGGGCTTCAAAGTGGTTCTGGGCAAACGCCAGTTTGCCCCTAGTTTAGCACAGGTTTTTTTTTTATATGGACCGAAGGCTTTGGAGAGCCCGCCTACTTATCCCCAAATGGGTGTCAGGTCCCAAGTAGTTCGGCTTAAGGCTGCAAAGAAAAGCGCCAATCGGGCAATTATTTACTGACCGAACCGAGTAAGTTGCCTACGTATCCCCTAACGGGAATCAGGTCAAGCGTAGTTCATCGAGGTAGGAGGCTTTGAAAGAAACGGTTTCAAGCAAAGTATTTCTTGAGGCGATCAAGTTTAATTGGTTGCTTAAATTCAACCCCGTCTAGGTCCATGAGATAGGCTGCCCCTCTAGAGAGGAGAGTCTTTATGATGTATGGCCCGACCCAGTTGGCTTTGAATTTTCCTCTCGGGTCGTAAACGGGCAATTTCAGTTCTTTGAGGACTAGGTCACCCTCAGCAAGCTTCCTTGGGCGGACCTTTTTGTTAAAAGCACGAGCTATTCTCTTCTGATATCCACGAGTATGGTTTATTGCGGCCAATCTCTTCTCATCGAGCAACATCAACTCCTCATACCTTCCTCGTATCCATTCTGATTCGGTGATCTCACACTCTGCCAAAACCCTAAGAGAGGGTATTTCTACTTCGACTGGGAGAATGGCCTCCATACCATAAACCAGAGAATAAGGTGTAGCACCCGTTGAAGTTCTCACCGAGGTTCTGTATCCCCACAATGCAAATGGCAGCTTCTCATGCCAATCCTTGTACGTATCTGTTGTTTTTCCCAAGATTGCTTTAACATTCTTATTCGCTGCTTCTACTGCTCCATTCGTCTGAGGCCTATACGGGGATGACTGATGGCGAGTGATCTTATACTTTTCTAAGAGCGGGATAACCTCTCCTTGGAAATGACTGCCATGATCGGAGATAAATTCATTCGGGACCCTATACCTGCAGATTATGTTTTTCTCGATGAAACTCACCACGTCTTTGGCTTTCAAAGTCGCGTACGAGGCTGCCTCTACCCATTTGGTAAAGTAATCGATTGCCACGATTATGTATCGGTGCCCATTGGAAGCCTTCGGGACTATTTCACCAATGATATCAATCCACCATACGGAAAACGGCCAAGGGGTGGTCATGCTATAGAGTTGTGACGGCGGGGTGTGCATTAGATTTGCATGAATCTGGCACTTATGACACCTTCTAACATACTCACAATAGACTTTATCCAAGGTCGTCCAATAATGCCCCTGTCGGATGATCTTCTTTGCCAGCATGTGCCCATTTATGTGGGGTCTACATACTTCCTCGTGTATTTCCTCCATCATTCTCTTAGCTTCTTTCCCATATAGGCACTCCAGATTATACCCAGTGTAGGATTTCTTCCATAGTTTATCTGCATAAATCACAAATTGAGCGGCAAATCATCGGATCACCTTTTTGTCCTTTTCTGAGGCTCCTTCGGGGTATTCTGCTTCTTTAATGAACTTCCACACATCCACATACCATGATATTTCCTCTTCGCCTTCTATGGCCGCGACTGTCTCGAATGAGGGCTGATTTCTGATTTCTATGGATAATGGAACCATCGTGACCCCCGAGGGGAACTGTATCATTGATGCTAGGGAATCAGCCAATTGGTTTTCCTCTCGGGGAAGGTAGTAGAATGATATCTTCTTGAATTGTTCTTTCAAACTCTCTAAATAGTCATGATATGGCCTCAGCCTTTCGTGTTTCACCCTCCAATCTCCCCGCACTTGGGATATGATCAAATTGGAATCTCCAAACACATCAACTTTTTCGACCTTTAAGGCCAGCGCCGCCTCCATTCCTACTATGCATGCTTCATACTCTGTTGTGTTATTGGTTGAGTTGTACTTAAGCTTGATGGCCAATGGGGTAGGGGTTCCATCAGGTGCTACAAGGATGACCCCGACTCCATACCCTAATTGATTGGCGGCCCCATCGAAATACATCCTCCATAAATCCTCCCTTACCTCCATCACTTCTTCATCAGGGAACTTGAATTCTCCTTTCTCCATAGTTTCCACGGCGAAGTCGGCTAGGTACTCGGCGATGACTCTCCCCTTAATAGATTTGGAGGTGACATATCTGATATCAAACTCGGCTAGCATCATGGTCCATCGGGAAATCCTACTGGTCAAGGCAGGTTTTTTAAACAGGTATTTGAGCGGATCCATTCAGGAGATTAAGATCACGGGGAAGGCTAACATATAATGCCTAAGGCGACGGGTGCACCAAACTAAGGCCCAACATGCCTTCTCTAAGGGTGAGTACTTCAACTCGTGTCCGGTCATCCTTTTACCCAAATAATAAATGGCCATTTCTACGTGTCCTTCTTCTCCTTCTTGGGCTAACATGCATCCCATTGAATCTTCGATCACAGAAAGGTACAGAAGCAAAGGCTTCCCGGGTGAAGGTGGTGACAAGACAGGTGGGTTTTGGAGGTAAGTTTTGATCTTATCGAAGGCTTTTTGACACAAGGTATCCCACTCGAACTTCTCTCCTTTTCTGAGCAATTTAAATAGCGGGTCGCAGGTCATGGTGAGTTTTGAGATAAAACGGCTTATGAATTGTATTCTACCCAGTAACCCCCTCAGCTCTTTTTCATTTTTGGGTGCCTGTATCTCGACTATGGCTTTTATCTTGGTCGAGTCTACTTCGATCCCCCTCTGAGTAATAAGGAACCCCAACAATTTTCCTGTGGTGACTCCGAAGGTACATTTTTGTGGGTTCAATCTCATTCTGAACTCCCTTAACCTCCCGAAGAATTTCTTTAGAGCCTCCAAGTGACCTCCTCTCTCCTTAGATTTTACAATCGTATCATCCATATACACTTCCACCTCTTTATGGATCATGTCGTGCAATAACGTGGTAGCGGTCCGCTGATATATTGCTCCTGCATTCTTGAGCCCAAATGGCATCACCCTATAGCAGTATATCCCCCATGGCGTGATAAAAGTGGTTTTCTCTCTATCTTCTGGTGCCATCAGGATCTGGTTATAGCCAGAGAATCCATCCATAAAGGACAGAAGCTCATGTCTGGCGGTGTTATCAACGAGGACGTCGATATGCGGTAAAGAGAAATCGTCTTTAGGGCTTGCATTGTTTAGGTCTCGAAAATCAACGCAAACCCTAACATGACCATCCTTTTTAGGGATGGGCACTATGTTAGCGATCCATTCTGGATACTCGGTGACCATTAAGAATCCGGCTCTTAGCTGCTTTTCAACTTCCTCTTTAACTTTGAGTGCCCATTCAGGCCTCATTTGCCTCAATTTTTGTTTTATTGGTTTAGAATTTGGGAAAATGGGGATGTGGTGTTGGACTATCTCTGGATCAATACCTGGCATATCATTATAAGACCATGCAAAAACATCTTTGAATTCATTCAATAGATTGATTAGTTCTTTGCTTTCTTCATTGCTAAGTGTAGAGCCGATAAAGACATTTTGAGGATTATTTTCATTTCCTAGATTAATTGTTAGGGTGTTCTCTATGATTTTGCATGCAGATTCATTTTCTTTTTCAATTAATTTTTGCAATTCATCAGGTATTTCACATTCATCACATTCATTACGCGCATTCGAGTAAGCAGAATCAGTCATTCTTTCATTGATCTTGTCAGGAGTGATTACAACAGACATAGCGATAGTAAGACGCCTCATTTGGGCCATTACAGACTCTGGGTGAGGGGGATACATATCACTAGACTCAAAGACCCACTCCTTGTTGGCCCCCTGCTTGAGCTCCATAGTGTTACAACCCGGCAGTGCCTCGGTTTTTGTCTTCTCTTCCTTTTCTGGCTTCGGCTCTTCTTCCAGCACATCCTCATCATTCCCCTCCTCAACCTCGACTTCCAGACCCTTGTCTTCTTTCCCTTTTCCTTCAGCTTTTACCCCTCTTTCGCACAACAGGCCCTACATGACCGGTCTGTCCAATACACCAATCCAATCATTGACGGTAGCAGACTTTTCAGGAACTTGCAAAAACGGGTCTTTGTACTCGGAGAATTCATGAGAGAAAAAGATCTCGAACCCCGGCTTTAGACATTTGTCTTTCTGGTCCATCCATGGCTCTGGGAAGCCACAGAAGGGGAAATCTTCTCCTTCCTTCGCGAAGTAACCGTTGAGCGTTTTTTGATAGGGGTCCATTGGTGCGTCAGTTGTCTTCTTCTTTACCCTCAATTCCTTCTTTGTCGGCTGGTAACCCAAACCATGAGTGTGAGTCTGAGTTGGAATGTGCTGGAATTCAAGCATGCCTTGATGATTCTTTCCCAATCCCATGCCTGGAAAGAAACCCATATTTTTTATTATCCCTGCGACTGATGGACTGGCATACTGATCAAAGTATAGTGGCAGGAATTCTTTTGGTTTTTCCTCTTCAATCATGCCGACGAACTCAAACCCTCCCATATTTGCTCCTTCTTCTTGTAGCTGTAATTCTAGAACTGGTGCGCTCGATGATGCTTCGGACGAACGAACCCAGCTGTCCCCAAGAATATCACAGACTTTGCTCTTCAAAACGCATTTTACCTTTTGGTGAATGGTGGACGGTATGGCACCCAAGCTATCCAACCATGGCCTCCCTAGCAGTAGATTAAGGGAAGCAGGGATATCAATGATTTGGAATTCAGCTTCTTTCTCCACTGGTCCAATAACAAGATTAAGAAAGATGATGTCCATGACCGTTCTCTGAATGTTGTCATATGCCTTGACCTTTTGCTGGGAAGGCACGAAAGACGATTCATCTAAGCTCATTCGTTTGGCTGTTCGAAAGGGGCATACATTCAGAGCACACCCGTTATCAACAAGACAAGCGGGCACGGTGTTCCCTAAACATTCAACAGTGACATACAACGGCTTGTTGAGCATGGGTCCTCCGGGAGGGATGTCATTTGAAGAAAAGGTAATAGCCAAGGTTGGAATTCTGCCAATCCTTCCCACGATATCTTCCGGTGTTGTGTTGATGGGAACATCAGATTGATTTAGGGCGTCCAACACTGCCTGCCTGTGGCGTTTTGATGCTATCAGCAACCCCCAAATGGTGATATTGGCCTGAGTTTTCTTCATCTTCTTTAGAACCCTGTCTTCTTCCTCTTCTTCGTTCATCTTCCCTTTTCCCTTGTCCAATTCTCTCCCTGGATGTTCTTCCTCTAGCTCATGCAGTTTAAAGTGTCTGCCTGACCGAGTTAAATGACTGACTTCTTCTCTTGCCCACAGATTATCAACTTCTGAATCAACTTTCAAAGTACCCTCCCCCACCTCTGTTTCTTTGTCGCTTTCATACCAAAGATCATCTTCTATCTGGCTCACGTCTCGACTGTCACTCCCTTGAATCCACCAGTCTGGCTGTCCTATTTCACTCTTCTTCGGCTGATTCTACAAAGCATAGTGTCAAGACCCAAATTTTCAGTATTAAAAATTCATAAAATATCATCATATTTTTAGCTTTAACCAATCAACTCTGGACACGTGTTAAAACTCTATTGGTATTTTACCTAACAAACTAACCTACATGTGACTTCAGAAAATAGCCTAAGTGGAAAACTTCTACCTAACACAAATGTTACGAAAACTTTTATCATACAAAGAGAGTTAAAACTCAAACTTCAATTAATGAAGCATGCTCATTTACTCTCCCCTGTTAATGCATGTGTTTTGTTTCATGTTGTATTCTCCAATGCAACGCTTCATTTAATATACATAATTAATATAAGTAAACCTCATCTCTCAATTCACAGTATAAATATGGAGGCTTCCATATGGTTTAATTCACTCATCTTGAGAGAATTTAGTACGAGAGAGTTAGAGAGCTAAGGAAGAGTTCAATAAAGAGAAAGAGGGAGTTTTAGGAGAGAGAGAAAGGGAGCCAGAGAGTTAGAGAAAGTGTTGGGATATATTATTGTCTACTCTCTCAGAGGGTCGTTTAGCATAAACTACTAGACTAGTATCCATTGGCGAAGGAAGTTTGAGCCAAACTACAAATTCCAAACTCAATCATCAATCAGTGGGTAAATTTCTTTTCCAAAATTTTCTCATGCATTTTATAACATGTACATTCTATATGCATTTTTATCATTTGCATTAGATCCTTAAAAGACCTTCCCTAAGCTTAAAGCTTGAGCAAGGACAAATAGACCCCGAATCATCATTAATGTTGGATTCAAGTTTTAAAATTGATTTAAATATAGGATATGTACAAAGGGCATTTTTGGTATTTCAAAAGTTTGTAAATTCCTTGTAAATTATTTTCTGTCATTTCCTAAAATTTGGTGTGCTATGAACATCATTTAGTATTTAATTGAATTCCAAGTTTATAACTAAAGAATATGATTTATTAACTGTAAAATTACTTGTAAAATCTTGTACAGCTCCAAAGAAAAATAAATGGTCAGTACCATTGTGACCAATAGAATATTTATAGTATTTGGATACTAATTTTGTAAATTTTGAAGAAATAAACATTTACCAATAATTTTAGAGCCCAAATTCCTAAATAAAAGCTATATGTTTCTCATTGAATATTGTAACAAAGTCGGAACCGACACTAGGCAATGGTATCAGTATTGTAATAATATAAGAATCAATTTAGTGAAAGAAAAACTCTATTTTCATAAATTTCCTAAATACCCCTAAGAAGTTATATTTACAACTTTACCCCTATACTTGAACTTAGACTAAACATATTCCCGTTTTTATCAAATGCATTGGATAGGGCTTGAGGACAACTTACCTACAAAAGAAGTTCTTTAATAACCTAAACTACCAAGGTGAGTGATCGTATTTCCTTTTTACAGATTCAACTCCTCACGGGTGAATCTTGTCCTATTACTTGAACAAGTTTTATTTTAATTATGAAATCGCTGTTCTTACATTTGTTCTGGAACACTTCGATTCGTTCCACTGAAAGAGGTTATCGTATTTGAAATTATTGTAAGATCCATATTTTTTTATTCCAGTGTCAATTACCACCATTCTACATGATTATATATTGGTTCTATTAAGAATCTACGAGCCCCTATGTGGGATGATCCATATTGGATCTACGAGTGGCCCCAAAGTTGGCCGACCCTCCTTATTGGGTCTACGAGTGCTTTTGATCAGATAGCTATTGTAGTATATGTATATGTATGAGTACGTGAATGGGTGGTGGGTAATCTGACCTTATAAATATGTATTTGTTATATCTGTCCTGATGATATTCTACTCTCTCGATATACCGATTGTTATATTTACCTCATTTACCATTGATATACAAATTTCTCTTTCTACACATCATCCAGGATTATGATTATTTCACTGAGTCTTCTACTCACACTCTCCAAATCTTTCTAACCCCTTTCAGGTGATGAAAAGTATAAGAAGGTGGAAGATAACATGGTTGAGGAAGACATATAGAAGAAGAAGAACTTAAAATACTAGCTACCTAGTTAAATAATATGAGTAATTCCAATGGAATTCTCAAAGACAATATTTAAAGGCTCAAGTTAGCCGATCATAATATTATGTAATAAATTTGGAATGACTTGTAACATTATGGTCTTCATGACCTATATTGTAATAAAATTTAATTATGTTGCTTCCGCTAGTCTCTGAACAAGTTATGAGGCCTTGGTGGCCGGTCACGCACCTTAAATCCACCAATTGGGTTTTGGGGCGTGACAAACTTGGTATCAGAGCAATAGTTCTAGGGCCGTTAGAAAACCTCAACTCTTTAGTAGGACCATACGATAAATATCTATACTTATGTATGGTAATTTCTATTTGGGTATAAATATAAGGTAAGAAAAATACAACTAATTACATTATTATTATGTAGTCAAAGAAGTATTAACAAGGAGTAAGCTCAACCAACATGGATGAAGCAGCGAATGCTAGATTTGAACGTGTTGAACAAATCATCGAAGGACTGGCTTATGCTGCCCAAGATAGAGTAGCTAATTCTGAGGATAGTGGTAATGGAAGTAAAAATAATGGACAACGGGGAATGCAGATAACGGTGGAGCAATTTCAGAAACTACGACCACCAACTTTTGATGGCAGTGCAGACCCTGCTAAGGCTGAAGCATGGGTCCGTCGAATGGAAAAGATTTTCAAAGTTTTTCCCTGTCCCGAAGAAGAAAAAGTGAAGTATGCCACCTTTACCTTTGTAGGGGAGGCAGATCACTGGTGGACTACAATGGAGGAAAGCGAGCCTGAGATGAGCTGGCAGCGATTCTTGGAGGTATTTTACGGCATGTACTTCCCAGAATCTATGAAGGAACAAAGGGCTAAGGATTTCATGAACCTGAAGCAAGGAAACATGACGGTGCTCCAATATGCTACGGAGTTCTCTACCCTATCCCGTTTTGCCACGTATCTAATCCCTACAGAGGAGAAAAAGGCGAAGAAATTTGAAGATGGTCTGCAAATCCACATACGCAGCAAGGTAGAGATGTTCAAACTCAAGTTATACAAGGAGGTGCTGGACCGTGCTCTCGTGGCTGAAAGAACAAGTTTGGAACTTCAGAAAAATCGAGACAATTTTAAAAGACAATCAAGTAACCAGGGAAAAGGGCAAGGAAATACCAAGAGACAGTTCACGGGAACGTCTAGTACAGGTTCTAACTCTCAGAACAAGAGTAGACCACAGGGTGGAACTATATCTCCATGCAAAATATGTGGGAAGATGCATTGGGGTATCTGTCGACTGAGTATAGGAGCATGCTACAAGTGTGGGGAAATGGGTCATATGATCCGAGAATGCCCAACGTGGAAGACTGGGAAGGAAGTTGTCCCAGTTGCCACTCCAACCAACCAACGTCCCGCTCAAAATCAGGGGAACCAAGGGAAGAATCAACAACGCCAGGGACGTGTTTTTGCCTTAGTCCCAAGTGGCGAGGCTACAACTGATACTGTGGTGGCAGGTACTATTTCTATTTGTGGAATTGATGCTCGTACGCTTATGGACTCAGGATCTACTCATTCATTTGTATCACCACATTTTGCCTCAAAATTCAATAAGTCACCAGAGCCTTTAGGTTATGACCTATCCGTCATTACTCCCTCTGGAAATTCTATGATTGGTACCTTAGTGTATCGATCCTGCAACATCATAATAAGTAATGTGCCATTACTTGTAGACCTGATACCTTTAGAGATTCAAGGTTTTGATGTCATCTTAGGTATGGATTGGTTATCTTCAGTATATGCTATTATCGATTGCGTTTCAAAGAGAGTCATTTTCCAAATTCCTGATCGACTAGACTTCTCTTTTGAAGAAAATGGTGCAATGTTACCTCCCACGTGTCTTATCTCTTCCATGAAAGCCAATGAATTACTTAGGAAAGGATGTCAAGGTTATCTCTGTGCCATTCTAAGAGATTCGCCTGTAGAAGTAGCTTTGGAAGATATCCATGTAGTAAGGGAATTTTCAGAAGTCTTTCCAGATGACTTGCCCAACATTCTGATTGATAGAGAAATTGAATTCATTATTGATCTCGTTCCAAATACCCAACCAATATCGAAGACCCCTTATCGTATGGCTCCAATGGAACTGACAGAGTTAAAGACGCAATTACAAGAATTGTTGGATAAAGGTTTTATTAGACCTAGCACTTCTCCCTGGGGTGCACCTGTTCTATTTGTGAAGAAGAAAGATGGGACTATGAGATTATGTGTCGATTACCGTGAGTTGAACAAGGTAACGATAAAGAATCGATATCCTCTTCCAAGGATTGACGATCTATTCGATCAATTACAAGGAGCACAAGTGTTCTCAAAGATTGACCTGAGATCAGGATACCATCAATTGAAAATTAAAGCAGAAGATGTAAAAAAGACGGCTTTTCGAACTCGATATGGTCATTATGAATTCCTAGTAATGCCTTTTGGTGTTACTAATGCTCCTGCTGCATTCATGGATTTGATGAATCGAGTGTTTAAACCCCATCTCGATGATTTTGTAATAGTATTCATCGATGATATCCTTATCTATTCTAAGAGTCTTGAGGAACATGAACGTCATTTGAGGACAGTACTACAGACACTGAGAGATCGTCAATTATTTGCCAAATTCAAGAAATGTGAGTTCTGGCTTCCAAAGATTTCTTTCTTGGGGCATGTGATCTCAAAAGAAGGCGTATCAGTTGACCCACAAAAGGTGGTGGCAATCATGTCTTGGCCGAGACCAACAACTGTGACAGAAGTACGTAGTTTCCTAGGTTTGGCGGGATATTACCGAAGATTTGTCAAAGACTTCTCCAAGATAGCTGGGCCAATGACTCAACTAACGCAGAAGGGCATACCTTTTGAATGGACTGATGATCGTGAGCAATGTTTCCAAGAGTTGAAAAATAAATTGGTTTCTGCACCAATTTTAAGCATACCTATTGGACAAGGTGGGTTCGTGATCTATAGTGATGCTTCCCATCGAGGGTTGGGATGTGTTCTAATGCAACATGGTAAAGTTATTGCATATGCATCCTGACAGCTCAAAATTCATGAAAAGAACTACACTACTCACGACTTGGAACTAGCCGCAGTGGTGTTCGCCTTAAAGATTTGGCGTCATTACCTATATGGTGAAAGATGTGAAATTTTCACCGATCACAAGAGTTTAAAGTATCTATTCTCTCAGAAGGAACTGAATATGAGGCAACGAAGATGGCTTGAGTTTATGAAAGACTATGATCTTGATATCCAATATCATCCTGGCAAGGCTAATGTTGTAGCTGATGCTTTAAGTCGAAAATCTTCAGGAAATCTGGCTTACTTGCTCACTACACAACAACAATTGATTGAAGATTTTGAAAGATTAGAAATTGAAGTTACCTCTCGTCATTGCAAGGGTATATTAGCGGCTCTTGTTGCAAAACCAACAGTCATCGATGAGGTGAAAGAAGCTCAAATGCAAGATGACTACCTAAACAAGATTTCTAAGGAGATACCAGAAGGGAAGAGACTTGAATTTATATCACGAGGTGGTATTCTACTGTATCAAGACCGTATCTGTGTACCAAACCTTCCTGAGATTAAGAGAAAAGTAATGGAAGAAGCACATTCTTCTAGATTTACAGTACACCCAGGTAGTACTAAAATGTACCAAGATATGAAGAAATCCTTATGGTGGCCAAACATGAAAAGAGAGAACGCTGACTTTGTATCACGTTGTCTGCATTGTCAACGAGTTAAAGCAGAGCATCAACGACCGGGTGGAATTCTTCAACCACTTCCTATCCCAGAGTGGAAATGGGAGCATATTACTATGGACTTTGTAGTGGGATTACCTAGATCTTCAAAGCAAAACGATGCTATTTGGGTAATTGTTGATAGGTTAACAAAATCAGCTCATTTTTTACCAATCAAAGTCACTTATTCGCTAGAGAAGTTAGCAACTTTGTATATTGATGAGATTATTAGGCTTCATGGTACACCGGTTACTATAGTTTCTGACAGAGATCCAAGATTCGTATCACGATTTTGGAAGAGTTTACAAAGAGCTTTGGGAACTACTCTTAATTTCAGCACCGCTTTTCACCCTCAAACAGATGGACAATCTGAGCGAGTAATTCAAATTTTGGAGGATATGCTTCGACTTAGTGTTCTAGATTTCAGAGGTAGTTGGGAAGAACACCTATCTTTAGTAGAATTTGCGTATAATAACAGTTTTCAGGCTAGCATTGGCATGGCACCATATGAAGCACTTTATGGAAGGAAGTGTCGATCTCCTATATGTTGGACCGAGGTTGGTGAAAGGAAAATTTTGGGACCAGAGATTGTTCAGCTAACGACAGAAAAGATTCAACTCATTCGTCAACGACTTCAGACAGCACAAAGCAGGCACAAGAGTTATGCAGATACACATAGAAGAAATCTAGAGTTTGAGAAAGGTGATCATGTGTTCCTCAAAGTTTCACCTTCAAAGGGCATAGTTCGTTTTGGTAGGAAGGGTAAACTCAATCCTCGTTATATTGGACCGTTCGAGATCTTAGATCGAGTTGGAGCTGTAGCTTATCGTTTGGCATTACCTCCGGATCTGTCTAACGTTCATAACGTATTTCATGTGTCTATGCTTCGTCGTTATATATCAGATTCCAGCCATGTATTAGCCTACGAACCTTTGGATGTGCGAGAAGATCTTACCTACGTGGAACAACCGGTTCAAATTATGGATCATCGTGACCAAGTTCTGAGAACTAAGGTCATTCCATTAGTTAAGGTCCTTTGGCAAAATCACGCAGTAGAAGAAGCTACGTGGGAAAGAGAAGATGAAATGCGAACCAAATACCCACAACTTTTCAATTAATAAGGTAAGTTAAGTTTGGGGACCAAACTTTCTTAAGTAGGGGAGAATGTCAAGACCCAAATTTTCAGTATTAAAAATTCATAAAATATCATCATATTTTTAGCTTTAACCAATCAACTCTGGACACGTGTTAAAACTCTATTGGTATTTTACCTAACAAACTAACCTACATGTGACTTCAGAAAATAGCCTAAGTGGAAAACTTCTACCTAACACAAATGTTACGAAAACTTTTATCATACAAAGAGAGTTAAAACTCAAACTTCAATTAATGAAGCATGCTCATTTACTCTCCCCTGTTAATGCATGTGTTTTGTTTCATGTTGTATTCTCCAATGCAACGCTTCATTTAATATACATAATTAATATAAGTAAACCTCATCTCTCAATTCACAGTATAAATATGGAGGCTTCCATATGGTTTAATTCACTCATCTTGAGAGAATTTAGTACGAGAGAGTTAGAGAGCTAAGGAAGAGTTCAATAAAGAGAAAGAGGGAGTTTTAGGAGAGAGAGAAAGGGAGCCAGAGAGTTAGAGAAAGTGTTGGGATATATTATTGTCTACTCTCTCAGAGGGTCGTTTAGCATAAACTACTAGACTAGTATCCATTGGCGAAGGAAGTTTGAGCCAAACTACAAATTCCAAACTCAATCATCAATCAGTGGGTAAATTTCTTTTCCAAAATTTTCTCATGCATTTTATAACATGTACATTCTATATGCATTTTTATCATTTGCATTAGATCCTTAAAAGACCTTCCCTAAGCTTAAAGCTTGAGCAAGGACAAATAGACCCCGAATCATCATTAATGTCGGATTCAAGTTTTAAAATTGATTTAAATATAGGATATGTACAAAGGGCATTTTTGGTATTTCAAAAGTTTGTAAATTCCTTGTAAATTATTTTCTGTCATTTCCTAAAATTTGGTGTGCTATGAACATCATTTAGTATTTAATTGAATTCCAAGTTTATAACTAAAGAATATGATTTATTAACTGTAAAATTACTTGTAAAATCTTGTACAGCTCCAAAGAAAAATAAATGGTCAGTACCATTGTGACCAATAGAATATTTACAGTATTTGGATACTAATTTTGTAAATTTTGAAGAAATAAACATTTACCAATAATTTTAGAGCCCAAATTCCTAAATAAAAGCTATATGTTTCTCATTGAATATTGTAACAAAGTCGGAACCGACACTAGGCAATGGTATCAGTATTGTAATAATATAAGAATCAATTTAGTGAAAGAAAAACTCTATTTTCATAAATTTCCTAAATACCCCTAAGAAGTTATATTTACAACTTTACCCCTATACTTGAACTTAGACTAAACATATTCCCGTTTTTATCAAATGCATTGGATAGGGCTTGAGGACAACTTACCTACAAAAGAAGTTCTTTAATAACCTAAACTACCAAGGTGAGTGATCGTATTTCCTTTTTACAGATTCAACTCCTCACGGGTGAATCTTGTCCTATTACTTGAACAAGTTTTATTTTAATTATGAAATCGCTGTTCTTACATTTGTTCTGGAACACTTCGATTCGTTCCACTGAAAGAGGTTATCGTATTTGAAATTATTGTAAGATCCATATTTTTTTATTCCAGTGTCAATTACCACCATTCTACATGATTATATATTGGTTCTATTAAGAATCTACGAGCCCCTATGTGGGATGATCCATATTGGATCTACGAGTGGCCCCAAAGTTGGCCGACCCTCCTTATTGGGTCTACGAGTGCTTTTGATCAGATAGCTATTGTAGTATATGTATATGTATGAGTACGTGAATGGGTGGTGGGTAATCTGACCTTATAAATATGTATTTGTTATATCTGTCCTGATGATATTCTACTCTCTCGATATACCGATTGTTATATTTACCTCATTTACCATTGATATACAAATTTCTCTTTATACACATCATCCAGGATTATGATTATTTCACTGAGTCTTCTACTCACACTCTCCAAATCTTTCTAACCCCTTTCAGGTGATGAAAAGTATAAGAAGGTGGAAGATAACCTGGTTGAGGAAGACATATAGAAGAAGAAGAACTTAAAATACTAGCTACCTAGTTAAATAATATGAGTAATTCCAATGGAATTCTCAAAGACAATATTTAAAGGCTCAAGTTAGCCGATCATAATATTATGTAATAAATTTGGAATGACTTGTAACATTATGGTCTTCATGACCTATATTGTAATAAAATTTAATTATGTTGCTTCCGCTAGTCTCTGAACAAGTTATGAGGCCTTGGTGGCCGGTCACGCACCTTAAATCCACCAATTGGGTTTTGGGGCGTGACACATAGATTGTCGAATCCTTAGGTAGCTGGTATGACTTTCTTGGTGTCGTGGCCTTAGTGATTAGCCTAGACAGATCGAAGGTTGCCTCTTCTATCCCCAAGAGATAAAGGCCCTGCGGTGGTGGCACGACTCGATGATTTGAAAGCGGATTTCTAGTAACATCCGGGGCTTTGGTGGGGGGTTCTGAAATTACCTTGTTATCAATGAGGTCCTGAATCTCGTGCCTTAATCTCATACACCTATCCGTTGAGTGACCCTTCTACTGATGAAATTTGCAAAAGAGGTCCCCTTGAAAATTTGGTGGAAGCGGACTTGGTAGGGGTCGAGGTTCCCACTGACAGAGATGCCCCTTGGCTAACAGTCTATCGAGGGCAGTTGACAGTGACACTCCCAAATCTAAGAACTTCCTTGGTGCTTTGTCCCCTCCTCTCCTCGGTGCCATGTAGAATTTCTTTTCTGGCCCATTTAGTGCATTGACATCGGTGGGGCCAGTGTGACCTCCCGCTTGTCCTCCGTTGGATCCATAGTTTGGCCTTCTTTACCGGTTTGGTTGTTCCTCTCTCTTGATTACCCCCTCTTGGATCGCATCTTCTATCCTCGTCCCGACATCGAAAACCTCAGCAAAGGTGTTAATTGACTGGAATCTCATCTTTTCTTGGTATACTGGCTGTAGATTCTTCATCAGCATTCAGATCTGGTCCTTCTCAGACGGCCTTTGTACCACTTTAGCTGCCTTTCCCCTTGCCTAGTGGTCTCCAAATCTCGGACAGTGACATCTAAATCTTGATTGTACTCGTACTGTGCCACAAACGCTTTGACCACCTCCTCCCACACCCTGGTTTTGCTTGGTTCGAGAGTAAGATAACAAGATAAACCAGCCCCGGTCAAAGTTTATTGGAATAGGACTGCCATCATGGTTGTGCTCGACCCACTTGGTTGGAAAGCCCCAATACACATTCTTACATGGCTGCGAGGATTCCCAGTCCCGTCAAACTTGTCAAAAATTGGCATCTTAAACCCGGCAGGCAGCGTCTCGTGGACCCTGTTGTACAGCCCTTCCAACTCCATCAAATAAGTATTGACCCCTTGAGCCTTGCGCATTACTCTTTCCAACTTCTCTGTTTTCTCGGTTAGTAGCTTCTCCTTTTCAGCTTTCTCTCTGTCTCTGTTGGCCTGTAGTGCATCAGTCTATTGTGCCTCCTGATCATCGAACCAATCTCCTTCCCCTCCTCCCAAAGGTGGGTCCATAATAGGCGGAATTACATGTGGTGGTCGGCGATTCAGTTCTTCTATCATCCCCATCATACGGTTCATGTTTTCGGCCTGTCACCTCATTTGCTCTGCTTTTTGTTCTACCAGTATCCTTAACCCGGCCATTTCTTCATTGGTTCTTTCCTCGGCCATGTCAGCGTATTCTCTTCTTACCAGCCTCGCCTTGGGATCCCTAAACCACGCTTAGTTTGACGTTGATGCTATTTTTGCTCCTACAACAAATTTTGAAATTTTCTTTTTAAGACTTTTGCCCATTTTCTTTTGTCACACAAAGATACATTTTTAGTAAAAACCCTTTTTATATGCCACACAGATGCATTGCATGTGTGTGTGTGTGCCTATTCTATATGCCAAGAAAAAAAATCCTAATCCTAACACATAAGAATATAAGCACATAAAATCCTCACTCATGTCAAATGCGTTGATTTCTCCTCTCATTGTGATCTCACTAACCCCCAAGAGGTTGGATATTCAAAATTTTTCAAAATTCCTTTGAAAAGCATTTCTTAGATGGTAAAAAGATTTT
The DNA here is from genome assembly GCA_033977485.1 of Hydrangea macrophylla. Classification (NCBI taxonomy): domain Eukaryota; kingdom Viridiplantae; phylum Streptophyta; class Magnoliopsida; order Cornales; family Hydrangeaceae; genus Hydrangea; species Hydrangea macrophylla. Next base: position 27,102,459 of record CM066984.1, on the reverse strand, counting down.
GAAAACAATGCTTGAGAGTGCTTTTTGAGAACATTCTTCTACAAAAAATAATTTCAAGGATTTTCGAATTTTTCTTCTGAAGATGATCAAGTGAAATATGCCTTAAGAAAGGTTAATTTGGGAATTTTAATTGAAAAGAGAAAAAGATTTTTTGAAAAGGTAATCGAAAACCTTGAGAAAAATCTATGGGTAGGGGGATCACATGACCGGATTGTCACCGTACTTTCCATGAATTTGGCTACATACAAGGTCAATGATGATTAGCTAAACATGATATAAGAAGTATAATCTTATAATCAAGGTTCGGCATGTTCTCCAAATATCATGGAACCTGAGGAGAAATTGCTAAAAGGTGATTAAAAGATTATACATCTTTCATCAAACAAGTATCGTCATCATCTCAAATAATCCCTTCCGGGCATACAAAACTCTCCAACACATAATCCTAATCAAGAGTTGATTTCCTAAGATTGAAAGGTTCTATCGAAACTACTATGCAAAAGCTGGGTTTTGGTCAAATAAGGGACCCTTGACACACATCCGATAGGATGCTTAATATACCAAATCATGGTACGAGATCAAGGGTGATCACACAGTCCCATGATGACTTGACCGACCCGGTTGCCCCGAGCCTCCAAGGTCATAGTTCCGTGCAATCGACTGGCTAGACATGCAAGTGAAATGCAACATGCACACAAAGATTAATTAATTCGATTAAAAGGATGCTTTTAAGTCTAATCCTCAAGTGAACCCAAAATCAAAAATTCTGGTCTGCGAAACCAGAGATTCTGGGTTTGATCCCCAGCAGAGTCACCAGATTGTGGATACCGCAATTTTTCCTACCCACAACTTTTCAAAATCTTTTCTAAATTTCAAATTCAAAAACAAATGAGTTGCCACTTAATTTTTAAAACGAAAAATTAAGAAACCATTTTTAAAGCAAACTGATCTTTTTAGAAACCAGAGATTAACTAGGTCCGGGGATTATGGAATGAGAAAGGAAGGAGCCCGTCGGACTAAAACACCCTCTCTCATCCTATCTTGCGATAGGCCTCTAATCAACATCCTTTTAATCGAATTATTAATTTAAATGTGCCCTCAACTAATACATATGTATATATATACATTACACAAAGATGTCAAAATGGTGTAAAATTACCAATCTACAAAATATCATTCAAAAGCCAAGTAATTCAAGTAGCAAGCAATATGATATGCAATAAAGAACAAGAGAACTTACCCAGGATCCAACCGCGAATATTAAACGTGCAATGCATGCGATTTAAATAAAAACTAGGAAAAGAGTCTCTAATCCATATATGCAAGTAAAGCAAAACCTAATTCTAAGGTGTCGTGCGTTAAGTTGAAAAATCGATAAAATAAAGATAAACTAAAGAGGAGTTCGAGAAATCATACCTTAATAGCACTACAAAACAAAGGGTTAGTCCACATGATATACAATATATAAAGTTGGATCTTAAATAACAATCCTAGACTTCTAGCTTAAATCTATCAAATGTAATTAAATCTAAAGCAATCAAGTCCTAATTATAAGTGTCAAGCCATATGAATATGTACAGGAAAAGAATAAATTATTGGAGTAGTCAATGATTTAGATCACTTAAACTTTGAATTCAAGCTTAACTAATCATTATTGAAACAAGGTTTGAACCCTAGGTCATAGAAAAGTCATTTGTACCATTATTTACAAAGTTGGTCAAATCTGTCATAAAATTCAAAAAATTGCAGAGAGCGGACCAAATCTTTAAGAAAATAAAAAGCATTCTTTCCATGGTTTGATCTTAATGATTTTTGGACCCAAGATGCCTCTGTGTGTCTAGTTTCCAAACCAAAAATAAAATCAAAGTTTCAACGGTTAGATCTCCTTGAAAAGGACAAACACCAGACATCACTCAGAGATGTACAACTCTCTGTCCAGAGATTTTGTTTGATTTTGTAAAAATAGTAAAAAGATCATAAATGCTTTGTTCTTTTTAGGGTATCTTCCTAACACATTAATCTACTTAGAAAAAATTATTTTTGGTCACAAATACTTGATTTAGGTTCTGATTTGCTTATTTCAAAAGGGTGTTGCTGTTCTGAAACTCTGGGCAGATTGTAGTGCCTTCACAAAACTCATGACCAAACCACTTTAAACATGAAATCTCCTTAAAACAAAAATTACAGTGGTAAAACATTGTGTTATTGACACTTTTCTGTTGGTTTCACTTGATTCCAACGGTTAGATTTCGAACTAAAAATCTTTGATCAAAACCGGTTTATGAATCCACTGTTTCATTGTCAAGTTCAACTTTTATTTGTTAACCCCAACTATTAAACCATGAAGTTGGACTTAAACTAAATGGAACACAGCAAAGGGTAAATTGGTAATTTGTATTTTAAATGATTAAATGCATTTTTACGTGATTACATGAATATTTGTTTAAATGCTTTCATATTATATGATAATACATGTATTAGCAATGAGTATTAGTTTGGATACCCAAATAAGGGTATAACTGAAAAAAGTTCAAAATTGGTAGGTGCGTTAGCAATTTTACAAAATATGTGGGACCCACGTTGGGACTCATACGGAACTTAGAGAAACACTCATTAGGTAATTGGGTAGTTAATGGAATGTTTGGGGGAGCTCATAGTAGAAACTTAAGAAAATTTGGGAATGAAAATGAAAAGAAGGAAAATTGTAGCTTGACACCTCAACATGCAAAGCATGTGTGTCAAGCATTGAGAGAGTCTCTCAATTCACAGTAGAAATTAAACAAAAGAAAAGAGAGCCCGGGAGAGAAAGACAAGCTCGAGACGCCGAAGTCGAAATCTCACCGTTCCGTCATCGCCATTTTCGGATTCGCGAACCAAAGCCGTTTTCGGACTCATGGAGGTGAGACGAAAGTTTCTATACCCTTAATTTACCTTTTAATTGTCAGATTTTGGTAGCTCATACTTAACGGTGAGACGTCGTCTACCGAATTCTTGTAGGATTCATTTTGGTGTTGAAATTGAGCTCTAATTAGAGAAATTCAGCACTTCTATAGCTTGAATTTGGGTATAATCTTTCTTGAGGTGAGATTTCTATACAAACCAAAAGATTGTGTTTAATGGGTTCAAAGCTATATGTGATGTTAGAGATAATAATCCATGATTGGGAGTATAAAGATGTTAATCATGTCAATTCTATGTCAATTCTATGAAAATTCTATGTTGATACATGAATATGTGTTTATATGCTTATATGTCTATGTGGTAGTCAATGAGCACCAAAAAATGGTTCATTATTGGGAGTAATAAGGGTGGTGTAGAGGAAGAATCCGATAAATACGGAAGTCCAAGGAATAGAAGTGGCCACGAGACCAAGGGAGGTCTTCGGGTCTGAATGAACCATATAACCGGTGACTCGGCGATTACGGTTACATATTATGTATGAATTGTAGCATTGCACATGTTAAACATAAAATCATGCTAGAATGCTCACTAAGCGTAATGCTTAAGAAAACAATTTTCCTATTTTTACTATGGTACATAACAACCACCGCAGGTTCGGAGCCATATCCGGAGGGGAAATGACGCACGCGATGGGAGAGATGGGAGAGATGGGGGAGATTTGGGATCTTGAGCACAAGAACTTCTTTGAATTTGTAAAAATGATGCAAATTTTGGTTTCTTTTATGTTAATGTTCATATTTGGGTTTAGGAAAAGAGTTTGAATCCTAAATGTGTATTTTGGTGGTTGGAAGTGAATTTGAGAACCAATGTATAAACTCTCTTATTTTACTCAAGTGTGGTGCAAGTAATGGGTATGACCATCTCGGCAAGTCCGGATGTGTCGCTAGTGTCTTGGACATGATTCTTTAGTACTCATAATGCTAGTTATAACATTGATTTTATCCCCAGCAAGTTTCATGTATTCTGGATAAGAGTTGAGTTTTAAAGTTGAAAAGTTTGTTTTGGATCAAATAAAATGAGTTCATGATTGGTTAGATCAAATTGTGAATGTGTTTGTGTGATCCAAGCTTGACTTAAGTTTAAAAGTGTTTGGAAATATGTTGGATATGTTTTCCCAAAGTTTCATAATATTTCCATGTGATTTGGTTGTGTTTTGGTAGGTTTAGAACTTGTTTGACCGCAAAATTTAGCAGCAGAACCTGTTCTATTGGTTGCAGATCGATCCGGGTTTATGAAGGGATCGATCCGGCCTATCCGAGGAGCATTCTGCTAGTAGACATATGAAATGGATCGATCTGGATTTTATGAAGGGATCGATCCGCTTGTACTTTTCACAGCATGTCCGCTTTTATAGAAACGTGCATAACTCTTTTTGAAAATTCGGATTCGCGCGCCGTTAGTTGTGTTAGAACCGGTATTCAAAATTCTAACTTTTGGTATAAAAGTTTTACATACTTTCTTAATGACCATTTTGCCCTTGGGCGCTGTTTTGTCACAATAGGGTTCTTTAAAGTGATTTATCCCCATTTTCTTCTGAATTAGTGTGTGTTTTGGGTGCGATTGCTGTTGTTACACGTGTCTTAATTTGTCAGGACAGGTTGGGGTGTGACAATTTTTGGTATTAGAGTAGTAGGTTAGATCCTTTGGGGATGAGAGACGTATACGACGCGTAATGTGCACACAACGACACTTAGTTGCATAAACATGCATACACATTTACTTAACATGCTTTTAAATGTTGATTAGCATGTCATGTGTTTCTTAAAAGTAACATTCATGTGTGTACTATATGTGGGTGCCAGGCATTATGTTTCGAGGTGACACCTCAAATCAAATGGAACGGGTTAAAACATCAATTGAAGAGTTGGTACGAGTAGCCGAAACTCATGTGGTCGAAGAAAGGCCGGTACAACCGAATCCAAATCCAAGGGAGGAAGTTGTCACTATTTCTGAATTTCATAAGCAGAAGCCGACCATATTCCGTGGGGAAGTTGAACGAATGAAGGAAAACTTTTGGGTTTTTGATATAGAGAAAATTTTCAGGGTGTTACCGTGTACAGAAGAGCAGAAAGTTCTATTTTCTACCGACACATTAAAAGATGAAGCATAATATTGGTGGCGAACTAAGATGGGCCCAAGTGAACCAACAACGTAGGACCAATTTCTTGAGATTTTCAATGAACAATACTTTCCAGAATCATTTGGGGATCAAAAAGCTCAGGAGTTTATGGAATTAGTGCAAAGGGGAAAGACAGTCCGAGAATACTTAACACAGTTTACAAGCTTGGGAAGGTTTGCGGGAGAAATGATAACAACTGAAAAAGTGAAAGCAAGGAAATTTGTGGCAGGACTTTGAAATGATATCCGAGGACCAGTGACTGTATTCCGGCCAAAGACTTATGCTAAGGCATTGGACATTGCTTCTATTGCTGAAAGAGACCTTGGGTATACTTCAAACTTGCCACCACCACCGAGTCAACAAAGTAAACGACCAGGATCAAGTCAATTCAGTGGATAGGGTAGTGCAAAGAAGCAGAGTTCAGGGGGATCATCAGTTAGTATCGGTAGTGGTTCTAGTGGGAACAAGCTGAGATGTCAGACTTGTAAGAAATTCCATTAGGGATGATGCAATCAACTTCCTAATCCGATCACTTGTAACATATGTCGATAACCAGGCCACATCGCTAGGAATTGTCCGATTCAGAATATGGATATGACGGGCTGATGCTTTACTTGTAAGGAGTTAGGACATCAAGCTAAGGACTGTCCTACTAGACGCCAAGGAGCTTCAAGTTCTGGTTCTTCTGCGGCCAGCGCTATCACACCAAGGAGTACTCAACCTCCGAGGAGCGAATAGCAAGAGGCAAGATCATTTCAACTCAGGCTGGGAGATACCGCTTCTGCTGACACTATTATTTCAGGTATGGTTTCCATTTGCTCACACCTAGCAAATGTACTCATAGATTCGGGATCCACACACTCATTCGTGTCACACCACTTTTCTAAACATCTAGATAAACCACTAGAGTTCCTAAACTATGATTTATTTGTCGCAATACCGTTGGGGGCTCCATTGGTTAGTTCGGGTGTGTTTAGAAAATGTGAGATTAATGTGAATGGTAAAGAGTTAACCATTGATTTGGTACCGTTAGTTATTCAGCACTTCGATGTTATATTGGGTATGGATTAGTTAGCGGCTCATCATGCTAATATTGACTGTAACATTAAAGGAGTAGTATTCCGTATTGTGAATCAAGATGAGTTTTATTTTCAAGGTAAGGGTGTTATATCACCATCGCATATCGTGTCAGCTATTGAAACTTGTCATTTATTGAAGAAAGGTTGTCGAGGGTTCTTGTGTAGTATTTTGGATACTAGGGGTAATGATTTGAAACATGAGGATATTCTGGTAGTTCAAGAATTTTCGGATGTATTTCCAGAGGAGTTACCTAGTGTATTGATTGATTGAGAGATTGAATTTGGTATTGACGTTATGCCAGGAACCCAACCAATTTCACGAGCACCATATTGTATGGCACCAGTTGAGTTGAAAGATTTAAAGATACAGTGGCAAGAGTTTCTAGACAAGGGCTTTATCCGACCTAGTGTCTCTGTGGGGTGCACCGGTATTATTTGTGATGAATAAGGATGATACGATGCGGATGTGCATTGATTACCGGGAAATCAACAAAGTAACATTCAAGAACAAGTACTCGTTGCCACATATTGACGATCTATTCGATCAACTTCAAGGGGCTGAGGTATTTTCAAAGATTGACTTACGATTTGGGTACCAATAACTGAAAGTTAAAATTAAGGATGTGGATAAGACTGCCTTTAGGACTCACTACGGGCAATATGAATTTCTAGTGATGCCGTTTGGGGTAACTAATGCGCCTGCCGCCTTCATGGATTTAATGAATCGGGTGTTCAAATCGTATTTGGATGAATTTGTGATTGTTTTTATTGATGACATTCTTATTTATTCCAAGAGTCCGGAGAAGCACAAACGACACTTGAGACTAGTTTTGCAGCGACTACGAGAAAAACAGTTGTTTGGGAAATTGAAGAAAAATGAGTTTTGGTTGACAAGTGTCACCTTTCTGGGGCATGTGATCTCTAGAGAAGGTATTTCTGTAGACCCATAGAAGATTGAAGCTGTTATGAATTGGTCAAGGCCGACAAATGTGTCCGAGATTCAAAGTTGCTTGGGGTTAGCTGGATATTACAAAAGGGTTGTTAAAGACTTTTCTAGAATCGTAACTCCGATGACAAGGTTAATGAGAAAGGACGTACCATTTGAATGGAATAAAGAGTGTGAAGATTGGTTTTTAGCATTGAAGAAAAAGTTAACAACAAAACCAATACTTGCAATTCCAATAGGTACTGAAAATTTCAGAATTTATAGTGATGCTTCTCTCCAAGGCTTGGGATGCGTGCTAAACACAAGATGACAAGGTAATAGCCTATGCTTCAAGATAGTTGAGACCCCATGAGAAGAACTACCCGACCCATGACTTGGAGTTAGCGGCGGTAATTTTTGCGTTAAAGATTTGGAGACATTATCTATATGAGGAAACTTGTGAAATCATCACCGATCACAAAAGCCTGAAATACTTATTTACTCAGAGAGATCTTAATATGAGACAAAGAAGATGGTTGGAACTTATGAAAGACTATGACTTGAAGATTCAATATCACCCAGGAAAAGCAAATGTAGTTGCCGATGCTTTGAGTCAGAAGTCATCAGAAAACTTAGCTTATGCCTTAACTGGACATGAAAAGTTGGTAAAAGAATTTGAACTATTAGAACTTGAGGTGATTCCCAATATTAAAGGAGGTTTAATGGCGCCAATGGTGGCACGACCGAGTTTAATTGGTGAAATCAAGACAAATCAACTTCTAGACCCAGAACTCAAGAAGATTGTGGATGAATTACCTGAGGGGAGAAGGCCAGAATTTAGTTTACAAGATGGTGTTCTGAAATACATCAATCGATTACGTGTTCCTAAAGTTGGTGATTTAAGAGACAGAGTTATGGAAGAAGCTCACAATACCAAATATTCAGTACATTCGGGTAATACCAAAATGTACCGAGACTTACGAGAAATTCACTGGTGGAGTGGTATAAAGCGAGAAGTCGCAGAATTTGTGTCTAGATGTATGACTTGCCAAAAGGTGAAACTGGAACATCAAAGACCCGGAGGAGAACTACACTCGTTAGAGATACCGGAGTAGAAGTGGGAGCATATTACGATGTATTTCGTATCATGGTTTCCAAAATCTCAAAATTTGAATGATAGCATTTGGGTTATCGTAGATCGATTGACTAAGTCAGCACATTTTCTACCTATCAAGACCAAAGATCCATCGAAACTTACAGAAATTTATATCAGAAAAATTATTCATATTCATGGAGCACCGATTTCGATAGTGTCAGATCGTGACACTCGATTTGTGTTGACGTTTTGGGAGAGTTTACAAAGGGCTATGGGGACAACATTATATTTTAGCACCGCTTTTCATCCCCAGACCGATGGTCAGTCCGAGAGGGTGATTCAGATCTTAGAAGACATGTTGAGAGTATGTGTTATGGATTTTAAAGATGATTGGGAAGCTCATTTACCGTTGATTGAGTTTTCTTATAACAACAGCTTTCAAACTAGCATTGGAATGGCGCCTTATGAGGCACTGTATGGTAGAAAGTGTAGATCGCCGGTTTGTTGGACCAAGGTTGGTGAAAAATAGCTTTTGGGGTTGGGGATAGTTCAAATCACTATTTATAAGATTCAATTGATTAAACAGCTGATACAAATGGCTCAAAGTCGTTATAAAAGTTGTGTGGATACGGGTAGAAGACCGTTGGTGTTTGAGGTTGGTGACTATGTGTTTTTGAAGGTATCGCCTTCAAAAAGTATAGCACGGTTTGGTAAGTGAGGTAAGTTTAGTCCAATTCTTAATCGGGTGGGACCGTTGGCTTATCGGTTGGAATTGCCAGAAGAATTGGCGAATGTTCATAACTTGTTCCACGTGTCAATGCTTCGACGTTATGTGCCGAATTCGAAACATGTGATCGTTCCGGAACCATTAGAGATTCGGGAAGATTTCACTTATGTGGAGCATCCAGTGCAAATTCTTGATAGAAAAGATCAAGTGTTGAGAAACAAAGTGATTCCACTTGTGATGGTTCAATGGCGTAGCCATTCCGTCGAGCAAGCAACTTGGGAACGAGAGGATGAGATTCGAGCCAAGTACCTGCATCTCTTTGATTCTTGAGGCAAGAGTAAGTTTGGGGACCAAACTCCCTTTTAGGGAGGAAGAAATATAACACCAGTACCCAGAGAACGGGTAAATTATTATTTTTATATGCATTAATTAATATAATTAGTGTATAAAATGGATTAAGGGGAGGCTTGGACTCGCCCATGTAAAAAGTGTTCAGAGAGGGACACTAGTTGGAAAAGTCCCCAGTGAGGTGGGACAGGTATTGAAATGGAACCCAGCGAAGGGTAAATTGGTAATTTGCATTTTAAATGATTAAATGCATTTTTACGTGATTACATGAATATTTGTTTAAATGCTTTCATATTATATGATAATACATGTATTAGCAATGAGTATTAGTTTGGATACCCAAATAAGGGTAAAACTGAAAAAAGTTCAAAATTGGTAGGTGCGTTAGCAATTTTACAAAATATGTGGGACCCACGTTGGGACCCATACAGAACTTAGACCAACAGTCATTATGTAATTGGGTAGTTAATGGAATGTTTGGGGGAGCTCATAATAGGAACTTAAGAAAATTTGGGGATGAAAATGAAAACAAGGAAAATTATAGCTTGACACCTCAACATGCAAAGCATATGTGTCAAGCATTAAGAGAGTCTCTCAATTCAAAGAAAAAATTAAACAAAAGAAAAGAGAGCCTGGGATAGAAAGACGAGCTCGAGACGCTGAAGTCAAAATCTCACCGTTCCGTCGTCGCCGTTCGTCGGATTCGCGAACCAAAGCCATTTTTGGACTCGCGGAGGTGAGACAAAGGTTTCTATACCTTTAATTTATGTTTTAATTGTCAGATTTTGGTAGCTCATACTTAACGGTGAGACGTCATCTACCAAATTCTTGTAAGATTCATTTTGGTGTTGAAATTGAGCTCTAATTGGAGAAATTCAGCACTTCTATAGCTTGAATTTGGGTATAATCTTGCTTAAGGTGAGTTTTTTATACAAACCAAATGATTGTGTTTAATGGGTTAAAAGCTATATGTGATGTTAGAGATGAAAATTCATGATTAGGAGTATAAAGATGTAAATCATGTGAATTCTATGTCAATTCTATGAAAGTTACATTTTGATACATGAATATGTGTTTATGTGCTTATATGTCTATGTGGTAGTCAATGAGCACCGGGAAAATGGTTCATTGTTGGGAGTAATAAGGGTGGTGTAGAGGAAGAATCCGATAAATACGGAAGTCCAAGGAATAGAAGTGGCCACGGGACCAAGGGAGGTCTTCGGGTCTGAATGAACCATATAACCGGTGACTTAGCGATTACGGTTACGTCTTATGTATGAATTGTAGCATTGCACATGTTAAACATACAATCATGTTAGAATGCTCACTTAGCGTAATGCTTAAGAAAACCGTTTTCTCATTTCTGTTGTGGTACATAACAACCACCGCAGGTTAGGAGCCATATCCGGAGGAGAAATGACGCACGTGATGGAAGAGATGGGAGAGATGAGAGAGAAGGGGAGATTTGGGATCTTGAGCATAAGAACTTCTTTGAATTTATAAAAATGATGTAAATTATGATTTCTTTTATGTTAATGTTCATATTTGGGTTTAGGAAAAGAGTTTGAATCCTAAATGTGTATTTTGGTGGTTGGAAGTGAATTTAAGAACCAATGTATAATCTCTCTTGTTTTGCTCATGTGTGGTGCAAGCAATGGGTATGACCATCTCGGAAATTCCGGATGTGTCGCTAGTGTCTTGGACATATTTCTTTAGTGTTCATAATGCTAGTTATAACACTGAGTTTATCCCCAGCAAGTTTCATGTATTCTGGATAAGAATTGAGTTTTAAAGTTAAAAAGTTTGTTTTGGATCAAATGAATTGAGTTCATGATTGGTTAGATCAAATTGTGAATGTGTTTGCGTGATCCAAGCTTGACTTTAGTTTAAAAGTGTTTGAAAATGTGTTGGATATGTTTTCCCAAAGTTTCATAATGTTTCCATGTGATTTGGTTGTGTTTTGATAAGTTTGGAACTTGTTTGACAGCAAAATTTAGCAGCAGAACCTGTTTTGTAGGTCGTGGATCGATCCGAGTTTATGAAGGGATCAATCCGGCCTTTCCGAGTAGCATTCTGCTAGTAGATACAAGAAATGGATCGATCCGGGTTTTATGAAGGGATCGATCCGCTTGTATTTTTCACAGCATGTCCGCTTTTACGGAAACGTGCATAACTCTTTATTGAAAATTCAGATTCGCGCTCCATTTGTTGCGTTGTAATCGGGACTCAAAAATCTAACTTTTGGTGTAAAAAATTTACATGCTTTCTTAGTGACCATTTTGCCCTTGGGGGCTGTTTTATCACAATGTGGTTCTTTAAAGTGGCTTATCCACATTTTCTTCCTATTTAGTGTGTGTTTTGGGTGCGGTTACTCTTGTTACACGTGTCCTATTCTGCCGGGGAGGTTAGGGTGTGACATATGTGCTTATGTGCTGATATGCTAGGTCTAAGCTAGATTAAGGTGCATCACATTTAGATTAGATTGCATTTCATTTGCATTGCATACACTACACGAGCATTGCATAAACGACTCACGAGTGCTACACCTCTAATATTTTTTCGAAAAGAAAAATTGTTTTCCTCATAATTTTAGAACTTGACTTCTTTGATTTTAGAAAATATTTTTGAAAAAGGAAATGATCTTCAATCCACTTGTGTAAAATATCATTCTTTGAAAATTCTTTTGCAAATAGGACACCTGATTATTTGAAAATCCCTAATAAATCATGGAAGAGAAGATAGGACCAAAAAGTTGTACTCCATCCTGGATCAGGGCTCCGAACAGTCATTTGATCAGATCAAGATTTGAAGAAGGAACAGCCGAGTCGACTAGGGTTGAGGGTATAACGTACGAAGTCGATATGGAAGCTAGGTTGGCCGTAATGCAAGCTGTATTGGATCAAAGCCGAGAACAGAATCGGGAACAACTTGCTAATATGATGAGAATGATTGAGCAACTGACTAATATGCCGCCACCACTGCCTCTGGTGCATCACGAGGAAGAAGACTTTGGGGAGACAGTTCAACCAAAGGCTTAGCTAGATCAGGAAACTTAAGACAAGTTGGCTAAAATCGGCAAGCTAAAAAGTATGATCAGGAAAAGCAATGGGGTGGATGAGTATTTGTTCGATGTTGAGGGGTTGTGTGATGCTCTGAAAGCCAAACTCCCAGAAAAGTTTAAGATGCCGCATATTGAATTCTTTAATGGAACTAGAAATTTAAAGAGCCACTTGAGGATTTATAGGGGAACTTTGCAACCTATGGGTATTGAGTCTGACTTCTTCGCTCTGTTGTTTCTAAGAGTTTTGAGTGGGGTAGCACTTTCATGGTACCTGACGCTAGAACCAACCATAACTAGAGATTGGGAGGCATTGTCCAAAGCTTTCATGGCTCAATATTCGTACAACTAGTCATTTGATGTAACTGCAAGTGATCTAGAGACCACTAGACAGGAGTATAGGGAATCCTTCGTAGGTTTCCTTACTCGTTGGAGGGCTAAAGCTGCTCAGATGACTAGCAGGCTGATAGAAAAAGATCAAGTCTGAATGATCATCAGAAACCTACAGCTCGAGTACTTGGAGAGGCTAGAATTCTAGTCCATTATGAGCTTTGAACAACTATTTGATGTGGGGACTTTAATAGAAGATGCCATCAGGGACGGAAAGATCAAGAAAGAAAGCACAAGCAATCGATATAGAAAGACAGAAAGGCCAGTCTATCATCAGCCTGTTAATATCAACATATTATCTCCTTAACCTTTTCAAAAAGAGCGTCGAAGTATGACTAGTACAAGAGGGAATCAAAATCAAAAGCAGTCAAAAGAGAAAAGAGAATTTTCCGATTTGGGAATGTCGCTAAGCATTGCACTTGAGAGAATGCTAGAAAAGGGGCATTTGCAGAAATGAAAACTTAAATCAGAGCCAAATTTGCTTCCGCTGGGTTTCAAAACTAAATTCTATTGTGACTTTCATCACGGCCGTGGACATAGCACAGATAGATGTTGGAGACTTCGTCATGAGATTGAGGACTTGATTGAAAAAGGGGTCATCTCTCCTCCTCCCGCTCAGCCAAATGTTCAAAAAAATCCTCTCCCTAATCATAGGGGAACTTACCAAATGTCAATTTTATGGATGAAGGGTGTCAGATTTATAACCCCATGATCTACATCACATCCTTGGATTAGCCCGCCATGAATGTTCAGCTCCAGGAAAATGCCACGATCTATATCTTGAGAAATGTGGAAGAAGAAGAGTGGGTTGAAGAATCACTAGCCTTTGAAGAAGAAATAGCCAACAGAAATCTCACAATCGAATGGTGGAATCCTAATACCATCATTGATCATTCAATCTGGTATGAAGAAGAAAAGCCCATGGGAGCAATCACCGAGAAAGAAAGCACTGAGCTCATAAAAGAATTTGTGGAGTCCGTCAAAAACCTTGAATTCAAAGATAATGACCTCATTGCAATGATGGGAGAAGAAGATGACTGGTGGTATGATGATGAGGATGATTCCGTTAATAATACCATATTCCCCGATGATTCTGTGTGGAAAGTCACTACAAGCACTAAAAAGTTAGCCAAAGAACATGAGTCTATTTGGATCACTAATGAAGCCAACCACTTTACCCACTCTGGATGTCATTTCAAACCTCATGAGTTAGGAAATTGTGGGAAAGAAGCATGGAATGAAAAAGGAGTTGTCAAAGCAAAAGAGGCTAATGAGGGAGCCATGAATGGAGAAGAAGATGAAATCCTAAAGCAGTTGAAGAAAACACAAGCCTGGATCTCAGTATAGGGATTACTTATGACCTCTCACAAACACAAGCAGGCTATGCTCGATACACTCAACAGATTGGATGTTTCTGTCAACACTACTCCCGAAGATCTAGTGAACATGATCTCTGCAAAACCTCGTAAGCTTGTAATCACATTCATAGATGAAGTTTTGCTGCCAGAAGGGTACACCACAACAGGGCTCTCTACATCACTGTACACTGCTTGGGGAATAGAGTACCAGTTTGCTTGGTAGACAATGGATCGGCTTTGAATGTATGTCCTCTCAAAATAGCTCTTAGAATGGGACTATCAGTTTCAGAACTCTTGCCATCAACACAGACTGTGAGGGCCTATGATAATACTAAAAGGGCCATCGTAGGAATGATTAAGCTGGAAATTGAAGTTGGACCATTGAACAAAGAAGCTGAATTCCAAGTGATTGATATTCCGACTAGCTTCAATCTTCTATTGGGACATCCATGTTTACATATAAATGACGCGGTCGCCTCTACTCTCCACCAGAAAGTCAAGTTCATTTGGGAAGAGGATGTGTTGACAATCTTTGGGGATAGCTGGATCAAGTACGAAGGGACAAGCCATGGCCCTGTACTAGAAGTCCAAACACCAGAAGAAAAAAATAATTTGGGAGGATTCGACTTTGTGGGAATGCAAGGTGAATGAAATAAACTATATAAGAAATCCATTTGGGATCGACTCAGCCATGACAAAAAGAAGAGACTTCCTGATGCATCAATCTAGGGCGAAGAAATCACTCCGTTCAGGAAAAAGAAGCCTTTCATCATCGAACGCGAGTATATAAAGATGTTTGAGAAAGAAAACCCAGTTATCAAAGATCTACAAGAAGAAGTAGGACAGAATTGGATCCCTGAAGTCATGTCATTATACTTTGACCAGTATGCAAATCCTAAAGTAGCTCACATGATGCAAAAGATGAATTATTTCCCTGGGATGGGACTGGGTCGTCGTCAACAAGGAAGAAATAAATATGCTAATGACGAGTGATGATCTGAATGTGCTAATGGGTGAAGAACTGAACGTGCTGATGAATACCAAAGAAGCACCGGGAAATGTGAAAGAAATCAAGCCAATAGTGGGAGCTGAGGAATTGGGTGATCAGATCAAGAGTCAACAAACCTCCTCCCCCATTCCCCTGAAAGTTTGTAAAGGCCAATATGAGCCATGATGTTAAGTCTGCTTTTGCTTTTGATGTACCCAAAAATGTTAATGGAATGAATGAAGATTTTGCTTACTCTTCCGTGTCTGAAGATCTTGATTTTAAAATTTCTGAGGATTTGCAAAAATTAATTGAAAATGAAAATGAATCTGCATGCAAGATTATTGAAGAAACTTTGCTAATAATCTTGGGTAATGAAGATAATCCACAAAATGTTCATATTAGCACCACACTCACTTCACAAGAAAGCAATGAACTAATCAATATATTAAAAGAATTTAAGGATGTTTTCGCTTGGTCTTACGAAGATATGACAGGCATTGATCTAGAGATTGTCCAACACCATATCCCTCTCTTTCCTAATTCAAAACATGTTAAGCAAAAATTGAGACGCAAAAGGCCAGAATGGACTTTGAAAATTAAAAAAAGAGGTTGAGAAACAGTTAAAAGCTGGATTCCTGGTGGTAACCCAATACCCAGAATGGATAGCCAACATAGTTCCTATGCCAAAGAAGGACGGAAGGATCCGAGTATGTGTTGACTTTAGATATTTGAACAAGGCCAGTCCCAAAGATGATTTTCCGCTTCCACATATAGATGTCTTGGTAGATAACACGGCAGGGCATGAGTTGTTATCATTCCTGGATGGTTTCTCATGGTACAATCAGATTTTAATGGCACCCGAGACAGAGAAAAGACCACATTCACTACTCACTGGGGGACGTACTGCTACCGAGTGATGTCGTTTGGGTTAAAAAATGCTGGAGTAACCTATCAGAGAGCCGCTACTACTTTGTTATCCATAAAGAGGTAGAAGACTATGTGGACTACATGATTATCAAATTGAAAGAAAGAAGTGGGCATATAGCAACCCTCGCCATGTTCTTTGAATGATTGAGAAGATATAGGATGAGATTGAACCCACAGAAGTGTACTGTTGGAGTAACCACTGGAAAGCTGCTAGGATTTCTCATTACACAGAGGGGAATTGAGGTTGACCCCACAAAGATCAAGGCTATTATGGATATGCCTCCTCCAATAAGTGAAAAGGAAGTAAGAGGATTTCTGGGGCGAATCCAATTCATTAGTCGCTTCATATCTAAGCTCACTACTACTTGTGATCCACTTTTCAGTCTATTAAGAAAAGGGAAGAAATTCGAATGGGATGATCAATGTTAAGAAGCTTTCAACAAGATCAAGACTTATCTATTGAACCCACCAATTCTTTTACCCTGAAGTCAGGGAAGCCTTTATAATTGTACTTATCCGTGTCAGAGAATGCTATGGGATGCATGTTAGCACAAGAAGGAGATGAATAGCACACAAAGAAAGCCATTTACTACTTGAGCAAGACAATGACTAGATACGAGTTGAAGTATTCTCCACTAGAAAAGATATGTTGGGCTTTGGTTTGGGCCACTCGTCGTCTAAAGCATTATATGTTGGCCTTCTCTATTATTTTGATCTCCTAAATGGATTCTTTAAAGTACCTCTTTGAAAAACCAGCATTGACCAGAAGAATTTCCCGATGGACCTTGATGCTATCTGAGTTTGACTTGACACATGCTATGAGCAAATCTATTAAAGGAAGGGCTATCGTAGAACAAGTGACAGAACATCCGATAAGTCCAAAAAACGAAGAAGAATTCATGTTCCCTGATGAAGGATTGATGGAATTAAGAGAAGATGTGTGGAAAATGTATTTTGATGGAGCTGCAAACCAGAAAGGATATGGAGTACGGATCATCCTTGTATCCCCTGAAGGAGCACATAACCAGTTCGCTATTAAATTAAAGTACACCTCTATGAACAACATTGCTGAGTACGAAGCTTGTATTATGGGGTTAGAAGTTGTATTGACTTTGGAAGTGAGGAAACTTGATGTATTCGGGGATTCCAATCTGATCATATCACATGTTCGAGGAGACTGGAAAGTTAATGAAGAAAAGTTGAAGCCTTATCATGAGTACCTTGATTCTCTACAAACCCATTTCTTGCATATCATGTTCTTCTACTTGCCTCGAGAAGAAAATCAGCTAGCAGACTCCTTGGCTACTTTAGCCTCAATGATTGAAATTCATATGGGGATAAAGTTAACTCTGTTAATGATTGAACAGAGAGAAAAGCCATCTTATGAGATGATTGGGGAAATGGAAGAAGCAAAAGAACTTCCATGGTACATTGACATGTGGAACTTCATTGAAAATGGGGTATATCCAGAAGGTGCGTCCGAGAAAGACAAGAGAGCCATAAGAAGATTCTCAGCTCAATTCATGATTTATGGTGGAAGTCTGCTAAAGAAATTGTACAATGGATTCAACTTGACATGTTTGTATGGGAACAGTGCGAAGAAAATGATGGAGCAAATTCACGAAGGGGTATGTGGTCCTCATATGAGTGGACATATGTTAGCCAAGAAGATCATCCAACAGGGCTATTATTGGACAACCATGGACAAAGACTGCAACGAATATATCAGAAAATATTACAAGTTTAAAATCCATGCCAATATGAAGCATGTGCCGCCATCATTGTTGTACAACATGACTACCCCTTGGCCATTCTCAATTTGGGGTATAGAAGTTATAGGAGAAGTAACCTAGAAGTCATCTAATGGATATCAATACATCCTGGTAGCAATCGATTACTTCACAAAATGGGTGGAAGCAGAGTCCTATGCGACATTGAAGGCTAAAGATGTGGCCAGATTTATCAAAAAAAAATATAATATGTTGATACGGGGTCCCTTATGAGTTAATATCCGATCATGGCAGTCACTTCCAGAAAGAAGTTTTGGATCTAGTAGAAGAATGCAAGATCATACATCACATGTCTGTTGGGAATATGCCCTCAAACCAGTTAGTTGGACAATGGAATATCATAATGCATTTATGCATGTTAGTTCATGAGATGAATATTAGACTGGAATCCTTAAACAACATTGTATGTCATTCATTTGTGTATGTGATTACACATGTGAGATATGAATCACAAATCCTTGTTGTTTCAAATAAGTCACAGTGGATGATAAGTCTGGATAACTTATCACGTATACACTGTAGCATGATTAACGTCTACGGGGTAGAATGGTGAATCTCATTCATAAGATTCTTTGACTCTTGGTTAATATGCTAGTGCACTCAGTGCATTGACGGACCTGAGTTAAACCTATTGACACCTAAATGCTGTCACCGTCAATAGGAACTCAAAACTTGTACAGGGATACATGTCCTCAATCCTGAGACAGTTATGGACGCAAGTTGTAAGCTTGGTTGCTTTGATTTACAAATCAGTGAGGTCTTGCAAGATCAACACCTGGGTATCTTGGGTAATCAAGTATGCAACGTTGGGAACATATATTGTCAAGATGGAATTCTACCCTCTTCTATAAAACGAAGGGTAAGTATTCCCTCGAGAATGTCACTAGGAGTGGTTACTGAGAGCTGGCCAGCTTTGTCAACAAAGTGTTATTGTTGACATGTTTAGTAATCCAAGCGTAGTGAATGATACTTGAGGAATATAAGATGTACTATCTATTGGGTCGACAGTATCTTTAAACATACATCCCAATGATAGATACGAATACTGCCTGGTAGAGGGACATCTGTATCATATTATACAAGTCTAGCAATTGCTTATGTATATGTGATTACGTTCTTATGCACTGGAGTGCAATTATCATTTTATAGTGGCATTAATGATAATTGATTAATTGTTGATTCCTTAGTTAAGAGTATTGACTAGATGGAATAATAATTAATCGGAGCCAGTAATTAAGAACCTAGGAGGTCCCACTCTTAGCTCCGCCAGAATGCTTGGAAGGGCAAATGAGGATGTTGTTAAGACTGGTTCGATCGATCGAGTTTCGTTCGATCGATCGAATGTTCGATCAATCGAACTCACTTCAATCGATTGAAAGTAAGGTCAGTTCTGGGAATCTATAAATAGGTCAACTGCGTCCAGGGAAAAGAGTTGGTCATTATTAACGTCCCTAAGCTGCTGAAACTGTTTTAGGGTTCCCAAACATTCTTCATCCTCTCCATTAGAGATCCCACCATCTCTAGCCTCTCTGGGAAGCGTTCGAGGAGACATAAGAGTGAAGATCACCTAGAGGTTGCTGCTGGATATTGCTAAAGGAAGCCATATTCATAATTGGGTTCAAGACCGTAAGGTATCGAATTCTCTCCCTCTTATTATATGCATCTATAGAGTTAACATGTAGTAGATCCGGGCTACCAATAAAAGATTTTGTAACTCGATTATTCCGCTGCGCATTTAAAACTATTTTAAACCTATTTTTCCTGCAATTGGTATCCGAGCCTCGCTTGTTTGGATCTATAGATGCGTTTTGGAATACTAGTTTTGATTTACATGTTTATTTTAGGACTTTTTTCAAAACTGCATCGTCACATATCCGTTTCTGCAGT
Source organism: Hydrangea macrophylla (assembly GCA_033977485.1). Taxonomy (NCBI): domain Eukaryota; kingdom Viridiplantae; phylum Streptophyta; class Magnoliopsida; order Cornales; family Hydrangeaceae; genus Hydrangea; species Hydrangea macrophylla. The sequence continues at coordinate 27,082,806 of CM066984.1, read as the reverse complement.
GTTTATGCAGCAGAATACAAATCTGTGATTGCATTGGATGCAAGGTGGGTTCGATCGATCGAAGTAGTCTCGATTGATCGAACATCATCTGTTCTCAAGCGATCGAACTAGTTTCGATCGATCGAACTTTGGTTATGTTCGATCGATCGAATGTTGGTCGATCGATCGATCGAGACTGCTCTTTTGTCCAGATGTTCAGTTTACAGATTTAAAGGTTTTAAAACATTTACTTTAAATTTTTATTTATTTTGTAAGTTTTTCAAGACATTCTGTGAAACTGAAAGTTCAATCGATTAAACTATGTTCAATCGATCAAACCTTTGTCGATCGATCGAAGTGTGACAGAGAACTGTGATGCTGTTTTAAGTTCTAATTTAGTATGTAAAGAGTTTATATATTGTGTGAATCAATTAGGGGTTCAAATGGTACATATATTTGTTATATATATGTGTGGTTGTGCGTGTGACTAACCCTTTTGCAGCAAGCTAAGTCTGCTATCTCCCATGGCACCAAGACTTTTAAATTTTGTATTTAATTGTTTGAGATTGGTATTTATTATGTTTTAATTGTTGGTTTGGTTTTAAGGCATATGTAAAGGGCGCTGCGACTTCAATCCTATGAAAAGGAAAGTCGCACCGGTTTCCCTAGCCTTTTATTTTATTATTGTTATTTCTATTTTTAGATAAATTGTAAGCTTTGAGAGAAGCATAGGAACAATGTAATAGAATTAGAAAATCCATGAAGATGGAGGAGCAAGCCGTTGTCCATGAAGATGGAGTCGGAGGCAATCAAACCAAGAAGGAGGTTCTATGGAGATAGAGCCATGGGAGATAGAGGCATTGTTGAATGCTTTTATTCCATTTTAGTTTTGTTTTTATGTTCTTAGTTGTGATTGACATTTTATATATTGTTACTACTTGCATGCACGTAAAACAGGTTTTCTAAAATGAAATTCAAAAACCTTTTTTCCAACATATTAGCAAACACTTGATGTTTATGGGCAATGTGAAGAAACAATTTTTTCAAATTAAAAAAAATTCCTATTAGTTCATTGTAAGTATGAGAAATACTCTGTGTCACTCATTTATGAGTGATCATTCCATACGGAGGGTATTTCTTATTGATTACTAGATATGATCTTCTTATAAAAATCTAGTGGGAGAGGGACTTATTTTATAACTCCCACGGTCTTCCATAAACAGTTCATTGTAATGTGGGTAGTATATTCTGTGTCACCCAGCCATGAGTGATCATTCCATACGGAGGATAGACTATTCATTGGTTACTAGATATGAACTTCCTTTGGATAGAATCAATGAGACGCGTTAGAGGGTGACCACTACACTGAGGCACTACTTGAGGCGGTTGTCATTGGATTCTAGTTAATGGTAAACACTAGCTAAGATATGGGTAAGGGATTCCACACGGAGCATTATCCAGAAACTTAGAGACCAAAAGTTCAGGAGTCATGAATTGTTTTGTAAGAGTTGCATGACATTCATGATGGGTTTTCCAATCAGGCTATGAGGTTATGATCGCCACACGGAGACTTAATTTCATAGGCTTGACATCCTGAAGACAATTAATGAGTTGGTTAAGGGAATTCCAATGTATCATATAAATTGTCATATTCATGATTTCCATATTGTAATTCTGTTACATTATTTGTATTTCAGATTCATAATGTCTAGCCCACTTGCTATAACCATGATCCAGAATAAGCTAATTGGAAACAACTACGTTGAATGGAAACTGGAACTGGATGAATTGTTAACTGTTAATGGATGTAAATACGTTCTTACCATTCCCTATCCACCTATTCCATGCCATGACACCCCAACTGATCTTGCGGATCAATATTGGCAGTGGATAAGATTTGATGGTATAGCTCGCTCTAGCATCTTAGACTCTTTGTCTGATGTGTTGAAGCAGCAACATCAACCTTTGAACACTGCCCGTGCTATAATATTGAATCTCGAGGAGATGTTTGGGGAGCTGAGTGGAACTGCAAGGCTTAGAGCCTTGGAGTTAGTCATGGACACCAGAATGTTGGAAGGAACTTCTATAAGAGAGCATGTTTTTAAAATGATTACTTATTTCAAAGTACTGGAAGTTCTGGGTTCCGACATTGATGGTGAGACTCAAGTTGACATAATCTTGCATTCGTTGCCTTCATCATTCACTCAATTTAAAAAGGTTTTTAAAATGAGTAAAATAGTTTTTTCAACAAGTGAATTAATGAGCTCTCTTGAGGCAACGATGGATATAGTCAAAGAGGAGTCAAATATTCAAAACATTGGAATGACTTCATCTTCTAGAACTAAGCCTAAGAGCATAAGTTCAGAGAAGGAGAAGCAAGACTCAAGGATAAGTGAGCCTAACCCAATTATTAGGAAGAAGGCAAGACTTGGAAAGGGAAAGGCTGGTGCCGTGCCAAAGGAAAGTGTTTCCATTGTGGCATGAGAGGGCATTGGAAAAGGAATTGTGTAGAATACTTGCCTGCCAGAAAGCAAGGTACGATCCTTTCACTAGTTTTTGAAGTAAGTTGAAAAACTGTTACTTTAACTACTATGGGCACTAATTCTAAATTTTCTAATTATATCTGTAATTGTTGCAGGGAATTGGAAAATAAGAATGTGCAGTGATTAGAAGATCTTGATTGCCTTTTGGGATCTGATGCAAGAGTTGCTACTAAATTAATAGTTTTATATTGTAATAAAACTTTGGAGTTATTAGATCGATTTCAGTTTTGAATTAATGAATAATATTTATTCTTTTGATTTTGGTACTGAAATTCTTGATTAAAAGAAAGCGTTCTTTTATGTGATCTAAATAACTTGTCAAGCAAGTATCTCACCGATTTACTCTTGTTTCTCATATATTATCTAATGAAGTATTTAAATAACTCATGGGTATTTTACCATCTAAAAGGATAGCACCTTCAACTAATTCTATGACTTCTGGTTTAGAGGTTAGATCGCATTTAATCTAAATAAGATAAATGGGGAGTAAAGGATTGGATCCTAAACTCTTTTTGGTTTCTAAGACCATTGCCTATTTGTCAATCCTATTTAGAGAGTAAACATGATCAGATCATATTAATCTAAATACGATAAATAGGAAGTAGAGGATTGGATCCTAAACCTTTTTTGGTCGCTAAGACCACTGCCTATTTGTCAATCCTATTTAGAGGGTAATCTGATCAGGTGATTTTTCTTTTGAAAGATCACACGACCAAAGACTTATAAGAATTAGGCATACTCACGTATTTGGGCCAATAAACATTAGAGTTGAAAAGTAGTTTTGGCTACTCCAGATACTAATATAAATTTACCTATTGCACCTTTTCTTCAATCTTTTGAAGAAATTTGAAAGGTTTGGAATGAGGAGTTGTTGGTAAAAGAATATCATTGCTTTTGATTTGAACAAAATGGTGAGTATCTGTCTAATGTGTTTATTGTCTATAAGAGATAAGAATGAAATTCTTTCTCGACAGTCTACACCTAGTGTGCCTCCACTGGATGGTGTAGCAGGTAGAAGGAACTATCTTCTTTTAGATATGACTGGGTCATTGGATGAGTTATTTAGAGTTACTACTGTTCCTTGTTTTTCTCGATGGAACTACAATGTACATACTGGATCTTATTCAAAAGCAAATCTTTTCGATAGACATCCCCAAAGTTGTGAAAAGAATACGACTTCTTTCTCATGGTAACTTTGGATAAGGATGTCTAGCACTTTGGTGTAAAGAAATGATGAGCCTTTTGAATCTAGATTAGAAGTATAATACTTTTGTAGTGTTTCCAGAGAAAACAAAAGTTGGTTGGAGACCAAATTTTGCAAAGGAAAGATAATATAAAAGAGTAAAGTAATTTATATCTTAAAGCAATCTATAAATCATCTAGAACTAAAATCTACTACCTCTTCATCCGTTCCTACATCGGTACTTCATTCTAGTGGGAAAATTCTTAGCGTTGCTAAAATCTCCTTATGCATTGAAGTTTTGTGATAAGGAAGCTCCGGTATATGATTTGCATAAGTCTACAGACATAAGCAATCATACAGAGATAAGGACATCTGTTTTGACATATTGGTCAAAATACTTTGGATTCATCTAAAGTATGGATGTAGCTTAAGTGGATGAAAGGATCCTTGCGCAAAGGAAGTGTGGTGGTGATTATGGTTCCATATATTGATGACATCTTTATCATTACGATATGTTAAAGTTGTGTCATCAATGATTAAGGTTAAGTTTCTACAGTATACTTGATATTTATGATCTCGGTGAGGCGAGCTATAATCTTAAGATTTTTTGCTCATTCAAGATCAAAAAGTTAAGATAATGAGATTGTCTCAAACTTCTATATCAGAAAGTTGCTGGCTAGATTCAACGTAGAACATTTCGATAAAGGTTTTTCACCTTTGAACATAACCTATTGCTCTTTCAAGACTTGTATCTTGGGATACGAGATGAAAGAAGTCGCATGAAAGGTATATCATAAGCCTTCGCTATTGATAAACCTTGTATGTGATGATAGGTATGGATATCAGTTATACCGTTGAGGTTGTTCACAGTTATCAGTCCAAATGAATGTTCAGTTTTCTGAACTATCACAAAGTATATATTCTCTAGGGCTTGAGAAAGAACTAGCGGATATATGCAGTGTGATGGTGTTTGGGACAATGTTCAAAATTAGCTTTACTGGATACATGTCATGTGACGTCTTTTATCTAGGGATATAGTATAACATGAAGATGTTTTACTATGGATTGTTTCAGTCAATGATCATCAGTCCCTATGCAAAACCTTACGGGTTAAGGATTTTGACAAGTCACAGAGACTATGCTAGTGTTAGTGCTAACGCTATACGGTTATGAGTGCAAGTGGGAGTTTGTTGGGAATATGCCCTCAAACCAGTTAGTTGGACAATGGAATATCATAATGCATTTATGCATGTTAGTTCATGAGATGAATATTAGACTGGAATCCTTAAACAACATTGTATGTGGTTCATTTGTGTATGTGATTACACATGTGAGATATGAATCACAAATCCTTGTTGTTTCAAATAAGTCACAGTGGATGATAAATCTGGATAACTTATCAGGTATACACTGTAGCATGATTAACGTCTACGGGGTAGAATGATATCTCATTCATAAGAGTCTTTGACTCTTGGTTAATATGCTAGTGCACTCAGTGCATTGACGGACCTGAGTTAAACCTATTGACACCTAAATGTTGTCACCGTCAATAGGAACTCAAAACTTGTATAGGGATACATGTTCTCAATCCTAAGACAGTTATGGACGCAAGTTGTATGCTTGGTTGCTTTGACTTACCAATCAGTGAGGTCTTGCAAGATCAACACCTGGGTATCTTGGGTAATCAAGTATGCAACGTTGGGAACATATATTGTCAAGATGCAATTCTACCCTCTTCTATAAAACGAAGAGTAAGTATTCCCTCGAGAATGTCACTAGGAGTGATTACTGAGAGCTGGCCAGCCTTGTCAACAAAGTGTTATTGTTGACATGTTTAGTAATCCAAGCGTAGTGAATGATACTTGAGGAATATAAGATGTACTATCTATTAGGTCGACAGTATCTTTAAACATACATCCCAATGATAGATACGAATACTGCCTGGTAGAGGGACATCCGTATCATATTATACAAGTCTAGCAATCGCTTATGTATGTGTGATTACGTTCTTATGCACTGGAGTGCAATTATCATTTTATAGTGGCATTAATGATAATTGATTAATTGTTGATTCCTTAGTTAAGAGTATTGACTAGATGGAATAATAATTAATCGGAGCCAGTAATTAAGAACCTAGGAGGTCCCACTCTTAGCTCCGCCAGAATGCTTGGAAGGGCAAATCAGGATGCTGTCAAGACTGGTTCGATCGATCGAAGTTGTTTCGATCGAATGAAGTCAAGGAAGGTTCGATCGATCGAGTTTCGTTCGATCGATCGAATGTTCGATCGATCGAACTCACTTCGATCGATTGAAAGTAAGGTCTGTTCTGGGAATCTATAAATAGGTCAGCTGCATCCAGGGAAAAGAGTTGGTCGTTTTTAACATCCCTAAGCTGCTGAAACTGTTTTAGGGTTCCCAAACCTTCTTCATCCTCTCCATTAGAGATCCCACCATCTCTAGCCTCTCCGGGAAGCGTTTGAGGAGACATAAGAGTGAAGATCACCGAGAGGTTGCTGCTGGATATTGCTAAAGGAAGCCATATTTAGAATTGGGTTCAAGACCGTAAGGTATCGCATTCTCTCCCTCTTATTCTACGCATCTATATATAGAGTTAACAAGTAGTAGATCCGGGCTACCAATAAAAGATTTTTTAACTTAATTATTCCGCTGCGCGTTTAAAACTATTTTAAACCTATTTTTCCTGCAATGTCAGCACCATATAGGCCGCAAACAAATGGGGCAGTTGAAGCATTGAATAAGAATTTAAAGACGATTCTAAGAAAGATGACTGACACATACCGAGATTGGCATGAGAAACTACCATATGCATTGTGGGGATACAGAACGTCTATCAGGACATCTACAAGAGCCACTCCTTACTCCTTGGCTTACGGAATGGAAGCAGTACTCCCAGTCAAAATAGAACTACCATTGCTAAGAATTATGGCAGAATTCGAGATTCCAGAATTTGATTGGCTAAGAAACCAATATGAAGAGCTAATGTTACTTGATGAAAAGAGATTGACTGCAATTGATCATGTACATGTGTATCAGAGAAAAATAGCCTGAGCATTCAATAAGAAGATCCGTCCAAGAAAACTTTAGGAAAGCCACCTTGTGCTTAAAGAATTAAAAGCACCAGTTTTTGATCCTAGAGGAAAATTCAAGCCAAATTGGGTTGGTCCATACATCATCAAGAAGCTTCTCTTTAGAGGAGCAGCATACCTGATGGATCTAGATGGAGTTATGGTACTTCTTTCCTTTTCTCAGTAGTTGAGAAAAGGGATCACAAGTAGTTGTGAGCTTAGAGATGAAGCGGCTGATGAATTAGATTCTCCCGATAAACCCTCATACTTCATTTATATTCTGTGGCGGTGCCATTTCTAGGATTGCTTTGATTTTCGAAGGATCGACCTCTATCACTTTTTGTGTGAAGAGAAAACCCAGGAGCTTCCCAGAGGTCACCAAAAGTGCATTATTTTGAATTCAATCTCATCTTGTATCTGCGCAATCTTTCGAAGAATTTTTCCAGTGTTATCAAGTGTCCTTCTCTATCCTTGGATTTTACAATCACATCATCAACGTATACTTCTACTTCCTTGTGAATCATGTCATGTAGTAGGGTGGTAGCGGCCCTTTGGTAAGTCGCCTCGGAATTCTTGAGCCCGAAAGGCATTACCCTATAATAGTAAGTCCCCCATGGTGTGGTAAATGTTGTCTTTTCCTAATCTTTCGGTGCCAATAAAATCTAGTTGTACCCTGAGAAAAAGTCCATAAACAACAATACCTCATGGCCCGCGGTGTTATCTACCAGAACGTTGATGTGGGGAAGTGGGAAGTCATCATTTGGACTGGTTTGTTTAGATTACGGAAGTCAACACACACACGAACTTTTCCATCCTTCTTTGGGACTGGCACGATGTTGGCAACCCAGTCTGGATACTCAGTGACAATGATGAATCCTACCTTGAACTACTTCTCTACCTCTTCTTTGACCTTAAGTTCCCATTCTGGTTTCATGTGCCTAAGTTTCTGCTTGATGGTTTTAGAATTGGGGAGACGGGGAATATGATGTTGGACAATGTCGGGATCGACCCCAGGCATATCTTCATAAGACTAAGCAAAAACATCTTTGAATTCTTTTAGCAAAAGAGACAATTTTTCATTTTCTTATTTATTAAGCGTTGAGCCAATTTGCACAATTTGTGGATTGTCTTTTTCACCTAGATTAACCGATAAAGTATCATCAATTATTTCATAAGTAGGTGGTTTTTCAATTAGTTGTTTTAGTTCAATTGGGAGATCCTTAGAGGGATCTGTGCATTCACAAGTGTTAGACACAGAGGAGTGAGCAAAACCGTCTTTCATTTCATTCATGACAGGTGGTGTGATTACATCAGACAGTGGTAGGCCTATAATGGCCGACTCTGGTATAGACTCGATAATTGGAAATACAGACTGTGGGGGAATAAGGGATAGGGAGACACAGACAGATGACTCTAGAACCTGGATGCTCAGACCCTCCTCAATTGGCATGATCTAATTATCTTGGCTCTTGGCCCTCTTTCCTTCCTTTTCTTCAGCAAATTCTTTCCACATTTTCTCAATAGCTTTGATATCTAGATACTTAAACCAGTCTTCCTCTGGGGTCTTGACAACTTCTTCTGGGTAGAACGATCTTGATAAGAGACCTCTCACAATTAGTGAAGATCTCAAGTCTAGAATACCTTTTTTTGGTGGTTTGATGGATCCAAGGCTCAGGAAATCCAAAATAGGGGAAGTCATCCCCTTCTTTGAAGAACTGGTTGTTCAGGTTTTTGCGGTATGGCAGGAGACTCCTCATCCTTTTCTTCCATGGCTTTTACAGCTCGATATCCTCCCCAGTGGGCTCATACCCCAATCCAAAGGTGCCTTACTGTCCTACAATATGAGGGAACTCGCGCATTCCTTGTTGACGTCGGCCCAACCCCATTCCAAGGAAATAGCTCATTTTGTGGACGATATTGACAATTGCAGGGTAGGTCTCAGGGAACCTATCTTCATCACTGATCATATGGACTTCTTCTATCGAGAATCCTCTGATTTCTCCTTCTTCCATTTCTAGTATTTGGATTTCAAAGACTGGAGCATAGCTTGGAAAGGTTTCATTTCCCCAACTGTTACCGAAGATGATTTTTACCTTTTCTCATGAATGTATTTGATCATTTGGTGCACGGTGGATGATACAACTTTGTTGACATACAGCCAGGGACTCCCAATTAACAAATTAAATGAAGCGAGGATATCTATGATTTGGAAAAGTTCTGTACGAACTAGAGACCCCACTTGGATTTGAAGAGAAACAGTTCCCATCATAGTTCTTTTGATGTTGTCATAAGCCCTCACGGATTGCACTGATGGAGTAATGTGCAGTATATCGATCCCCAAGGTGGTGGCAGTTCTCAGAGCACAAACAATCAAAGTGGAACCTGTATCAACCAATAAGAATGACACTTGCTGCCCCTTGCATTCAACACTGATGTACAAAGCTTTGTTGTACGCAGACCCTTCCGACAGTAGATCTTCATCGAAAAAGGTAATGATTGGATCATGGGTGAGCGGCCTAACAATGCCACCATATCTTCCAGTGCGGCGTCGATGGGGACCTCAATTCTAGCCAAGGCATTCAACATGGCTTGCCTATGCTTATATGATGTTACCATGATGTCCTTTATCGAGAGATGTGCTTTGGTTTTCTTTAGCTGATTTATTAGCTCATTATCCTCTTCAACAATTCCATCCACCTTTCTCTTCCCCTTATCTTTGATTGGCCCTTTCTCGATGGATACAGTGACAAGCTGTGGGGGCTGATAATGACGGCATGACCTAGTTAGATGATCAATTTCAGTAGGAGTAGGTCCTTCTACAGTCCCATCTTCTTTGAACCAATCATAATTTTTTCCCAAAAATAGTTTCTTCGGCTCATTCCAAATAGAGGCATCACTTTTATTGTTGGGATCATACCATTTAAGGTCTACTGCCCCTAGATCATGTTCTTCCAGGAAGAATAAATCTTATTCATCATCTAGATGCTGCTACCATTCATCATCCTCTCCCTCGATCAGCTGAATTCCCCCAAACTCTGGGATGGCAATGAGGGATAAGGGATGTCTTAAGGGGGTGATATAGGCGATAGGGTTGAAGAATACAAGGTCAGACTCGATGAGGCTAATATTTTGGTAGTTTGGCAGGGGATTTTTGGTGACATAGGGCTGCTTTGGTGGTGGCTAAATGATATTTTGGTCATTGAGGTCTTGGATATCATGACGGAGGCGCATGTAATCATTATTATTGTGGCCATGGGCTTGATGGTAGGTGCAGTGTTTAGACATATCACAATTTGGTAGTGGTGGGGTGTTTCGCGATTCAAGTAGTTAGAGATGGCCTTTCTTGAGGAGTCAGTCTAAGGTTGAGGAAAGGGGGATTTTTAATTTGGCAAAGTTGTGGGGTGGCTTTTTCTGGAATGGGAGATTAGAAGAGATGGCTTGGTTAGGGAACTGGTATGATCTAAGAGTGTATGGTATAAGTTAGCTGCTAAAGGCATTGACATCCGGGGAGTTCCGGGAGTAGTTGGGCCTTTTTGACTGACTTGGGGGCTCTTCCTTCTTAATCTTTCCTTCCCTGATAGTGTCTTCGATCCGGGTTCCCACTTCAAATAGCTCCTCAAATGTGGAGATAGATTGATAGAAAAAATTCTCATGGTAAAGCGGTTGCAGATTCTGGATCAACAGTCTCACCTGTTCTTTCTCGATCGGCCGATGAGTCATTTGGGCCACTTTGTTCCTCCACCTGCTCAGAAATGCAGCAAAGGATTCATTATTGTTCTACCGGGTAGTTTCCAAATCCCTGATGGTGACATCAAGCTCTTGGTTGTAGTAATAGTGATCGATGAACACCCGAACAATATCCTCCCACGCCTGAGTTTTGGAGGCATCCAAGGTAAGCAACCATGACAGTGCTGACTTTGTAAGAGTTTGCGGAAACATCATCGAGATGTGTTCGTGGGTACAGCCTATGGATTATAAGATGCTCATACATAGCTTCACATGACTTTTCAGATTCCCAGTTCCATCAAAGCAATCAATGGTAGGCACCTTGAAGTTCTCCAACAGTTTTAGCTTAACAGGCTCAAAAAGGCCTTCCAGATCTAGCATATAGTCATTGACCCTTTTGCTTTTCTGCCGTACGCTTTCTAGCTTTTCAACCTTGTCCATTTTCTCTTGGAATTTCTTCTCATACGTAGGAGGTGGGACCCCTTGAAACCATTCTTCTTCTCTGCCATTCTCATGTATAGGGATGGGAGGTGGTATGAACCTTGGCGGTAGTGGTGGCATGAACCCTGGTGGTGGTGGTGGGAACCCAGGTGGGTACAGTGGCTATTGTTGTTTCGGTTCCTCCATGAATTTCAGGACTTGGACTAGGCTGTCGGACTGGTGATTTATGGTTGCTCCCAACTAGGTGACCTTGTTTTCTAACTCTTCCTGATTCATGCTGAAATGACTTTGCAGGCTAATCCTGACCAAACGATTGTCTGAATTTTTGACCCAAGACGAGAATCCCAGTTGTTGACTTTGGGAATCTATACTTACCTACATATTTGAGAAGACTATATCATATTCTGATAGTGATGACTTAAATAGACAGTGACAGTGATGTTATCAAGTGTGGACTAACTCGTGTATAGATTGACCTAGACAGTACGTGCAGACTGATAGGAATGGTGCATGCAAATAAAACAAGCACAAGGATGCAGGCCCTAATCTATATGATGCTTTTACTTCTAATAGATAATAGTTAAGCAAGTAAGGTTCTAGCCATACAGAATGTTCTAACCTTACTTTCCAATATGATCACAATGGGAGAAAGAACAATTTCCAAGATAATTAGGAGATTCTGGGGATTTTCTAGAATTTCTTAGAGTTTCTAGGAGAAACAGGCATTCGGATGGAGTTTCTGGGAGAAACTAGTCATATCTGGGCAATCTGGGAGATTTGGACAGAGTTTTTGAGAGAAATAGGAATTTCTAGGAAATTTGGATAGAGTTTCTGGGAGAAACTGGTGTATTTTGGGAAATCTGGGATATCTGGACAGAGTTTCTGGGATAAACTAGTATATCTGGGGATTTTTAGGAGATTTGGATAGAGTTTCTGGGAGAAACTATTATATCTGGAGATTTTTGGGAGATTTGGATAGAGTTTTGGGGGAAACTGGTATATCTGGGGATTTTTGGGAGATTTAGACCGAGTTTCTGGGAGAAACTGGTTAATATGATGAGAGTAGGTAATGACGGTGGTCATACTGTCTAGCAAGTTTTCATACTCCTATATCTTAGGACCAATAAACAAGCTTTGCGGTGTATATCTTTGTGATCATGGAGCAGACATCCTTATCATTGTGCCTAGGTAGGTCAACTCAATGTAATCACATGTAAGTGATTGCCTTGGGAATCATAAGAAAGAGGTTCTACCGCATGCCACATAAGCGTCTACACCGCGCAGGTAATCCCGCCAGGGCATACAACAGTTATATCAAATTGTCCTATCTAAAAAGACAAATTCATAGTCCTATGAAAGGTTCTACAAGAATCTATATGCAAAGGCTGGGTTTAGTCAAAGAGGGTCCGTTGACGAGAGTTCTAATATACTGTCAGAGAGACAGTATAGAGTTTTTACTCTTTTTGGTATACCTTGGAAGGTACCGTATCAACGGTGACTTATGCCCTGGCACAGTAAGACCTGAACAATGTCAGTGTCGCATTTCAGACACAGTCGAAGGGGAAATGCAGGAGTGCAATATGGTGAACCAAACACAGTAAAAAGATAATTTTTAGGATGCTTCTTATGAGTCAAACCTCTATATTTTTTTGTTTTGAAAATAAATCACTAGTGGAGTCACCAGATTGTGGACACACAGAATTGGTTTTCCTCTTTATGTTTATAATTGATTTGGAAAAAGGAAAGAAAGAAAGGTATGTTGAAAACAGATATAGAGTCGCTACTTGGTCTTTAGGAAACCAGGAAACTCAATTTGACTCACCCAAATGGATAAAGGGCACTGGCCCTTCATAACCAAAGAACTTGGCTCGGGGTTTTGGTACGAGAAAGGAAGGAGCCTTTGTCATGACTAAAACACCATCAAATCGCCCCATCTCTCAACGGGCCTCAATTAGCATCCAAATAATCATCTTATACTATGTTTGGTTCGACAATTAATACTCTGATAGTATATTACATCTCAGAAGAGTCTTGAAATGGAAGATCAAAAGATAATATATCATTCATAAGATCTAGCCGAGTATCACACAATGCAAAAGTTAAAGTTCACACAAACAAACCTAGGAAAATCGTCTAATCACATATCAAGTAATCAAGTTTTCCTAGTCTAGAAGGGAGACATGTGTTGTTCTTGAAACAAATAATCAAAGAAATAAAGAATATGCTTAGCTAGCTAGTATGATGCATGTTAATCTTTGAGAAAAGAAGATCTCTCAATCCCCGGTACGGATGAGAAAGGAAGATTAGATCGGGGGAGCATGAACATGTGATCTAGTTCATTCCGTATAATCTTCTTAGATTAGGAGTCATCAAAATCTCTAAATTCTTGCATGGATGCAATGTATGATCCTAGAATGTGCAAAGTAATAGTGTGCTAAAGTGATTTAGAAGTCTAAAATATGCATAAATGAATGAAGATTGTTATTATAGGATGTGTACAAATGTAGTATGAACTACTTTCTAAGAGATGAGCTAATTTGGGGAGCATGTAAACATCTAATCAAAGAGTCAAAGTTAAAATATGCTTCTTGTGAATAATGGACAGAACAGTGAGCTGATCTTGTAAAAATGAAAAAGTGGGGTTAGGAATGTTTTTAATTCATAATTTGTTATGGCGATCATTCTTATTGTGTTTAGAACACATATCAAAAAGCCAAATCACAATAACTATTACATATTGAGAGAAATCATATGGACAAGAGAGGTTGATCAAAAACAGAGTCCGTACCGTCGACTGAAATATAGAAAAATCTTAGAAAATGAAAACAAACATTTAGAGGCTCATGTTATACAGAAGGTTCTCTAAAACACTGAAGTTCAAGGGAAAAATGAGTTGGGACCAGCTCGTTTGTAAATGTTTTCTGAAAAACAAATTGGAAGTCAACCAAAGCTGCTGTGGCAGAAAAACAGAATATCTAGAAGGAATGTTTGGGTCAAAATAGGACACTTCCAAAAGTTTTCAAGTCAAACTTAAAATTCTGGGTGTTCTGTAATGAGTTAGGAAGACTTCCCAAGTGGTCTCAGAGTCATCTTTTGAGTATTGAACTCAGAATGTTGTTTTAAAGTTGGATGACTTACTGTTTTGAAGAATTTTAAGTAAACAAAGATTATTTTCTTGGAATCCAAATGTTGAGGTTTTAGAGGGGTTTTGAAATAGAGGTTTTGAAAGCATATGTCCAACACCAAAAATAGATTATAGCCACTTGGAATATCAACATCTAAACTTACTTCAAGAACTTCCAAGATTGTTGGAGGACATTGCGTTCATGTTGGAAATAACTTCAAGAATACATAGGAATGTATGTATTGAAGTTAGAATCATCATCTATCAAACATGTCTTTGAGGTCATGAGCTACTATCCATAAGGATTCACTCACCTCAAATAGCATGTCATCATCTTGATGATGATGAACTAGTAATAAATCAAAAGAAAATAAAAAAGAAATGAGGTGAAGAGAGATGAACATATAAAACAAGAAAGTAAATAGCAATTAAAAGTTGATAATCATTGAGATATTCGACTTGTAGCTTGGTGTTTCACTCATATATAGTGAGTTTGGACATGGAAGTAACTTTCTATCTCATAAATGCTCACAAAAATGGTGGTTTGGTGTATAGAATGTGAAGTAAAGAGGAGTAATGAAGTTAAAAACAAGGTTGGGAACTCACTTTCTTGTTGAAAAATCAAAGAAGGAAGCTTCTTTTCTCTTTATTCTAACCTTATCTCTACAACTTTCTCTTTAAAATTTTTCAAAACTTGCATTTGACACCCGAAAATGAAAAGTCAAGGGGGGTTTATATAGGCCAATTTGGGGGGAGTTTGTGATTTAAAAAGTGCTCCCATTGGTCCCAAACATTTGTGAACATAAAACTATGTCGTTTTGGTTTTCAATTATTAAATTTGGGGCAACAAAACAAAATTACAAAATATAGGCTTCTGGGGGAGAGTGCCGCCGCGGCATTGGGCCTGTGCCACGGCGGCAGTGGGCCAGTGCAGTGGCGGCACTGCTTCTCAAACTCCCAGGTTATTCCGTTTAGGCCCCCAGAGGTTTCGGTATTCACGACAAGGCCCTATTTCGTCCAAAATTCACAGAAAATGCATACGAACTCCAAACTGAACTTGTGATATACCGTTAGAAAGGCAATGGAGTCTACTTTCCAAAAAAAAAATAGTTTAAAGATAGGTATCTTTGAAAAGTTTTGCGGTATTCACGATAAAAGCTTATTTATTCGCCTTTTTAACCTTCAAAAATTCGTAGTATATCCTGTTAAAATCCAAAAATTATGTGCAATATACTGTTGGAAATCTATTGACCTCTAGTATCCATGAAAAATATTTGAAAAATGATACGGTGATCCGATTTCAAAGTCAACTTTTAGGTTAAATCGGTCAAACTTGGGATCTCCAAAAAGTTCTAGGAACCTCTGGGAGCTCCCAAGAGCTGACCTTTTCGTTCAATTTTCTTTTGAAACTTATTTTAGCAATTTTCACATGATCTAGGATAATCTCAAAACTTTTGGACGAGTTCGGATGATTTCGATCTAACCCTGGTCAAATCGATCAACGGGGATTTTTTGGGAACTTCCGGAACTTCTGGGGGTCTCTAAGAGCTAACGATTTATCTATTTTTGCTTTGAAAACCATTTTCTTACTTTTCTTATGACATAGCATGTTTCCAGAACTTGTGGTGCAAATCTGGGAGTGTTAGAGGTTTTAGGGGAATTTTGGTCATTTGTACCACTTTCTGAGTATTTTGAGTGATAGGACTAACTTCTAGGAGTCCTTTTTGACTCTTTTTCGATCATTGTGAACCACCAAGCTATCAGCCTCCTAAATCTGATAGCCAAAAAAATGGGGTGTCTACACCACCGGCGAAAAGGTTTCCTCATAATCGATTCCCTCTTTTTGAGTGAACCCTTTCGCAACAAGCCTTGCTTTAAAGGTTTCTACCTTACCATCTGTTCCTCTCTTCTTCTTATAGATCCACTTACATCCTATGGGTTTTATTTCATTAGGTGGTTCTACAAGATCCCAGACTTGATTGGAGTACATGGACTCCATTTCAGACTTCATAGCCTTTTACTAAAGATCTGCATATTTATCTTGGAGTACTTCATTGTAGTTACAAGGATCGATACCTTTTTCATCGGGGACCCAGTCATAAAACTCTCCCAAAAACATGTACCAGTCAAGTTGAATAATAACCCTCCCACTACGACGAGGCACAACCTGTGTCTATGTATCACTGGTATTATGTTGTAAAGATTTTGAAGATAATACACCATTATTTGCACGCTGCACTGGTTCAGGATCCTGCGTGGATCTACAAGAGTTTCAGTAATCCTCCCACTACGATGTGGTAATGGAATATCGATGACTCTTTGTTGTTATGTTTCTTCTCGTACCGATGGTATCGAAGAAGTATGTGTAGGTGTCTCACCTCTCTTTTCCTATAAAACAATACGGCTTCTAGGCTTGTGGTCCATAACATAGTCCACTTCTAAAAATGTGGCATTGGTGGTAATAATAACCTTCTGATCCTTAGGACTATAAAATAGACCACCTTTAGTTCATCTTGGATACCCAACAAAGAAAACAATTCCAGCTTTTCTGCGTTCCCTTTCAGCACGTGTGCTGGACTACCTCAGATCCGAACACGCCACAAACTAGGCTTTTGTCCAGCCCACAATTCTATGGGAGTAGTAGGTACTAACTTAGATGGTACCAAGTTTAGAATGTATGCAGCAGTCTATAATGCGTATCCCCAAAAGGAAACTGGTAGATCCAAATAACTCATCATAGATCTTACCATGTCCATGAGAGTCCTGTTCCTTCTTTCTGCTACACCATTTTGCTGAGGCATACGAGGTGCAAACAACTGGGATGTAATCCCTTGCTCCAATAAGTATTCCCTAAACTCTCCCAAGAGGTACACTCCACCACGACCAGATCGTAGTGTCTTGATACATTTACCTAGACGCTTCTCTGTTTCATTCTTGAAGTCTTTGAATTTCTTAATGCATTTAGACTTACGCGGCATCAAATAAATGTACCGATACCTTGAGTAATCATCAGTGAAAGGGACAAGTACTCAAAGCCCCCTCTTGCTTGGACAGTCATAGGACCACACAAATCAGAGTGAACCAGTTCCAACTCTCTAGCCCTAGGCCGAGAACATCACCTTTGTCATTTGACCTTCCAAGTAGGATTCATAGACTTGAAGTGCCTCCACTTTCAAATGTGCCTAATGGCCCATTTTGAACCAGTCTTTGAATCCTTTTTATATAAATATGACCAAGGCGTAAGTGCCAAAGATGCGTTTGGTTCATCTTTGAAGGTTCTTTGTCTTAAATGGAAAACTATTTATGTTATTCAATTCATTAAGTTACAATGTAGGAGAGACATGATTTATAATATAAAGATCATCCACCAATTGACCAGAACAACTAAAACGTTTATTTTCTTTAATAACGACTGTTTTTTTTAAATGGACTGAATATCTATTCTTTACTAAACTAGAAACTGAAACTAAATTCCTTCTAATAGAAGGTATGAAAAGGCAATTTTTTAATATTAAAATCCTATATCTACCAACACTAAGATGTAGATCTCCTACTGCAACTGCTGCTACTCTCTTAGCAGTTCCCATATATAGAAAAATCTATCCATCACTGAGCTGCTTGGTCCCCCTGGAACCCTGCAAGAATTGCATATATGATCAGTGGCCCCCGTATCTACACACTAGGTACCGGTAGATCGAACTGCTAAACACGATTCAACAACTAGTAAATGAAATTTACCTTGATTCTTCTATCTGGTGAGATAAATCGGACATTGCTCCTTCTAGTGTCCTAGCTGCTTGCAAACAAAACATTTGCCTTTAGGCTTTCCCGGTTGTCCTCGTGGCCTTTGGATTGGTGGAGAACCCCCGGCCTGCTTTTGAGCCTTTTTAATTTTCTTCTTGCCATTCGGCATAGAAGCAGAACCTTTCTCAAACACAAGAGCACTCCCTGACTTTCTGTTGAGACCTTCAGGAGCCAGGAGTTCTTTAAGTAGCTCCGCCAAAGTATAATTAAATTTATTTATATTATAGTTGAAGCGAAATTGCTTAAAAGATTCTAGCAGTGATTGGAGTACTGTATCGACCTGGGTTTCCCTGTTGATTTCAGCTCCAAGGATCTCTATTTCATTAAGAAGAGATATCATCTTAAGAACATGACCCCTTACAGGCGTCCCCTCAGCCATGGTTGTGTTCATCAAGTCTTTCATGGAAACCTGCCTAGCAGTATGACTTTGATCCCCAAACATCTCTCAGAGGCTCTCCATCATGTCATAGGCACTGGCCATTGACTGATGCTAATGTTGCAGAACATTCGACATGGATGCCAAAATGTAACACCGCGCCATCTCATCTGCCTTGACCCATTTTTTGTAAGCCTAGATTTCCTTAGTGGTTGCCCCCTCACTAGGTTGCTTAGGACAGACTTGAGTAAGCACAAATTTGTACTATTCAGCAGTTAACACAATATCCAAATTCCTTTTCCAGACTATATAGTTTGGTCTAGGAAGTTTGTTTTCTTTAAGTATAATAGCGACCGGATTCAAAGAACCCATTTAAAAACCTGAGAATCACATAATATAAATAATTACAATTGGGCAAAAATTACTATGGATTCGAGTTGAAAATATTGGTTTCCTCTACCATATTTGAAAGGAATCTGCCAGCAACCTGATACACTACGAATAGCATGACTCGATGGGAAGCCATATATTGTCCATCATTTGTTCAGATAAACAATTGCCTTTTCATTTTACTATCCAGGCAATGTACTATGCCTAGTAAAATTAAACTGTTGACTTGCTTTGGTCCTCTAAATAACAACAATGACTCAGATGGAGAGGATACTATTATTTATAGCTAAGTGTATACCATCATTTAATTGTAGATTGAGAGTTCCGTGAGGAACACCTCTGATGGAGAGGTGACCCACACTAACAATTACCCAAAATATTCTTTTAAAGAAGTTTGTACCGATGATTCCATGATCAACTTCATCTAATGGGGAGGATGACACTAGAGAGCCATCACACAAAATTAATTATATCATCTACAAACCAGTGATGGAGACCATGAGATTTATACTTGATAAATTCCCTCTCCCACTTAGAAATTTTTAAAAATTTGAGGGTTATAATTTTTAGAAAAACTTTTAATTTGATTAATAAAAAAAATAGAATACTTGACAAGGATTAATTCATCCTTACTTATCAAACCCACATATGTAGAAAATAAGTACTTAAATTTTCAAAATATGAAATTAGTTTTATTTCTAAATACAAATGTAGTTGTCCATCATTTTAAATTAATGTAAATTAAACATGCAGCTAGTCATCTGATATAGGTCTAGGAACAATTATCCATGTTGTCCCATTCATTAAACATGAAACAATAATAATCATTCAATCACACGCAAATTAGAAAAGCATAATAAAATAGGAATCCCACTATTATGGTCAAGCTGCAACTCTTGTGAAGAAAACTGTATTGAACCCGATTAGCTCTATGTCGCCACTACACACAGGGGTCGAGCTGCCTTCCAGGACTGTTTTATGAAACAGCCTTTTAAAACTGCTTGTAAACTGTATTCACGAACTGTCTTCACGAATTTACTTGAGATATATTACATAAATCTTATGCCTCCATGAAGGAGTTCACACGCTATTTCTTTGCAACAAATTAAACGCACATCAATCAAACGTGGGATCCAATACACGCAAATCCTATGCCTCCATAAAGGAGTTCACGTGTTATATTAAAACATTAATATTAACCATGGATAAACCCATCGTGGGATCCAATCACACAAAATCAGTGACCATAATAGTGGAATAAGAACGCTGCAAACAAGGGTTAGCACAGTTCTACGTTCTATCCATCCATCAAAACATGCATAAGATATGTTTTACTAGACAACATGGTTAGGTCCAACGCATACGCGAAATCAACATCTTTCAAAATTCTTTCTGTCTTCTGCTCTCACTTTTTATGCTCTCTTTTCTATTCCGAGTTATAATGCTCTTTTAGAAAAAATGCAAACTGAGAAGAGTGCCAAAGCAGCATATATATAGGCTACGATAGGGACCATAAGAAGTTAATAAGGAATAGGCTTCCTTATGAAATTAGGAAACCTTAATTCGAACTGAAACAAATTCCTATTTCCATAAATTATAATTCATACCACTAAAGAATTATAATTGTACTCCTACCCTTATCTCAAAAATATGTTTTGAGATCTATGTTATTAAATGGTTATTATCTCCCCACGTTAAGATTACAGATATCCATTAATTACTGACAATTATATTTAATTAATCTCTTAAAATTCATTGAGATCCTCTGCTTAACTTATCTGATATGTCGGATACAAAATCCACCTTCAGGGTTTGACATAATCAAAACTTATAAGCTTCCTCAAGGGGATATCATCAATCCCAAGATTGAGTCATGGATTTAATCATTAATTAATATCCACCACACAATTAATATTGTCACCCAATCAAATGAGATATTGACCCATTTAATAATCTCACCCTTTTAGGGATCAAAGTGTAAATATCAAATGTACGTGTCTATAAATTAACTTAGGATTTAGAGCATAAGCACTCAGAATAGCTATGAGGTATTAATTATCTTATATGTCAGTACAAAGATAATTACTCCAAGTCGGTCCCGTTTAATACACAAAGTGTACCAGTACAGTGAGTTGAAACTGTACCGTTTCTCATAGTCAAGACAAACCTACTACATCACCATGCTGCAATCCTACCGATGGTGTGTCCAATCCCATCTAAGACTGTAAACCAAAATCTTACATTCTACTAGATCCAATGGTCTGATCTTCCGTATGTAAACTGAACTCTACACACTAAACCACTTACTATGTTGAATAAGAGACATATATGCACAATATTAAATAAATAATATAATGCAAATATTACCCACACAGGTTCTCATAAAAATGGAATTACTAATTTTATTAAAATAATAAACCAACTACATAAAGCATGGCTTTTAGCATATATTCCTAACAAAAATAAAGTTAAAAAACTTTTGGTATGCCTGGATCTACTACTTATCAATTCCATAAATTCATAAAACAAGAGGGGACAAGTGTATTACCTTATAGTCTTGAACCCAATTCTGAATCTTCAAACTCTTGGATGGTGCAGCAATTTCCACTAGGTAATATGCACTCCTTTGTCTTTTACGAATACTGTCAAAGAGACTAGAGTTGGTAAGAACTCTAATATGGAGGATAAAAAAGATTTGGGAACCCAAAAATAGTTTCTGCAGCTTAGGGGTGTTAAAACCGATGATTAGAATAGTCTGTATGCAGCTTCCCTATTTATAGGTTTTCAAACCGAGTTGAAGCCTTTGATTGATCGAAGTGGCGTCGATCAATTGAACCTTCGATCGATTGAACTTGTCTTGACTTCAATCGATCAAAACTCTATCGATCGAACTTATCTGGACAACATCCTCTTGTGTCTTTCCAAGCATCCTATTGGAGCTAAGAGTGGGATCTTCTAGGTTCTTGATTGTTGGCACAGAACAGTTTTTAATTCCTATTACCAAACTCTTTAATCAGCAAATTAACCAACTGGTCAGTAAACATTTACTCCACCATAAACAATAACCGCACTCCAACACAGAAGAACATATCTGAAGCGATAACTAGACTTGTATGGTGTACTAATGTCCCTTTAATGTCAGCATTCATAATCATATCTAGGTAGTTGGATAATTGTTACTGCCAACCAGAATGATGATTACATCTTCCATTCTTTGAGTCCCATTCACCCCTCACAATTAACAAATATGTTGATAACTACTTATAAATAAGACTACCGTTCTCAGTAATTAACTTGGTGACATTCTCAAGGAATGCTTACTCTCTTTATTAGAGGGTAGATTCTATCTTGATAACGTATATTCACAACCTTATGAATATGACATACCCAAGATACTCAGGTGTTGATCTTGCAAGACCTCACTGATTGGTAAGTCAAAGTACGTAGTCATATCCATAGTTTGTGTCCATAATCGTCTCAAGATTGAGAACACGTACCTTATACAAGTTATGAGTTCCTATCGACTGTTGATAGTTTTATATGTCAATAGGAAAGCTCAGGTCCGTCAATGCACTATAACCACTAGCATATTAACCAAGAGTTATACTCTAGTGATTGAGATTCATCAGTCCATCCAATGGTAGTTAATCATGCTACAGTGTATACCTGATGATATATCCAGTCTCATCATCCACTGTGACAAGTTCTAAGTATCAAAGAATAGTAATTCGTATCTCACTTATATGTATCTCATACACACACGAATTAGTTACTATGATACTTAAGGATTAACAATCATCTCATGAAAGAAATAGACACAATGAAATGTAAAGTTGATATCCATATATTAACATGCTAATGTTGCATACATAAAGTCATGGTTTGAGGGCACAATCCCAACACTTTTCCTATTGGTTCTTCTCATCCTCTAGAAAATGCTTTTCCAAGAATCTGCCTTTTAATGTCTCCCAAGGTATAACCCTTGCAATGGTCACCCGCTTGGCCTTCCACCAGTCAGCGGTAGCGTAGGTCAACTGAAACGTGGCAAGGTGACATTTGTCCTATTTGTTACATTCTAGAACTTCAACACACAACCATCGTTCTGCCTGCCATGGCTCTGTTAACCCATTGAACTTCTTCGGGCACAGGCCATGGAAACAATCTAGCATCTTATCTCCGATCTACCTCGACGAAGGTGGTGCGATTGGGTACATGCCGTTGATGGGTAGAATGGATATATGTGTCTCCAATGTATTCCATTCGTTGCATAAATGCTTCAAAAATGCCCGTCGGGTCCATATCCTTTGGAATAAGAGCTCCTAATCGTGCTTTATTCCTCGTCTAACCGTAATGGTCTTATGTGTTGTGTACTAACAAAACACCAATAAATTATTTGACATTCTTCACGAAGAAATGATAATCAAGCTAAAATGATAAACGAAACGAAATATGAGTTCTACTCATAAGCATATAACAAAAAAAATCATGCTTATAGCACAACATCTCCAAGACGATAATACTCGTATATATATCCATCAAAAGATGTATCACGAAGTACACACTAGTCAGATTGTGTACCACGTAGGACATAAACTATTAGAGCGCTAGAGTTAACTGTATACATTGCCACTACCAATGGTTTCTAACTATACAAAAGAGCTATGGTCAAATAGCTATCCTTGAAATCTTCCAAAAAATAAAGTGTGGACAACATGTAGTAATATATATATTAGAAAACCTAAAGCCCCAAAGTCAAGACTCAATAGTCATCCACGTCTGATCCATACAAGGTAGCCTTATCCTCGAATGAAAAATCCCACTCCTCAAGTGGATTGTCCCCCATTGGTGCATCAAGATCTCCTATCCTGATCTCGACATCCCAATGCTCTACCATCACCTCATCCTCATCCTCATCCATAGAATCTACTACTGGCTCAATGGTATCAACAGCTACAACGGTGAATCCTTCAGCTACCGCAATAGCGTCTACTAGCTCAGCCTCTCCTATAATGAATCCCTCTGGTTATGCGACCATCCCTGCTACCCATTCTACTGCCATCTGGACAATGTCTTCCATCTGTGCTGCAGGTCCTGTTGGTACAAATACAACTGCCTCCTCAGGCTTTTAATCCTTAGCATCCTTACCTCCCCCTACTACTACCACATCCTCTCTAGCTATAACATCCATATCAACTAGCTTTGGGTCCTCAGAATCCTCTTCTGGGTCATCCTCAAGTTCCTCATTGTCGCTTGTTTCCATATCCTCATCCTGATCCTCACCCTCGGGCTCTATGTCCTCAATAAGATCCTCATCTTTCTCATCATCCACTATCGGCTCAACCTCGGTTGGCTTGGCCACTGGTACCACTGGTGTTGGTATCAGTGGTGGTGCCTGAGCTGGTGCAGTTATAGAAAATAGCTCGTAACTCGATAATGTCCATCTCTAGCTTGCTCTAGACCAAACGAACCATCTCATGATAATGAGCCTCCCGTATGCTCATGTATTGATAAGTGTCCAAATGAATCTCAGTCAAATGAGTCCGTTTAGTAATGTATAAGGCTCTCCATACATCCTCCTCTAGGTACTGGCTAGTCGTACAGGATATATGCTCATGATAAAACTCTGGGTCAACTGGTTCCACAGTGTCCCCATGGATCACATGGCTTCCGTAGGTATCATCCACAAACTTGTGGAAGTCTGGGTCCATGCTAAACTACACAGAAACTATCGAACGTCAAAATGACGAACTTATCTCAATGCTAATATCTTAGGGATCATAAAGGTTCTAGGACTAGATGGTGTGGGACAATTAGTAAGCGACAGTATCAACCTATGCTCGGATATCAAAAATCCTATCATGCCCTGGAATAGCAAAAATAGAAAAAAAAAATGAATTTTCTTTCTGGGTCCATAGGGAATGACTGGTGAAGTCATTGAATTTTGTTCACACCATGCAGTTCTAAATAGTAATTTAGGAGATAGTAATAACTACTGATCTTACTGTCATGACAAAACTTACTAACTATTACATCAGAGTGTTTAAACATAATATAAAAGAGTATAAAGGCAACATATGCCTTACTACAAAACAAAATAATAAAGTCGGCAACCGACTTAGAGCTAATATTTATTCTAGTCTTTAACTAATGTATACATAATCACCAGTGTCATAGTCCTGCTCAGCATCTCCCAACTCAGCATGTCCATCCTCGGCATACCCCTCTCCTGGGTAATAGTCATCCTCATGGTAAGGTTCATCACTTGCATTGTAAGTAATAGGATAGTCTGGACGGGGATTGTCCAACTATAAAATGTTGTCTACTTCTTAAAAACTGAGTGAGTAGAAACTAAAGTAGTATCATAAGCATAATGTAATTACCGGTTAGGAAATTCATAAAATATAATTCTACTAACAATATCTTTCCCTTTTATCTTGAACCATTACTCAATTACTCACGTCTTGTTATACAAAGACCGACAACAGTATTCTTAATTGAAGAACAGACTCGATATGTCAACATTGTAGATACACCATTGTTTTGTCCACCGC
Organism: Hydrangea macrophylla; assembly: GCA_033977485.1. Lineage (NCBI taxonomy): Eukaryota > Viridiplantae > Streptophyta > Magnoliopsida > Cornales > Hydrangeaceae > Hydrangea > Hydrangea macrophylla. The sequence goes on along the minus strand of CM066984.1, from coordinate 27,057,603 downwards.
TTTTAAGGACCTTAATCGCTCACCGCTTTTAAGGACCTTAATTGCTCACCGCATGTCATGGACACCATGTCAGTTCATCCCCCGCTTTAAGGACCTAAATCGCCCATCGCATGCCAGGGATACAACATTTTGAAGAACGGTATATCATCTTATTTCCTCGACTTAGCGATGTCTTCCAGTGATCCCCGCCCATCGCTTTTAAGGACCTCATGATCATCTGGCTATCTTAGGACTACTTGCTCCCGCCCACTACTTTTAAGGACATAAACACCCACAGCTTTTAAGGAGCTATGACCAAGTGTCTGCCCACATGAAATTCCCAGAACTTATCAAACCTATCTAGGTTTCATACTAACATTGATACATGATAATTCCCATTGTGGCATGACTACTCTGACTAAAATGAAATGGACATCAAATTGATTCCCAACCACCACGTTACATCACATTCTGACCGTTCTCAACTTACTCTTAATCATGTCTCATTATCGCACAGTATTCTTTATTCAAATAATAATGTATAATGAAAGTACGAACCAATGATCAAATAACTAAGTAGTTCACAGCATAGATAAACAGAGATATTTTAAATCTGTACGTACCAATTGATGGAAGTCATTTTCAATCGATTGGGAAGTGTTGGTTTCAATCCATTGAAACATCTTCAAGTGATTGAGGAAAATAAGCTTCAATCGATTGAAACAGTCTCAATCGATTGAAGTGAAACAGGTTTGATCGATTGAAACAATTTTGATCGATTAACAATCATCTTCTCCAAAAAGTAGGCGGTGGCGCCCAGAATTGCTAGGGTGCATTTGGGTCCACTTTTTTATGTCCAAAACTAGTAAAACAATACACCTAAGCTACTGAGTCAGTTTAGAACTCACCGAAGTGTAGAGGGTGTGTTTGGGTATGAGTTCTTGGAGCTTGGTCACCAATGGAGTCTCCTCCTCTCTCTCTCCCCTTGCTTCTCTATCCACCTCTCTCTTCTGTGCCTCTTCTGTCCTACTTCTTCTCCTTCTTCTTTTGCTTCTTTCTTTTTTCTCTCTCTTACAGAATATATATAGGTATGTGTATACATATACGTGTGTGGTATACATATAAAACACAATATATCGATCCACTATCCCAAACCAACACACACACATGCACACACACACACACACAAAATATCCATATATATACGAAAATGAAAGAAACAGGTGGCAGTCCAGCACAAAACTAAAGATAAGACTGAAGGCAACTTTGATCGTTTGAAACAGCTTTGATTGATCAAGGACAGGTGTCACATGTTCGATCGATTGAGACCGTCTTGATCGATTAAACTCAAATGCAATCATTGCATTTATGTCGGTAGGGTTTCGATTGATTGAAGTAGCTTTAATCGCTTGAAAAGACAATCACTCAATCGATTAAAAAGAGTTCAATCGATTAAAACTACACAACTTCAATCGATTGAGAATGTTCAATCAATTGAGAGCAAGATCACAAGTATGGTAAGGGCAATTATACAGAATCTCATATTTATATGCATACAAAAGTACAGGGTATTACAGAAATAAAATAAAACAAACTACAAATCTAACTCACTTTCGCAGGAATTAGGATTGCATTTAGCATATGCAATACGAGCCTTTAAACCCCTAGGTGTCCCTAGTAGGGCGAGTTATAGTCTCGTAAGGTCTTACAGTGAAGTTCCTCATAAACTTCTTTTTATTCAATACACTTCAATTACAAACTATCAGCCAAAATAGAACTACATACATATGAACTGCATTATTAAAAATTGACTTCGCGATGAAGAACAATTCGAATACTGTATAACATGAATCAACAATGTATCTCATAAAATTGCTCTCTTATGTGAATTGGTAGTCAACATGAACACCTATCTGTCACAAATGTGGAATATAAACCAGATAACTCTCAAACTATGTCTCGACTACAAATCTTACCATGTCAATTACACTAAAAAATGAATCACTCTGAAACAAGTGTAATCTCTCAAGCATATATGAGTAGAATAATATTTTTAAGACAAAAAATCTCACATATGACACATAAAAAATCGCGTGACACAAAAGAAGTGTAGTCCCATGAGTAGGATGACAATAGTCAGAATTGTCATAATCACCATGTTTAATCCCTTCTATTTCTCATTTTCTTTTTAAACCATACTTCCTTAGGATCAATTAGGGCTTAGCAAAAAGTACGAAATGTAGGCCAAGGTTTAAACGAAGAAACGAAGGGTATCGATATGCAAAAGGTCCGAGAGTTGCTTTAGATGGTCACCAAACTGAACTCGAGGGCTTTTATTCAAATCTAATATTTTTTTTCCACAATTCACATCTTTTTTTTTCATCTACACAGCCTTCTTTTTTTTTTTTCATTTCTCCACTTTTCTTTAATCATTGCTACTTCTCTTCTCATAGCAACCCCTTTTTATTTTATTTTTTTTCATGCCCAAACCACATATTTGTATTGTAACACGTGAGCATACTCCAACAACAACTACTAGTCCTCTTTTCATCATAAAGCCCTACTAAGCACCACTCTCGTACTATGGGTCGAATATTTCATATTTTTCCGTCGAACTCAACATTAAAGTGGGTAGGATAATTGGTGGAGAAATAAAAAGGCAAAGTATTTATTACTTGTTTTAAGGCTCAACAGGCTAATAAGGGGTAATATTTTCTTTATTGCAGGTAGTTCAAAAGGCCAAAGGGGTTTAAACAAAGATAGCCTACAATCATTTCCCAAGGGTGTATGGTTATTTTTTTTAAATAAGGAATTACACATTTTTTTTTAAATTATGGCAATTGGATAGTATTTTCTTTTTCTTAACCGTCAACCAAGAGTTAGAAAGAATGAGACTAAACAACGATTAATTGTCATCTAGAAAAATTAGATTAAACTTTGATGAGCATTATTACAATACTCTAAAAAGAATGAATGGCTCGAAACTCACAAGTGTTTAGTCTCCACACTTTTGTTATCTAGAAATCTAAATTGTAAGTCCAGTCCAATCTAAATAAGTATTCATAGGACTACGTGCAGTGCTTTTGATATGAGCTTGCAATTCCATAATATAGAATATGATTTAGGCAACACAATACTCAAAACCACAAATCATGACTTAGTGTCAATTTCAATTGAACAACATACTTCAAAGCACGTACTTCCACACAGTTTCTACTTGATAACGAGGGGAGTTGGACATGTGATTGCAAAAACTTTGGTAAAATAGTTAATTTAGCGCAATTTTCTATTTTTTTATAAATAAAAATAAAAAACCAAATTTGGTGCATATGTGCATGTGAGTGCCCACCCCCACCCCCAAACCTGAACCTTTTATTGTTTCCAATGAAAAAAAAATTAACAAAAAAATGATTGGCACTACAAAAGTAAAACAATTGTACCTCGGCTATAGCAATCACACAATGGGTGAATCGATAAAAATATAAGAATTATATATAGACATTAACTCCAAGTGGATCCAATATTCACCTATCATCACTAAAACATAATAATAATAAAATAAAACAGGAAGAGATAATAGCAAATGGAAATATATAAAGGCGATGCAAAGTGTGGATTTAATGTCTATTGAAAAAAAATGCCAAGTGGCAACCAAAAAGTGCTGAACAGAAATTTAAATTCTAAACATAAACTCGATCTAGCAGTTTACTAAAGAAAATGAAACAAAATTTTTGACATAAATAAAAATTAAAATTAAACTTAAAAATTAAAGAACTTAAACACAACCAAAAAGAGACAAAATAAATAAATAAAACGTAGAGAATGACACTTGGGTTGCCTCCTAAGAAGTGCTAACTTTACCATCTTTAGCTAATTAAAGCAATATTAAAAAGATGTAAAAAGGTATAGGAGAATGAAGAATTGTGGTTACCAGCCCAATTCCTTCTTCAAGAGAATAATCATAATCTAATTACTAATATAATTCATCTTCAGTTGGCATGGAGTGTCTTACACTAAACTAGGGGTGTAGCACACTCCATCTTCCCTAGGCATGGAGTATTCAATAATTAAGATTACAATTTCATAAGTACCATTGCATGCAAACAATTCATATAATCACTGAAAACATCAATTGTTGAGCACATTGAGTTCAAAATAAATCTAAGACAAGAATGAATCATGTAAACAATGATTTATTCTAAAGTATTCTATGCCAAAAATGCCCTTTTTCTCAGTTGCTATTGTTATCGGAATCACCATTTGAGCAAGGAAAGATTTCCATGACACCACTTATTACATTGTTTTCTTTTTATGCTTCTTTTTTTTTATCTATTTTGATTGCAGACATCGAAAACTTGAAATAAAACAAAATAAGAATAATACCCACAAAACAATAACTACTCGGGACAAAGATGTAACAAAGATATATGTACAAGAAATAAGAGAAATTGGATTTTTGGAGCAATTACCTTGAGAAATCGGTGCCCAAAAAGGCCTGAGAGGCACGATTTCAAATTTGTCGTAGAACTAGCCCAAAGAGAGCTCACCGGTGAGCCCAAAAGGGCTTTAATAGGTGGAAAAGTCACTAATTTGGGCCAGATCGAGTCTGGGCCAGTCAAGGTGGGACCCGTATGCTAGAAATCTAGTCACATTGACTAGAAATGGACTTATAAAAAGTCAAATAGGTCTAGAAAGTTTAGAATTTTGCAATTCTGACCCCACCATTGCGTCCAGAACGGCCAAATTAGCTAGAAATAAGTGTTGTTCCTCGAAAATCACTGACATCACAGGATAACATAGAAAAGAGATAGATACACTTTTGTGGGTTGTGAACAAAAAGTTTTGTGAAAGTTGTGGGTGAATTATTGGACTAGGGATAGCAAAAAATGGCAAAAAACTAAAACTGGGCCCAAGGTGGCATTTGGCAAGCAGCATCGGCAGTCATGTGGCAATCAATGCCTCATGGCACGTTCTAGTTGGTAGGTTAATGCCCTTGTGCCACATCAACGCACATATTATAGTTTCTAATTGGTCAATCAACTGCTGACTATGTGCCACGTGTTGCTAACTTTGCAGGTGCGTGTGGGGGAGGCGGAACCAACAGTGTTGGCACGTGCAACCTCAGATGAGAAGAAAAGAAAAATAAAAAATGCTCGCTAGGATGAAAACCTAAAAGGGTGACTAGGAAAAAGTTAGAGCGAAAAAAAAAAAGAAAAGAAAAGAAAAGGGTGAAGACGTTACACTGTAATCGAACCTATGCTTACTAAGATGGATCTAATTGTTAAAAGCTTTGTACACCAGTTTTGACCTTAGCGTTGAATTCAGACCGAGTCATCTCTGATTTCACACTATCAAATAATTGTCTAGAAAATATGTTCCCTATGGATCTAAATGTGGTTGATCTTGAAATTCATCACCTTGATCAAACATAGAATGGTCATTATGCCAGTGGCCAAAAGTCTCGTGTTATGATTGAACTACGTTTGACCTAATTCCTATTAGGGGATACGTAGGCAACCTCTCAAAATGTTTGGTATTGCCAGTGCTTAACCCTCATCTCTAGAGTCCTAACTTTATTCGAACCCCACTTCTCAATCCCGATATTATCCAAGAACTGTTCTTGCTCAGAACTATGTTTGACCTAATTCCCGCTAGGGGTTATGTAGGCAACCTCTAAAAATGTTCTGTCCCATCCATTGACTCAAACCCATTTATGCTTCATACTAGGGGCAAGTCGCCCTTTAATTTGTGTCCTACTTTACCTTAACACTAGGTGCAAGGGGCCGTCATGAACTTTAAAGTCAAAACTTTGCATGACAGAAAAGTCCTTGGCGGATGGGTTTCCTTTAAAATATCTGTAATGGTGATTGTGCAATACATATGTGGTTCTCCTTTAATAGCTCCATGATGTTTCTCCTTAAGAGTAGTTCGCCGTTAGTGGCTCTACATGGTTTTGGATAGTTGAACGGTTATCCCCCGTAAAGCATGATAATTTTCTTACATATTCATTTCAGTTTCATGCATCACACGCGTAGTTTGCCCATACAGGCTCTGCGATGCATTAATGGTTGAGCGTGTAACCCCCTATTACATTAGAATTGATTGAAGACATGTTAAGATTTTAAAGTAGCGTGCCTTAACCCGGCCCACTAAATCTAATTTCCCTATGTGCCTTTACTCGGCCCTCTTAAAATAATTTTCTAGCATACCTTAACTCGACCTACTCAAATGATTTTCCACCGTGCCTTAACCCGACCCACTCAAGTGATTTTCTAGTGTGCCTTAACCCTTCTTACTGAAATTATTTTCTAGCATGCCTTAACCCGGCCCACTAAAATGATTTTCTTGCATGCTTAACTCGGCCCTTTCAAAATAATTTTCTAGCGTGCCTTAACCCAGCCCACTCAAATGATTTTTCTAGTGTGTCTTAACCCGGCCCACTCAAATGATTTCTTTTTATAGCTTAATTACTCGGCCTCTCAAAATAATTTTCTAGCATGCCTAAACCCCGCCCACTCAAATAAATTTCTAGCATACCTTAACCAGGCCCACTTAAAAGATTTTTTAGCAAGCCTTAACTTGGCCCACTTAAATGAATTTCTAGTGAGCCTTAACTCGGCAAACTCAACTAATTTTCTAGCATGCCTTTACCCTTGTCCACTCGAATGATTTTCTAGTGTACCTTAACTCGGCCCACTCAATTGATTTTCTAGCGTGCCTTAACTTGGCCCACTTAAATGATTTCCTATGCCTTAACCCGACCCATTCAAAATGATACCCTAGCATGCCTTAACTTGGCCCATTCAAATGATTTTCTAGCATGCCTTAACCTGGCCAACTTAAATGATTTTCTAGCGTGCCTTAACTTGGCCCACTCAAAATGATTTATTAGTGTGCCTTAGCTCGGCCTATTCAAAATGATTTTCTAGCATGCCTTAACTCGATGCACTCAAATGAGTTTCTATTGTGCCTTAACTTGGCCCATTGGATGGAGTGATGAATCTCAATCACTAGAGAGTGAGACTCTTAGTTAATATGCTACTACTTATAGTGCATTGACAGACCATGAGCTTTCCCGTTGACATCTAAAACTGTCATTAGTCATAAGGAACTCATGACTTGTATAAGGTACGTGTTTTTAATCTTGAGACTATTATGGACACTGACTGTGAATATGACTGCTTTGACTTACCAATCAGTGAGGTCTAAATATTCAACACCTAGGTATCTTGGGTATTTCATGTTCATAGGATTATGAACATATATTGTCAAGAAGGAATCTACCCTCTGATAAAGAGTAAGCATTCCCTTGAGAGTGTCACGAAGTTGATTATGGAGAATTGCATTCTTGTTGATAAGTAGTTACCAATATGTTTCGTAATCATGAGAGGTGACTAAAACTCAAGGTATGGAAGAAGTTATCATAATTCAGGTTGATAGTAATAGTTTATCCGATTACATGGACATGATTATGATTGCTGAAGGTGGAGGAACATTAGTATAACCATACAAGTCTAGTTATCGCCTCGGATATGTTCTTTTGTGTTGGAGTGCAGTTATCATTTTATAGTGGAGTAAATGTTAGCTGATTAGTTAGTTAATTTACTGATCAAAGAGTTTGATCATGGGAATTAATGACTGATCTAAGACAAGAACAAAGAACCTAGGAGGTCCCACTCTTAGCTCCAAGGATGCAAGAAGACAAGAGAGAAAAGGGACCAATTGATTGGAGGAATATCTAATCAATTGGTAGGGCAATCGATTGGTATTAAACCAATCACCAATCGATTGGGAAGGCAATCAATTTCCAATTTTGGCAATTGATTCGACCTTAGGTCTATTGGAAATACTTATAAATAGGAGACCTACGTGAATAACTCGTCGTTTTTGAAGCCCTAAGTCTTCAGAAACAGTTTTATAGTATTTCCATAGCTCTTTCTCTCTCTAGTTGGACTCCTAGTAGTTATAGTCTTCGCGAGAGCATGCAAAGGAGTCACAGGTGTGAAGATCATCCAGAGGAAGTTGCTGGAATCTTGAGCAAGAAGAATCAACTAAAGTTTAATAAGCGAAAATGGTATTGTTCTTCTTTACATATTCCTAGATTCACATGAGTAGTCATTTCTGACACACAAAGTTTTAAACTTAATCTTCCACTGTGTGAATATGATTTTATAACATATTTCCTTCATATAAAACATTTATGTCTCATGCACACAGTAATGGTTTAAGGGCACAATCCCAATAGAAACATGCTCTTGTCTTTTATCTCCATGGCAATCACGTTTATCGTATTTTGTCGTTCTTATCTTTTATCTCCACAGTAGTCACGTGTATCGGATTCTGTTGCTTTTATCTTTTATTTCCACTAAAATCACGTGTATCGCATTTTACCACTCTTAAATTTTATCCCCACAGCAGTCTCGTTTATTGCATTATGTTGCTCTAGTATTACATCCCCACAGAAATCACGAGTACCGCATTTTGCTGCTATCCTCTTTCATCTCTATAGTAATCACGTGTATCGCATTTCACTGTTCTTATCTCTTATCTCCCTTGCAGTCATGCTCTGAAATGGCATTTTGTTCTCCCTCGTCCAACGTGTCATCCTCTTCATCACTCATGCCCTGTCGTCAGGACTGAGTATGTCGACTTGATTCTCCCCACAAGAGATGTGTAGGCAGCTCTATGAGCCTAGTCTTACCATTTTTGATCATCCACTCAATCCCTACATAAATTAAATCCATAACTGCCTATCCTGGCATACCACACTCACTTGCCTACTCTGGCACATCACTTAATTTCATACTCTAGCACATCACTTCTAATCTAGCACCACACTCACTTGCCTACTCTGGCACATCACTTCTAATCTCGCCTATGATGGTATCACTTACCCGAATTACGTATGTTTGACCTGATTCTTTTTCATTAAAGATATCTAGGCATCCTGAACAAACTTCAACATCGGTTGTACTCCTGTACATGTTTCCCTCGCATTAAAAAAATTTTTGAGGCAAAATGGGTCGTAAAACCTGACAAAGAGGGGCAGCTATAGACACCCCATTTTTGCCCCCACCCAAAAAGAACTAATTATCACAGGGGGCCCACCAAGCACATAAATAAATGAGCAAGCTAGAATCCAACTCGGAATGATCAAATGCCAAATCAAAGCATACCAAGTCAAAGTACTCACCATCATGAGTTCAAGGCCATTCAAATTAGTCTGATTGGATGACTAGAGAAGAAGCAGAGGCTGATCGAAGTTTTAAAGCATAGTTGGACGAATACAGGGGCAATATGGTCATTTTAAAAAAAATAAATTCTTAGTTTGACTATATTGATTTAAAGGACTCGTCGATATGATTCCAGAACTTTTTGAATCGTGCAAATCGGACGTCCGAATCAAAAGATATTAACAATTGAAGATCGGACATCAAAGATCGAATGGTTACAATGTGTCACAACCACATGGGATAAAAATCCCATGTGGGTTTTCTTATAAAAGGGACCCTTTCCTTCTTTATTTCCTCAGCAAGAATTTTCATCCTCCTCCCCCTCATTTTAAGGCCTTGTTTGGGAAAGGCTGTTCCTTTATCACAAGATTTTTAATTGGCCATACCACACTTTTGCACCTTTCCCAACGAAACAGTCGTAACCATCGAAAGGACCGCCCCCTCTCGAAAGGGCGAGCATGTGGATATCGCAATTTTCTCTTACCCATAACTTTTTCATTTAAAATCTTTTCCAAATCCAAATTCGAATTCATAAACGAGTCGCCACTTAATTTTTAAAAGGAAAATTAAGAAACAATTTTAAAGCAAACTGATCTTTTTTTAAACCAGAGATTAACTAGGTCCGGGGATTATGGAATGAGAGAGGAAGGAGCACGATGGACTAAAACACCCTCTCTCATCCTATCTCGTGATAGGCCTCTACTCAACATCCTTTTAATCGAATTATTAATCTAAGCATGCCCTCAACTAATACATATATAGATATACATTACAAAAGCATGTCTAAAGGGTGTATGAAAATGACAAAAAATTACTCAAAACCACATATTTCGATTAACAAACAATATGATGTTCATTTAGGGAACTATGAAACTTACCTGGGATCCAGCGCAAATGTTTAAACGTGTAATGCATACAAAAGAATAAATCCTAATAAAAGGGTCTCGTATAACATATATACACATAAGGAAAATCTTAATTCTAAGGTGTCGCACATGAGGTTGGAAAATCAATAAAATTAAAAAATAATTAAGTTAGAGAAGAGTCAAGAGATCATACCTCATCAGTGCTACAAAACAAGGGTTAGTCCACATGCTTTAGAAAGGATATACAATATTAAATGACCATCTCTAAATGTCTAGCTTAATTCTATCAAGTAGAAGAAATGACATACCAAGAATTCTAAGTATAAGTATCAATCTACATGGAAATAAGAACAAGCTATTGGATTGTTACTTGATTTGGACCATTTACCCTCTGAATTTAAGCTTAAGTAATTATTATTGAAGCATAGTTTAATCCCTAGGTCATAGAAAAGTCATTTGGACCATTATTTACAAGATTGGTCAAAATTGTGACAAAATTCTAAAAATTGCTCAAAATCATAACTTCAAAAAAGAAAAGGCATGGTTCCCATGGTTTGATCTTGATGATTTTTGGACACAATGTGCCTCTGTGAGTCTAGTTTTCAAACAAAAAAAAAAGCGGAGATCAATGGTCCAATCTCTAGGAAGAAGGTAAAAACCAGACGTCACCTAGAGATTTGCAAATCTCTTTCCAGAGATTTTGCACAATTTTTTAAAAATAGAAAAACAAATCAAAATCACTTTGATAATTTTAGGGGATCTTAGTAACACATCAAACTTAATATAAAAAATTATTTGGGGTCAAAAATGTTTGATTAAGGTTCTGATTTACTTATTTTGAAACTATCTTATTGTTCTGAAATTCTGGACAGAATATGATAGTTTCGCCAAGCTCATGATCAAACCAAGTTAACCACAAGATCTCACTAAAACAAAAATTACAGTGGTAGAACTTTATGTTATGAACACATTCCAAGTGGTCTCATTCAATTCCAACAGATCAAGATTTAATTAAAAATCCTTGATCAAAACAGGATCATGAATTCACTGCACCACTATTGAACTTATCATATTTTTTGTTGCATCTATCCATCAAGCCATGGATATTAACTCATCTTAAACCTAACCCTCCTTTCCATTGAGGGTCATTGGAGGTCAAAACATGACTAATACTCATGAGTTTTCAAGGAATATAAAGAGATTCCATGAAAACTCCAAATTAGATAACCCAACCCATGATGGGGGTTTGGGTTCATCTACTTGTTCTTGATAAAATGATGGTCAACTTTAAATCTCATGTGAAGCATAAACTTACATGAGAAGAAAAGGTCAAACTCATGAGATTCAAGTTAGGTATAGAAGACCTCCAAGTATCTCAATAGAGAAGTGAAAACAAGCATGATTATTACTCATGAGTTTTCATGGAATATAAAAGAGATTCCATGAAACTCCAGATTAGAGAACCCAAACCATGGTAGGGATTCATCTACTTGTTCTTTCATAAAAGATTATCAACTTTGACTCCCATGTGAAGCATAAGATTGCATGATACTAAGAGATCAAGCTTATGAGATTCAAGTGAGGTATGGAGGACCTCCAAGAATCTCAAGAGAGAAGTACAAACAAGAAAGAAGAAGTATAAAAGAACTAGGAAGCTAAGACTTCCAAGTTTACTAATAAAACCTTAAAAAACTTAATCAAGAAGAACTAAATCATTTGAAGATTAGAGGTTCAAGAGAAAGAAATCACAACTTAAGATTAGAGGATCACCTCCAAACTATCCTCAAACTTCTATATTTTGAAGGTCTTCCAAGCTCTTCTTCAAGCTCTCAAAAACTCTCTTTTCCCAAAATTATTTTTGTTTTCGCTTTGAAATTCCCTTCTCCCAAAAATATGTAGTAGTCCCTTTTTCCAATGAAGATACCTCTCCTTATATAGACACAAATACCTAAGTAATTTCAGTGAATTCAGAGTAAAAAAAATATCTGTAAATACAGCATTTGGTGGTACAATGCATACTTTCTGAAAAAGCAAACTGCTATAGCAAACAGCAGTCAAAAATCTTCTACAACAGTCAATGAATGCCGAAACGGCACTTCGTGACAACCGTCACGGCATTCAGTTAGTGTCCCACCAAACTATTGATTGCTGCATTTTCTCAACCTTACTTTATCAGTTTTTTGTTTTATCCGCATACATATACGTATTATACCACAAAATACGGACTTTTAAAGCAAACAGCAGTCAGGAAATATTGGTGGCAGTCAATGAATGCCGCAACGGCACTCTGGGAGTGCCGCGCGGCACTTATTGAGTACCGCAGACACAGCCGTGTGCCGCATTTTGTTAAATTTCCTCTTCTAGGTCTTTTTTTTTTTTTCTTTTTCTTCTCAAAAAGTTTATTTTGAAGATTTTTCCAAAAGTAATGTTTTATACTCAAATTTTCCTGAATACCCGATATTCCTTTTTTTATGAAGATTTTATCGTGTTTGGAGAAATTTCTGAACAGCTTGGAATACTTCAAATCTTTCGGTCCTTATCATCATCAGAAGTGGAGGCGACGCTCTCCTAAATTCGATGATCGGTCCAAATTGGGGTGTCTACAGTTAACCCCTCTTCGACAGAGCTTGTGGAGCAACGTATTTCACAAGTGAATGTCAAAGCTTGTGTGAAGATAAGCCTTTGACCAAACTGTCAAAATTAGGTAAAAACAAAATACGTTGCAAAATAAGACAGACGCGCAGGAAGGTTCAAGTCGATCGTGCTCAATGGTGAGCTGCCTACGTATCCGCTCGGGAATCAGATCGAGATGTAGTTTGGGAAAGGACCAAACATACACCGACAGAAGTAGTCATACAGATGAATGCGCCTATCCTATCATGATGCACATGCTCACACAATGGTGGTTGTCGATGCAATTTCATGCTTCCTGCTTTTAAAATTATGCAAACGCAATGATTTGAAGTCTTGCTATTTTGATGCAGTCCATGCCTTATGCTGCTCAATGCTTATGTTAACTCTGTTCAAGATATACGGCCGTTTCGGCCGAAAGGACGAACGCAACTAACTAGGCGGCGCTTTGCGACTTAGACCCCAGTGTTAACGCGCGTCTACTTTGAAAATCCATAGCCGCTCGGCCTTATCGGATATATTTGCTCTATTTCATGCCCTTATTACATGATGTATAATGCATGATGCGGTAGTCAGAGAAAAAATTTTCAAAGGCTGACCAACGCAAGTCTGTTGCGAGGACCGAGAATATAAATATGTTATACTCCCAAAAGTGGGGCCAAAGTAAATTCGTTGCGAGGATCGAGAAATAAATCTGTTATATTCTCAAAAAGGTGATTATCGTAAATCTGTTACGAGAATCGAGCATATAAATCCGTTGTATGCTCAAAGTGGGGCCAATGCAAATCTGTTGCAAGGATCGAGAACATAAATCCGTTATATTCTCAAAAAGGTGATTATCGTAAATCCGTTACGAGAATCAAGAATATAAATCTGCTATATCCTTAAAGCGAGGCCAATGCAAATCTGTTGCAAGGACCGAGAATATAAATATGTTATATTCTCAAAAAGGTGATTATTGCAAATCCGTTACGAGAATCGAGTATAAAAATCCGTTATATCCTCAAAGCGTAGCCAATGTAAATCGGTTACGAGGACTGAGAATATAAATTTGTTATATTCTCAAAAAGGTGATTATTGCAAATTCGTTCGAGAATAGAGAATATAAATCTATTATATCTTCAAAGTGGGGCCAATGCAAATCCGTTGCGAGGATCAAGAATATAAATCCATTATATTCTCAACAAGGTGATTATAGCAAATCTGTTACGAGAATCGAGAATATAAATTCGTTATATCCTCAAAATGAGGCCTACGCAAATCCGTTGCGAGTACCGAGAACGCAAATCTATTACATTCTCCAATTTGTCTTAATTCACTCCAAAACTCCTAAAATCTAGGAGTTGATCATATTCAGATATAATTCGATCTCAAATTCTCAAAATAAAGAGTCAGTCAGACTCAGCTCAGATTTTTCAATATCTGGAGTTAAATCTGTCCAAATTTTCAAAATCAGGGGTCAATCAGATCCAAATTCTTTCAAATTTTCAGAACTCCCGAAAACAGGGGTCTAATTTTCTCAAGGCAACTTAAATTCTAAAATCAGGAGTCAATCGGACTCGAAGAATCTTTTATTCACAAAATTAGGAGTCAGTCGGACTCAAAGGATTTTCTACTCATCCAAAGAATTTTTTTATCAAAATTGGGAGTCAAGTCGGACTCAACGAATTTTCTAAGGGGTTGGAAGTAAAAAAAAGTAAATTCCAGGGGTTGAAATCTGATTTTTTTGGGACCTAATTTAAATTTTAGGGGGAAATGAAGGGTTTGGAAACCGCCTCAAACGCGGCACACACTGATTTTGGCGGCAGTCCGTAACTACCGTGCGGCACTCAGAGAGTGTCGTACGGCACTTCATCAACTACCATGCACAAATATCGAGTGCCGCATTAGTGGGGCAGAATGCTTATACGTGGGTTTTCAATTCATTTTCATTCCATTCGCACTTCTTCTCCAATCCAAAATCCTCTGGAGATTTTTCTCCCTTTTGTCGCATTGATCTAAGGGATCTACAGGTCAGTTCCTCTCGATCAGAATCTCAATATTCTATTTATTCTTGTTGTTTTCTTGAATTCTGTCAAAGGTTTAACATGCGGATCCATTTTTCTTTGACAGATTATGGCCAGCGGCTCAGGTAGCCGAAAGAAAGGCCAAGTATCGGGCCACCCCTCATCCTGACGCTACATTCTTGCTCCAAGACCTAGACAATCACTTGTCTACCCTCGCGTTGAAGCGCGAGGTACACGCTCCCCTCACTTTTCTTTTCAATTTTCTTTTGAAATCATAAAGTATAATAACACTTTAATTCAAATGCGCTTTTGTATGCATACGCCCTGCTGTTCGCGCTCCCAAGCGCTTTGATTTTATTGCTATTTCTTTTTCTCATTCTTAATATTCCAAGAATAAATGCATGATAGCCATACTCTACATGAGCGTACATGATGAGTGTGAATGTTTTTTGAGTGTCGCAACTACTCTCCTTTTTTATTTCATATTCATTTCCTTTGTCCATCGCTCTTTTATTCCTCATTCATACACATTTTATTTTCTCACAATTCTTGTAAATGTGATGCACGACGACTAGGTTTTTCTTGAACATGAACGCTGTGCTTGCAAGATTTCTGAGCGTTTCAGCTGCTTTCTTTTATTCATTCATTTTCATTATTTATCATTATACATATTTTTTTCTTTTCTTTTATTTCTTTTACTTCATTTATTCATCTACTAATACCAAATTTTGTAATTTTTGCAGCTTTAGCATGCCGTACTGAAAGGATATGGCAGCTTGGTACACAATTTTGCATGGTATGCGGAGCTGAGCGCGACTATGCGGGGTTATATTGATACGGCGGGCTTTGGACACTTCATCGAGCACTTGACGAAGAGTTCCAATGACCGGCAACAAATTCATGCTCTCTCCGAGCGGTGGTGGGATACCACTAATACATTTCACTTCTCGTTCGGGGAAATGACCATGACCCTGTTGGATTTTAGCATGATCACTAGGATCCCCTTCAGGGGGGAGTGCCTCCGCTATCTTGATGCGGTGATGGAGTGGGATCGGGTGTTGCCACTACTGGGAGTTATTCCTGAGGAGCCCTTGGTCATGGCCAGGTGGTTTATGGATATGCTCAATGGCCAGCAAGGCTTCATGGATGAGCAGATGGCCCGAGGCTTCATCATGTACATGTTGGGGTGTTCTCTGTTGAGCACCAGGGGGAATCAGATTTCTGTGGCATTGGTGGGGTCCCTAGAGGACATAGGACAGATATCAATACGACCGGGCTAGTACAAGATTAGCCATCCTGTACAAGCATATGGGGGACGTTTCCCGGGATCGTCCCTGCTCTACTGGTGGCTTCTAGAGGGCGTGGGAGGTATACCTTTTCTTTTGTTTATCATTCATTTTTGAATTAAACCTTATGTTTTTCTTTCGACTTCTTTATTTTGTGAATCTGGGGGCTTATAATCTTTTTCTTCCTTGTAGATCTGGTCTCATGAGTATCTACAGATGACGTCGCCTGAGATGTGACCAGCGGACGCCCTCATTATTCCCCAGGTGTTGAAATGACATAAGGAGTGGGTCAGGCAGAAGACCGGGGCCCATGATTTCATTTCGTTCAGGAACTTCCTGATGAATCTGCGAGAACTGCTTCCGCTAGCAGCCTTGGCTCGACGTGCTTCCGACTGCTTCTCTGGGAATTCGGTAGTCGGCTGGTTATGACCACAGAGGATATTACTGGATGGCCCAGATGCATAGGAGTGGTACCTGGGGGAGAAGGTGACTATGCAGTCGCTGGCGGCTTCTGCATTCTTCGTGCCGCGTCCTCCACCCGAGTCAATGAGAGCTACAGAGACCCTCTAGGGTTCCGCACTCACGGTCGTCTTAGCTAGGCTCTCCGTTCAGGATTTTCTGGACCCCCCTAACGGGTATCAGACGTTCCGCACTGCCAAGCTAATGTCGAACTTTTCTTTGATGGAAGTGACTCGGGTGAGTGTCTTTTGGCTTTTTGATCCTTCTTTCAGTTCTTATCACGTACATATGTTTTCTTACTGAATTCATTTTTCCTTTACAGCTCGTTCCTGCCACCGTTCGGGCTCCGGCTCTACCACCTTGGAATTGGAGCCTTCGGACAGTCTCCTATGGTGAGCAGGTCATGACTATGGTCCCCAGATACCAGGCGGGTGCTCCCACCATTCCACTCCAGTATGATCACGTCCCGCGGGACTATGTTGAGGAGGGCTTGCTCTATGCCCATAGCGTGAGAGAGTGGATCTAAGGTCGAGAGTGGAGGGTAATCTCTGGAACTTGACTTTGGTTAAAAAAATGCAATCCCATTCTGATATTCTAATCTCTTTTTTATTGATTTTCTGATTCAGGCTGATGGGGCGCGGGTATCTGCTGAGGCTCACACGAGAGCTCTGGTAAAACTTTTACTAACTCTTTTCACTTATTTTAGCATTTTTTGATCATTAAATAACACTTGGCTATGCAATCTATTTCTCTGTTCAGGAGGAACAGAATAGAGCTTTGGTCCTGCAGGTGAGAGAGCTTTAGCAGTGACTTCAGCAGTTCGGCATTAATTTTAGCAGAGCTCTCGGAGGTAACGGTACTGGACGAGATGGAGGCAGCGGTAGAGGTAGCAATGGTGGCAGAGGTGGAGGCAGAGGTGGGGGCAGGGGCAAAGCGAGTAGGACAGAGTCAGAGGAGTAGCCCATCAGATGCGCCACGCGTTAGACTGGAGGTTGGGGCCGGGATTGACCTTACTCTTTATTTTTGTCATTTCTGAGTGCTCTGGGGAGGATAGACTCTTATTTGGATGATTGTATTTATTTTGATGACGGCTCTTGGATAGCTGGGATAGGATAGGCATTCGCATCACTTTCATTATGAACGTTTTTACCTTTTTCACTTTTTACTACTGCTCATCGTATGTGTGACCATGGCTTGGTCCTTTTAATTTTCTGCGACAAGTGAACTCTTTTTTATTTTCATTACTTTTCTCTTGCATGAATGAATGAATGATTTGGATGAATGTGACCATAGCTTGGTCTTGCTGTGATGCATGATGCACACGTTCATTGTTTTTTATTCAGTTTTCTGTTTGCAGGTGGGCTGAAAACATTACAAACAAACCCTGGCCAACATAAAACTCCATATGACACTCTGTTAGCCCTCTGCAGCACTCAGTGAGTGCCGCAACGGCAGTTGGTGAATACCGTACGGCATTTACGGACTGCCGCGCAGCACTTCCTCGAGTGTCATTTTACTTTACCGAGTGTCACCCTGTGTTCTGGGCAGATCTACTCCTATTTATAGCCTCCTTTCTTCACAACTCCATAAAACACTCTTTCCCCCCATTCATCTTTTTCTCAAATGGCCCCCATTAGCTCCCAAATCCTCTTCCCATGGATGGATACTCTCTTTGGCATTGACAGTCTCAACTTCAAGTTTTTTAGACTACACGACCTCTTCTCTTTCCGATGGATGATTCTAAATGAAAGTTTGCTTCAAGCTGCTATTCAGTGTTGGGATCCCTCTCTCCACGTCTTTCACTTTGGCTTCCAGGAGATCTGCCCCTTATTTGAGGAGTTTAGCGCCATTCTGTACACTAATCCCTCTACGGATCTGATAGTTCCTCTAGTGCAGGCCGGGTATGTCCTGGACCTTGCTACTCTCCTTCACACATCTCAAAAAGCAGCAGGCTCTTTTGTCCAAGACCGACAAATGAACTTTGAACGCCTTTCCTCCGTCTACTCTCCGATGGGAGATCCCTATGACGGTGGGTACCAAGTCATTCGGCGTAGTGCTTTGTGAATGGCCATGCTCTCTTACTTCCTCTTCCAATCATCTTCTGACATTCTTATACCCATCGCCTGTGTTTTGAGGGAAATGAAAAGTGTCATCATGTTGATCCTTGGCGAGACCTTGATTGGCTTGGATCGTGCTCATACCGCCAGGGCCATGTTATCTACGGGGGCACCTTTCGTCTTACAGATTTGGCTCATAGAACGCCTTGATCTCTTCATACACCCCTCACATCTTTGTGGCCCACTTCCCAATGATCATATGGAGGTTCACTACTTATTCCATTCTTCTGATGCTTGGCTTGGTTGGCTCCCAGGCCTTTCTGCTGCTGATATCTATTGGGTCTGCCCGCAGTGGTCTTACCTTTTTGTTGCTATACAACTTCTGGGATGACCTGGTATCTGGTTACCTGGCTTGCATGCTACTACTTTCTATGTTCCCAACTGACTGGTTCGTCAGTACGGGCTTCTCTAAGATGTTACTGACGACATTACTACCGATTTTACGAAGAGTTTGGTCATGCGTCCTTCCACCATGAAAGTTTTTGCTGAGGCTTGGCACGACAGGGTTGTTGCTCCCTTTTGCAGGATTCTAGCTTCAGTTGTCCCCACTACTGAGTATCTTTTGCAGATCCAGGCCCTAGTCGACAGAAATAGTCCATAGACATACATAAATGAGAGCAAAAATAGGACATAGCTTTATTTTACAAAATATCTGACAAGTCCTGTCTACTTTTCAGCACTTTCGAATGTGATTTTCTGATTTTCCAAAGAATGTTTATTTTAGAAAATGTTCTATTATGTTCAATCAATGTATCCACTCTTTCGATCGATCCTTAGATTATGACAACCCTTTTTTTTAAATCTTTTCTTGGCTTTTCGTTACTTTGCCTCAAATCTTGCATAGAGCCTCAATCATTCTATATCATGAATTCTTGTTTGTTTTCTTATAGTACTTATTTTGACAGCTAGGGGACCCAGAGGTAGGCTTAGGGTATTATCTGGGTTCCTCGGCTCAGGAAACGAAGTTTGCCCCTAGTTTTGGGGCTTCAATGTGATTTTGGGCAAATGCAAGTTTGCCCCTAGTTTGGCATAGGGATTTTTGGGTTCTTCAAGGACTGAAGGCTTTTGAGAGCCCACCTACTTATCCTTGAGTGGGTATCAGGTCCGCAGTAGTTTGGTTTAAGGCTTGACAGAAAGTGCCGCTCGGGCAGTCCTATTAATGACTGAACCGAGCAGGTTGCCTACGTATCCCCGAGTGGGAATCAAGTCAAGTGTAGTTCATTGATGTACAAGAAAGGTATTTCTTGAGGCGATCGAGGTTTATCGGTTGCTTAAATTCAACCCCGTCTAGATCCATAAGATAGGCAGCTCTCCCAGAGAGGAGAGTCTTAATAATGTATGGCCCGACCCAGTTGGGTTTGAATTTTCCTCTAGGGTCATAAACAGGCATTTTTAGTTCTTTGAGGACCAGGTCACCCTCAGCTAGCTTCCTCGGGCAGACCTTTTTTTTGAAAGCACAAGCTATCATCTTCTGGTATCCCCCGAGTATGGTTTATTGCAGCCAACCTCTTCTCATCGAGCAACATTAACTCTTCATACCTTCCCCGGATCCACTCTAATTCGGTCACTTCGCATTCTACCAAAACCCGAAGAGATTGTATTTCTACTTTAACCGGGAAGACGGCTGGCGTGGCTCCCGTAGAGGTTCTTACGGAGGTCTGGTATCCCCATAGTGCAAATGACAGTCTCTCGTGCCAATCTTTGTATGTATCTGTTGTTTTCCCTAAGATTGCTTTGACAATTTTGTTTGCTGCTTCCATTGCCCCATTTGTCTGTGGTCTGTACGAAGAGGACTAGTGTCGGGTTATCTTGTACTTTTCTAGAAGTGGGATGACCTCTCCTTGGAAATGACTGCCATGATATAAAATAAACTCATTAGGGACCCCATATCTACATATTATGTTCTTCTCTATGAAGCTCACCACATCTTTAGCCTTCAAAGTTGCGTATGATGCAGCCTCTACCTACTTGGTAAAATAATCAATTGCCATAATTATGTATCGGTGTCCACTTGAGGCTTTTGGAACTATTTCACCAACAATATAAAAGCCCTACACAGAAAATGGCCAAGGCATGGTCATGCTATAGAGTTGGGAAGGCAGGTATGCATTAGATTGGCATGGGTCTGGCACTTGTGACACCTTCTGATGTACTCACAGCAATCTCTATCAAGGGTTATCCAATAATACCCTTGGCGGATTATTTTCTTAGCCAACATATGCCCGTTCATGTGGGGTCCAAAAACTCCCTCTTGAATTTCCTTCATCATTCTCTTAGCCTTCTTCCCGTATAAACACTCCAGATTATACCCGGTGTATGACTTCTTCCACAGCTTATCCGCATAAATCACAAATTGGGCTGAGAATCTTTGGATCGCCTTCCTATATTTATCTAAGGCTCCTTCGGGGTACTCACCTTCTTTGATAAAATTCCAAACGTCTGTTTATCAAGGTGCCTCCCCTTCATCTTCTAGGGCCGCGATCATCTCAAATGACGGTTGGTCCCTTATTTCTATGGATAGCGGGATCATGGCAACTCTTGGAGGGATTTGTATCATTGAGGCTAAGGTTGCTAAGGAATAAGCCAATTGGTTCTCTTCTCAGGGAAGGTAATAGAATGATATATTTTTGAACTGTACTTTCAAACTCTCTAGATAATCGTGGTAAGGTCTCAATTTCTCATGCTTCACCCTCCAATCACCCCGAACTTGAGATAAGATCAAAATAGAGTCCCTGAAAACATCGATCTTCTCAACTTTTAAGGCCAGTGCTGCTTCCATTCCAATTATGCAGGCCTCATACTCTGCCATGTTGTTGGTTGAGTTGTACTTAATCTTGATGGCTACAGGGGTTGGAGTCCCGTCTGGTGCTACAAGGATGATTCAAACCCCATAGCCCAGTTGATTCACTACTCCATCGAAGTACATTTTCCATAAGTTCTCCTCTATCCCCATTACTCCTTCATCTGGGAATCGGAACTCGCCCTTCTCTTCGAATTCTATCGCAAGATCGGTCAGGTATTCAGCAACAGCTCTTCCTTTTATGGATTTGGCAGTGACATACTCGATGTCAAATTTAGCCAACATCATGGTCCACCGGGAGATTCTACTAGTTAAAACAGGTTTTTCAAATAGGTATTTAAGTGGGTCCATTCGGGAGATTAGGGTTACTGGAAAGGCTAACATATAATGCCTAAGACGACGGGTACACCAGACTAGGGCCCAACAGGCTTTCTCTAAGGGTGAGTATTTTATCTCGTATCCGGTCATCCTCTTGCTCAAATAATAAATGGCTCTTTCCACGTGCCCCTCTTCTCCTTCTTGGGTCAACATATACCCCATCGAATCGTTGGACATAGAGAGGTACAGCAATAAAGGCCTTCTGGATAAGGGAGGTGATAGGATAGGTGGGTTTTGGAGATAAGTTTTGATTTTGTCAAAGGCTTGTTGCCCATTCGAACTTCTCTCCTTTTCTAAGCAGCTTAAATAAAGGTTCACAAGTAAGGGTGAGTTTTGAGATGAAGCGGCTTATGAACTGTATTCTACCTAGAAATCCCCTTAACTCCTCATTCTTGGGCGGCTGCATTTCGACTATGGCCTTAATTTTGGTCAGGGCCACCTCTATTCCTCTCTGGGTGATAAGGAATCCTAACAACTTTCCGGTGGTGACTCCGAAGGTGCATTTCTGCAAGTTTAGCTTCATTCTGAATCCCTTAACCTACCAAAGAATTTTCTCAATGCCTCCAAGTGTCCTCCCCTCTCCTTGGATATCACAATCATATCGTCCACATACACTTCTACCTCCTTATGGATCATATCGTGCAACAGTGTGGTGGTGGCCCGCTGGTACGTTGCCCCCACATTCTTAAGTCCAAATGGCATCACCCTATAGTAATAAGTTCCCCATGGTGTGATGAAAGTGGTTTTCTCCTGATCCTCGGGCACCGTAAGAATTTGGTTATAACCTGAGAACCCATCCATGAAAGACAAGAGTTTATGCCCTGCAGTGTTGTCCACTAATACATCCATGTGGAGTAAAGGGAAGTCGTCCTTCGGGCTGGCTTTGTTTAAATCGCGGAAATCAACGCACACCCTAATATAACCATCCTTCTTCGGGACCAGCACGATGTTGGCAATCCATTCTGGATACTCGGTGACCATTAAGAATTCGGCTCTCAATTGCTTTTCAACTTCCTCTTTAACTTTGAGTGCCCATTCAGGTCTCATTCGACTCAATTTTTGTTTCACAGGTTTTGAATTGGGGAAGAGGGGGATATGGTGTTGGACTATTTCTGGATCGATATCTAGCATATCGCTGTAAGACCATACAAAAAGATCTTTGAATTCTGTTGGCCCAAAAGTGGAAACCTTAGAGGGGGGGTGAATAAGGTTTTAGCGGAAATTAACCTTTTAAAACAAAATTGCAAATTAAACACAAAACACAAGCAATTAAGTAAAGAGAGAAGGGAAGAGAAACTTGCAAACCGATTTTTCAAGTGGTTCGGCAATCGCACCCCGCGGCCTACGTCCACCCCTCAAGAACACCTCTTGCGGATTCCTTTACTCCGATCTACTTCACGGGTGTAGACCAAACCGTTTCCCGGAGCACTTACGGGTGTGCACCAAACCGTTACAAGAGCCTATGATCTCTCCCAAAGAAGAACACCTCTTCTTTGCACACAAGGGTTACTAACCCTCAACCTTTACAAATTGATTGAATACAAATTGATGACTCTCTCTCTAGAGTGGATAATACAATTAAAAGCTCACTACAATTCACTCTCTCAAAGGTTTTAGCGGAAATTAACCTTTTAAAACAAAAGTGCAAATTAAACACAAAACACAAGCAATTAAGTAAAGAGAGAAGGGAAGAGAAACTTGCAAACCGATTTTTCAAGTGGTTCGGCAATCGCACCCCGCGGCCTACGTCCACCCCTCAAGAACACCTCTTGAGGATTCCTTTACTCCGATCTACTTCACGGGTGTAGACCAAACCGTTTCCCAGAGCACTTACGGGTGTGCACCAAACCGTTACAAGAGCCTATGATCTCTCCCAAAGAAGAACACCTCTTCTTTGCACACAAGGGTTACTAACCCTCAACCTTTACAAATTGATTGAATACAAATTGATGACTCTCTCTCTAGAGTGGATAATACAATTAAAAGCTCACTACAATTCACTCTCTCAAAGATTACAATTGAAAGCTAGAGCAAATTGATAAACTCACACAACTAGGGCTCAAATGTGAATGATTAAGAATTAACAAGTTGTGTGATTGAAATGGATGTTTTCCAATTGATTAACCAACATCAAATGGTGTGGGAAAACATGTATTTATAGGCCAAGAAAGATTATAGCCATTGGTGGCAAGTTTGGTAAATAAAAGCCCCTTTAAAAAACTAGCCGTTATGCCTTTCCAGGTCGCTTCAGTCGACTGGACCATGAAGCAGTCGACTGGTCCTTGAAGCAGTCGACTGGAACGTGTTTACAGAGGGTCCTGATAGCATTCTGCTCAGTTCAGTCGACTGCATCGGGCCTTCAGTCGACTGCCCCTCCCAGTTTGACAGCCTGACACATCTTTACTAAAATGACCATAACTCCCTCTACAAAACTCGGATTTTCGATTCGTTTGATGTTTTGGAAACTAGATGCAAATACCTTTCCAACCATATAAGATTCAACATTTAATTATTTTACAATTGGTTGGGGCATTGCTTTAAAGATAACCCATTTAAAATTTGTTTCCAAAACTTTAACTTTTAGCATTTGTTTGAGCCCCTAAGAGTGTGAGATCAAGATGCCTTACAATGATGGTCCTAGACTTCAACCAAGGAAGAAATATCTTCAAGTCTTCAAGCTTGATCCTAGTTGAGCTCCTTGTAATCTTGATCTACATCAATTGAATCTCATGCACACAAAGATGTTAAAACATTGATACAATATTAATACATGAGATTATATATGAGCATGAAAATGACTATGATAATAACGAAGAATGAATCAATATGAATCATGTAATTATCATAGCATATTTGACATCATCAAACATAATTAAATATGCCTTAATAAACCTTAAGGCTAACAATCTCCCCCTTTTTGATGATGGCAAACAACCAATGAAGGATATACCAATATAAGCACATTTGGTCATTTTCATATTGTCATTCATAATGGATATCAAATGTTAAAGAACATGAATGATAACTACCCAAATACTTCTCCCCAATACTTCTCATATTTCTCCCCCTTTGACATTATCAAAAAAAATTTGGGGATAAAACACAGAGCTCCCCCTCACAATAGGCATACAAATCAAAACTCCAAAATGATATCAAAAATAAGCAAATATAATCATATGTGAGCAAATAAAACAAGAAAGTGCTCCCCCTAAGCATGTGCAATGATAAAATATACCAAAGGATATGAATAGAGAGCATATTCTCCCCAAAAGATACCAATTAAAAAGTTGGAGAACTCAAAATCAAAGATAAACAAAAATTATCAAAACAGTCGACTGTATCGCAGGAGCAGTCGACTGAAGAACAAATTAGGGCTCAGAAATTTGGGGCTAACAGAGGTTCAGTCGACGCCTCAGTCGACGGAAGAAGGCAGGGATTAAGGATGCAAAACCAGTCGACGCCTCAGTCGACTGAACAATGCAGAAACAAAAAGTTCAAAGCCTCACACCTATATCAGTCGACTGCGTCGGGGTACCAGTCGACTGCTTTGTTCAGCAGTTCATAAAAATGATAGTTCAGCAGCAAAAATTTAAATGATTTACAAAACTTCATTTGGTCTAACCATTCTTAAAACTTTGTCAATCAAACAAAAGCATATCACCATTTTTCAAATAAGCAATATCAAGAGCATGATAATTTATGTAAAGACATATCCAAATCACAAGTGGATGAAACAAGATTTATGCATAAAAAATCAAGTATGTATATCTAAGCAAATTAATCTATCCTACTCCTACTAGGCTAAGGTAAGAGATTTAACCATTGTCCAAGCATTTCTTGGATGCTCCATTTGTCGAGGTGGTAGGAGAGGCCCTTTCCAATGTCATGAGGCAAAGATTGACAATCTCTTCACCATTTGAGTCGTCGTCCGATGATTCGCTCTGGGAACTACTATTAGTGGCCTTGATTGTCTTCTTTTTGTGTTTTTCCTCCTTGGGTGACTTCTTTCCCGATTTTTCTTTCTTTAGAAACTTTGCAAATTTTCGGGTGAGCTTTGTCATTTCCTCATCCTCATCCTCATCACTCTCAACATCTTTCCTCTTTTTCTTTGAGCTTGAGGATTTTAAAGCAATGTCTCCCCTTTTGGCCTCTTTCACTTCCAATTTATTTTCTTCACTTTCGAAGACGGCCAATTCCATTTCATGAGTTATGAGAGAACCCATGAGTTGTTCCAAGGAGAGTGTTGAAAGCTCCTTTGCTTCACGAACCGCCGTGACCTTTGGTTGCCAATCCTTTGGTAAAGACCTAAGCACTTTCTCAATCATTTCTTCATTAGTATAAACTTTACCAAGGTTTTTCAAGTTATTTATAAGAATAGTAAAACGAGAAAACATATCTCCAATAGATTCATATGGCAACATTTTAAACATTTCATAAGTTTGAACAAGCAAATTGATTTTAGACTTTTTAACTTGGCTTGTTCCCTCATGAGCATTTTCAAGTTTATCCCAAATTTCTTTTGCGGATTCGCAAGATGAAATTCTATTGTATTCATTTGGGTCTAAACCACAATATAATAAATTCATTGCCATAGCATTTATTTTTATGAGTTTCTTATCGGCATTATTATATTCATCTACCGTCTTTGGAATAGAAAAACCATTTTCAATTTTTGTAGGTAGATGAGGCCCTTTGACCACGATTTGCCATAAATCAAAATCTTGAGAAATCATACAGATTCTCATTCTATTTTTCCAATAGGCATAGTTTGAGCCATTAAAACATGGTGGTCTTAATGTCGATTGACCCTCACAATAATAAATGCAAGAAGAGTCGGTTTCCATTGGATCTTATCTCTAGTTTTTCAAAAATCTTTTGAAAGAGAAGAGCCGAGGCTCTGATACCAATTGTTGGCCCAAAAGTGGAAACCTTAGAGGGGGGGTGAATAAGGTTTTAGCGGAAATTAACCTTTTAAAACAAAATTGCAAATTAAACACAAAACACAAGCAATTAAGTAAAGAGAGAAGGGAAGAGAAACTTGCAAACCGATTTTTCAAGTGGTTCGGCAATCGCACCCCGCGGCCTACGTCCACCCCTCAAGAACACCTCTTGAGGATTCCTTTACTCCGATCTACTTCACGGGTGTAGACCAAACCGTTTCCCGGAGCACTTACGGGTGTGCACCAAACCGTTACAAGAGCCTATGATCTCTCCCAAAGAAGAACACCTCTTCTTTGCACACAAGGGTTACTAACCCTCAACCTTTACAAATTGATTGAATACAAATTGATGACTCTCTCTCTCTAGAGTGGATAATACAATTAAAAGCTCACTACAATTCACTCTCTCAAAGATTACAATTGAAAGCTAGAGCAAATTGATAAACTCACACAACTAGGGCTCAAATGTGAATGATTAAGAATTAACAAGTTGTGTGTGTAGACACCCCATTTTGTCGGCTATCAGATTTAGGAGACCCATAGCTTGGTGGTTCACAATGATCGTAAAAGACTCAAAAGGACTCTCGGAAGTCAGCTCTATCCCTCAGAATGCTCAGAATGACCAAAATGCCCTTGAAAGTCCGTAAACTCCCAGATTTGGTCCCAAAGTTCTGAAAACATGCTACGTCGTAAGAAAAGTGATAAAATGAGTTTTTAAATAAAACCGGAAGAAATCGTCAGCTCCCAGAGACCCCCGGAAGTCCCGGAGGTTCCCCAAAAGTCCCCGTTGACCGGTTTGACCAAGGTTTGACCAGGTTTGACCAGAGTTTGACCAAGTTTGACCAAGTTTGACCAAAATTGTCTGAATTCACCAGAACCATTCTAAATGATGAGAAAAGTATTAAAACAAGTTCCAAAAGAAAATCGAGCGAAAACATCAGCTCCTGGGAGCTCCCAGAGGTTCCCAGAACTTCCCGGGAATCCCAGGTTTGACCGGTTTGACCAAGATTTGACTTTGGAATTGGGGCACCGAAACAATTTTCAAATATTTTTCATGGATACTAGAGGTCAATAGCTTTCCAACGGTATATCGCACATAATTTCTGGATTTAAAACGAATTTATTATGAATTTTCAAAGGCGAAAAAGGCGATCAAATCGGCTTTTATCGCGAATACCGCAAAACTTTTCAAAGTGACCTATCCCCGAACTATTTTTTATGTAAAGTAGACTCCATTACCTTTCCAACGGTATATCACAACCTCAATTTGGAGTTCATACGCATTTTCTGTGAATTTCGGACGAAATAGGGCCTTTTCGCAAATACCGGAACTTCGGGGGGCCTAAACAGCATTATCCAGACGAAGGGAGGAGCAGTGCCGCCGCGGCACTGGCCCACTGCCGCGGTGCCGCCGCGGCACTCCCCTCCAGAACAGTAAGTTTTTGTAAATACTTTTGTGGTCCCATTCTGATTAATTAAAATCCAAAACGACGTGGTTTCATGATTTCAGATGTTTGGGACCAATGGGAGTACTTTCTAAATCCCAAAAACACCCCAAGTTGGCCTATATAAACACCCCATTACTCCTCATTTTGGGGGAGTCAAATGCAAGTTTAGAGAAAGTTTGGGAGAGAAAGTGTAGAGATAAGGTTAGAGTGGAGAGAAAAGAAGCTTCCTTCTTTGATTTTTCAAAACAAAAGTGAGTTCTAACTTTGTTTTTACTTCATTACTTCCATTTACTTCAACATTCAATACTCCCAACCACCATTTTAGTGAGCATTCAAGAGTGTGGAAGCTTCTTCCATGTCTAGTGTCATTACATATGAGTGATACACCAATCTACAAGTCTCATGCTTCATGAATATCATCTATTGATTATCATCTACTTGCTTGTTTATTTATTGTTCATCTCTTCTCATCCCATTTCCTTTTTATTTTCTTTATTTACTTACTAGTTCATCATCATCTAAGTGATGACATGAAGTTTGGGGTGAGTGAATCCTCATGGATAGTAGCTCTTGACCTCAAAAACATGTTTAATAGATGATGACCATAACCTCAATACTTCCAAGGTATTCTTGGGATGTATTGAAGTTATGTCCAAAAACAAAATAAATCTCTCCAACAATCTTGGAGGTTCTTAAATGATGAGTTTGATGTAGGTATTCTAAGTGGCTATGATCCTCATTGAGTGTTGAAAACATGTTTTCAAAACATCTATTTCAAAACCCCTCTCAATCCCTCTCATTTGGTTTCAAGAAACTAAACTTTGTTTTCTCCAAAATCTTCAAAACAATGAGTCAAAACAGTGAGTGAGTTGAGTTCAAAGATTTTTCTAGAACACAATACTCAACATATGGATACAAGCCCACTTGGAAAGTCTTCCTAACTCATTGGAGAACACCCATGATTTTTGGTTTGACTTGGAAGTACTTGGAAATGGTCCATTTGGGTCCCAACATTCCTTCCAAACATTCTGTTTTTGCTGTCACAGCAGCTAGGTCAACTTACGACCTCTTTTCCAGAAACCTTTTCCAAAAGGGGTGGTCCTAACTTATTTTTCCCTTAAACTTCAATGTCTTAGGAAACTCTCTGTATAAAATAGGCCTCTAGATCATTCTTTTTCATTTTCTAAGATTTTCTAACATTTCAGTCGACAGTACGAACTCTGTTTCTGAGTGACCTCTATTGTTTATACAATTTCTCTCAATCTGTGATAGCTATTCAAGATTGGCCTTTTGGGTTGTGTTCTAGACACAATAAGGAACATCTCCATAAAAAATCATTCATTGAAAACATTCCTAACCCCTCTTTTCAAATTCCAAAAGATCATGCTACTGTTCTGTCCACTATTCACAGCAAGTACACTTTAACTTTCATTCTTTGATTTGATGCTTATATGCATTCCAAATTAGTTCATATCTTAGGAAGTAGTTCATACTACATTTGTACACATCACATGTTAATTTAATTCATTCATTCATACACATTTTAGACTTCTAAGTCATTCTAGAAATCCATGTACACAAAACACACTACAACCTTTGCACATTTTAGATATATACATTGCATTCATGCAAGATTTGGGGTTTTTGTAACTCTTAATCTAAGAAGATTATAAGGAATGATCACGATCACACGTTCATGCTTCCTCTTGATCTATTCATCCTTTCTCATCCGTCCCGGGGATTGAGAGGTCTTCTTTTATCAAAGAATAACATGCATCATTCTAGCCTTGCTAAGCATATTTTGATTTCTTTGCTTATTTGTTTCAATAACGATTCATGTCCCCCTTTAGATTAGGAAGTCTTGATTATTTGATACATGATTAGACTAGTTTTCCTAAGTTTATTTGTGTGATCTTTCACTTTACATTGTATGATATTTGACTTAGATCTTATGAATGATATCTTATCTTTAGATCTTCCATTTCAAGTTTCTTATGTGATGTAATATACTATCATAGTATTAATTGCCGAACCATACATAGTATAAGATGATTATTTGGATGCTAATTGAGGCCCGTCGAAAGACGGGGCGAGTTGAGGGTGTTTTAGTCGCGACAAAGGCTCCTTCCTCTCTCGTACCAAAACCCCGAACCAAGTTCTTTGGTTATGAAGGGCCGGTGCCCTTTATCCATTTGGGTGAGTCAAATTAGGTTTCTTGGTTCCTTAAAGACCAAGTGGCGACTCTGTATCTGTTTTCAACAGACCTTTCGTTTTCTTTCCTTGATTCAAATCAATTTCAAAACAATCTCAAACAAGAGAGAAGTGGTCCGATTCCGCGTGTCCACAATCTGGCGACTCCACTGGGGATTTTTATTTTAAAACAAAATAATACAGAGGTTTGACTCATAAGAAGCATCCTTAAAATCATCTTTTTACTGTGTTTGGTTCACCGCATTGCACTCTTGCATTCCCCCCCTCCGACTGTGTCTGAAACGCGGCGCTGACATTGTTCAGGTCTTGCTGTGCCAGGGCACAAGTCACCGTTGATACTGTACCTTCCAAGGTATATCAAAAAGAGTAAAAACCTCCGTACTGTCTCCCTGACGGTATATTGGAACTCTCGTCAACGGACCCTCTTTGACTAAACCTAGCCTTTGCATATAGATTCCTGTAGAACCTTTCATAGGACTGTTCATTTATCTTTTCAGATAGGACAACGTGATATAACTGTTGTATGCCCTGACGGGATTACCTGAGCGATGTAGACGCTTATGTGACATAGAACAGAACCTCTTTCTTATGATTCCCAAGGCAATCACTCACATGTAGTCACATTGAGTTGACCTGCCTAAGCATCATGACAAGGATGTCTGCTCCATGCTCGCAAAGATATACACCGCAAACCTTGTTTGTCGGTCTTGAGACATAGGAGTATGAAAACCTGCTAGAAAGTATGATCACTATAACCGTACTTACCAGTTTCCCCCAGAAACTCTGTCCGAATATCCCGGATATAACCACATTAACCAGTTTCCCAGAAACTCTGTCCAAATATCCCAGATACAACCACATTAACCAGTTTCCCATAAACTCTGTCCGAATATCCCAGATATAACCACGTTAACCAGTTTCTCCCAGAAACTCTATCCCAGATATAACTACATTTACCAGTCTCCCAGAAACTCTGTCCGAATATCCCAGATATAACCACGTTAACCAGTTTCTCCCAGAAACTCTATCCCAGATATAACTACATTTACCAGTTTCCCAGAAACTCTGTCCGAATATCCCAGATATGACCATATTGACCAGTTTCCCACAGAAACTCTGTCCAAAATTTCCGGAGTATCTTGGAAATCCATGTTATCCCTTGGTGATCATACTAGAAAGTAAGGTTAGCACACTCTGTATGGCTAGGACCTTATTTGTTTAGCTGCTATCTGTTAGAAATAGGAGCATCATATAGATTAGGGCTTACATCCGCATGTTTGTTCCATTTGCATGCACCATTCCCCATCAATTTGCACGCACTGTTTCGAGTCGGTCCACATCACTATCTTTGTCTGCCTAAAGTCACCACTGTCAAAGACCTAATCTAGCCCTTTCAAAATCTGTCAGGTCAGTATAGATTCCCAAGGTCAGCAGTCAGGGTCTTATTCGTGGGTCAGAAGTGCGGATAATCGGTTAATCAGAATCAGTCCGACAGCTTACGTCAGCATGAATAGGGAAGAGTTGGAAAACAAGGTTACTGAATTGGGAGCGACTATAAGCCAACAATCAGACAGTCTAGCCCAAGTCCTAAAATTCATGGAAGAACTGAAGCAGCAACAGCCGCGACCTCCGCCCGAGTTTCCGCCACCAGGGTTTGAACCTCCTCTACATGAGAATAATGGGGAGGAAAACTGGTTTCAAGGGGTCCCACCGCTTACGTATGAGAAGAAGCTCCAAGAAAAATTGGACAAGGTCGATAAACTGGAAAGCATACTCAGGAAAAGCAAGGGTATCGACGATTACATGTTAGATCTGGAAGGCCTCTTCGAGCCTGTCAAGCTGAAACTGCCAGAGAATTTCAAAATGCCTGCCATCGATCGCTTTGATGGAACGGGAAACCCGAAAAGCCACGTGAAGCTATGTATGAGTATCTTCCAGTCCATGGGTTGCACCCACGAGCACATTGCGATGCTATTCCCGCAAACTCTGGCAAAATCTGCACTATCGTGGTTCCTAACCTTGGAAGCCTCCAAAACCCGGGCCTGGGAGGACATTGTTCGAGTCTTTGTCGATCATTACTCTTACAATCAAGAGCTGGACGTCACCGTCAGGGATTTGGAAACAACCCGGCAAAGCAACAATGAATCCTTCGCTGCATTTCTGAGCCGATGGAGGAACAAGGTAGCCCAAATGACCCACCGGCCAATCGAGAAAGAACAGGTAAGGATGCTCATCCGGAATCTGCAGCCGCTCTATCATGAGAAATTATTCTACCAGTCCATCTCCACCTTTGAGGAGTTGTTTGAAGTCGGAACCCGAATCGAAGATGCTATCAGGGAGGGGAAGATCAAAAAGGAAGACCCTCCGAGTCAGCCAAGAAGGCCCAACTACTCCCGGAATCCCCCGGATGTCAATGCCCTTAGCGGCCAACCCATGGCATATCCTCCAAGGCCATACCAACCCTCCAACCAGGCAAATTCCTCCAACCGCCCTTTCCAGAAAAAGCCCCTTCGCAGTTTTGCCAAGCTAGAAATCTCTCTCTCCTCAGCCCTAGATCGCCTCCTCAAAAAAGGCCATCTCCAATTACTCCAGCCTCGAAATACCCCGCTCCCGCCCAACTGCGATATGTCCAAGCGATGTACTTACCACCAAGCCCCCGGCCATAACACTGATGATTGCATGCGCCTCCGCCACGACATCCAAGACCTCATCGACCAGAATATCATCGAGCCGCCACCAAAGCAGCCTCATATCACCCAAAATCCTCTACCAAACCACCAAAATGTCAACCTCATTGAGTCCAGTCCCGTACCCTTCAACCCTGCTACTTATATCACCCCCCTAGGACAACCCTTGCTTTGCATTGACATCCCAGATTCTGAGGGGATTCATCTGATCGGAGGGGAGAATGACGAGTGGCAGCAGCAGCTTGACGACGAGCAGGACTTGTTCTTCCTGGAAGAGCATGACCTAGGGGCTGTAGACCTCAAATGGTATGACCCTAACGATGAGAGTGATGCTTCCATCTGGAACGAGCCAGAAAAGCCATTTGTGGGAACGGACTGTGATTGGTTTAAAAAGGATGGGACTGTAGAAGGGCCTACTCCTGCTGAGATTGATCACCTAACCAGGTCGGGCCGCCATTACCAGCCTCCACAGCCTTCCACCGAAGCCATTGAAAAAGGTCCAGTTAAAGACAAGGGGAAGGGCAAGATGGATGAGGTCATCGAAGAAGACAATGAGCTGATCAAGCAGCTAAAGAAAACCCAAGCGCATCTCTCGATGTGGGATATTATGGTGACATCCTATAAGCACAGGCAAGCCGTGTTAAATGCCTTGGCTGGGATTGAAGTCCCCATCGACGTCGCGCCGGAGGACATGGTAGCTTTCTTGGGTGCACTTACCCCCGACCCCATCATTACATTCTCCGATGAGGACCTGCCGCCAGAGGGATCCGCGCATAACAAGGCATTATACATTACTGTGGGATGTAAGGAGCAACAGGTGTCGTTTTGTCTAGTCGATACAGGTTCTGCTTTGAATGTTTGTGCCTTAAGAACTGCCACTGCTTTGGGGGTCAGTATCCTCGACATTACGCCATCTGTGCAATCCGTGAGAGCCTATGACAACACTAGAAGAAATGTGATGGGAACTGTTTCTCTCCAGATCCGGGTAGGATCTTTGGTGAGCACCGAGATTTTTCAAGTCATGGACATACCTGCCTCGTTCAATCTGCTAATTGGGAGACCCTGGCTTCACGCCAACAAAGCTGTATCATCCACTGTGCATCAAATGATCAAGTACATTCATGAGAGGGAGGTAAAAGTCATCCTCGGTAACAGTTGGGGTAGTGAGGCTTTCCCGAATTACGCTCCCATTTTTGAAGTCCAAATACCTGAGCTGGAAGAAGGAGAAATCGGAGGATTCTTCATGGAAGAAGTTCATGTGATCGAAGACGAAGACCGATTCCCTGAGGTCCACTCCGCAGTCGTCAACATTGTCCGTAAGATGAACTACTTCCCCGGAATGGGGTTGGGTCGACGCCAGCAAGGAATTCGGGAATTCCCGCAGATCAAAGGGCAACAAGGCACTTTCGGGTTGGGGTACAAGCCCACTGATGAGGACGTTGAGCTACAAAGGCCATGGAAGAAGAGGGTGAAGGGTCTCCCGCCATACCGCAAGACTTTAAATGGACAATTCGTCAAGGAAGGGGATGATTTCCCTTACTTCGGGTTCCCTGAACCATGGGTCCATCAAACCACTGGGAGAAGGCACCCCGGGCTTGAAATCTTTGCTGACTGCGAGAGGCCCCCATATCAAGACCCGTTCTATCCCGAAGAAGTTGAAAAGACCCCAGAGGAAGACTGGTTAAAATACCTTGACACTGAGGCGATCAAGAAGATGTGGGAGGAA
Source organism: Hydrangea macrophylla (assembly GCA_033977485.1). Classification (NCBI taxonomy): domain Eukaryota; kingdom Viridiplantae; phylum Streptophyta; class Magnoliopsida; order Cornales; family Hydrangeaceae; genus Hydrangea; species Hydrangea macrophylla. Next base: position 27,022,836 of record CM066984.1, on the reverse strand, counting down.
TCCGCTGAGGAGGAAGAAGAAAAGAGGGCCAAGAGCCAAGATGATCAGATCAAGCCAGCTGAGGAGGGTCTGAGCAACCAGGCTGTAGAGTCATCTGTCTGTGTCTCCCAATCCCCTATCCCCCCAAAGTCTGTACTACCAGTTATCGAGTCTGTACTGGAGTCGGCTGCTATAAGCCCACCACTATCCAATGTAATCACTTCACCTGTCATGAATGAAATGAAAGACGATTCTGCTTACTCCTCTGTGTCTGACACTTATGAATGCACAGATCCCTCCGAGGATCTCCCAATCGAACTAAAGCAACTAATTGAAAAACCACCTGCTTATGAAATAATCGAAGATACTTTATCAGTTAACTTAGGTGAAATAGATAATCCACAGATTGTGCAAATTGGCTCAACCCTTAATAAAGAAGAAAAAGAAAAATTAACCCTCTTGCTAAAAGAGTTCAAAGATGTTTTTGCTTGGTCTTACGAAGACATGCCTGGGGTCGATCCCGACATCGTCCAACATCATATTCCTCTCCTCCCTAATTCTAAACCTGTCAAGCAGAAACTGAGGCGCATGAGACCGGAATGGGCACTCAAGGTTAAAGAAGAGGTGGAGAAGCAGTTCAAGGCAGGGTTCATCATTGTCACCGAATACCCGGAATGGGTTGCCAATATCGTGCCAGTCCCGAAGAAGGATGGAAAAGTTCGTGTGTGCGTCGACTTTCGTGATCTGAACAAGGCCAGTCCCAAGGATGACTTCCCGCTTCCCCACATTGACGTTTTGGTAGATAACACCGCAGGACATGAGCTACTGTCTTTCATGGATGGCTTCTCAGGGTATAATCAGATTCTAATGGCGCTAGAAGATCGGGAAAAGACGACATTCACCACCCCTTGGGGAACCTACTGTTATAGAGTAATGCCCTTTGGGCTCAAGAACGCGGGGGCAACGTACCAAAGAGCTGCCACCACTCTGCTGCATGATATGATTCACAAAGAGGTAGAAGTATATGTAGACGACATGATTGTAAAATCCAAGGATAGAGAAGGGCACCTGGTAGCGCTGGAAAAGTTTTTCGAAAGGTTGCGCAAATACAAGATGAGGCTGAATCCAAAGAAATGCACTTTCGGCGTAACCTCCGGTAAACTCCTGGGTTTTCTCATCACACAAAGGGGAATAGAGGTGGACCCCTCTAAGATCAAGGCAATCCTCGAAATGACGTCACCACGGAATGAAAAAGAAGTAAGGGGGTTCCTCGGAAGAATCCAGTTCATCAGCCGCTTCATTTCTAAGCTCACAGCTACATGCGATCCTCTGTTCCGATTGTTGAGAAAAGGGGAGAAGTTCCAATGGGATGACCAATGCCAAGCCGCTTTCGACAAAATAAAAGCCTACCTTCAAAATCCACCTGTCCTTTCACCACCCACTCCTCATAAGCCCTTATTCCTTTACCTGTCTGTCTCCGAAAATGCCATGGGTTGCATGCTAGCCCAAGAAGGAGAAGAAAGCCACTCCGAAAAAGCCATATATTACCTCAGCAAGAGGATGACTGGGTATGAGCTCAACTATTCTACCCTCGAAAAAACGTGTTGGGCCTTGGTTTGGTGCACTCGCCGACTAAGGCACTACATGCTGGCCTTTCCGGTTGTGCTCATATCCCGCATGGATCCTCTAAAATACCTTCTCGAAAAATCCGCCCTGACCGGTCGTATATCCCGTTGGTTACTTCTATTATCCGAATTCGATATCAAGTATGTTACGAGCAAGTCGGTAAAAGGGAGAACCGTAGCTGAGCATCTCGCAGAACATGCCGTTGACTCCGAAGAAAGTGGGGACTTTCCGTTTCCAGACGAGAGCATCATGGGAATCAAGGAAGAACAGTGGAAGTTGTACTTCGATGGAGCAGCCAACATGAAGGGATACGGAGTAGGGATGATCCTAGTATCGCCAAGTGGGGACCACACTCCGTTAGCAGTCAAGCTCAATTATAACTCCACCAACAACACTGCTGAGTATGAAGCATGCATTCTGGGAATGGAAGCAGCCTTAGAGCTGAAAGTTCGGAGGTTGGATGTCTTCGGGGATTCAAACCTCATCATATCACAAGCCAGAGGAGAATGGAAAGTAAAAGAAGAAAGGTTGAAGCCCTATCATGATCATCTCGACCAACTCAAGAGGCAGTTTGAAAATATCACATTCCTCTACTTGCCCAGGGAAGAAAACCAACTGGCAGATTCCTTGGCCACTCTAGCATCGATGATCAAAATTCCTGTGGGAGTCAGGATGATGCCCTTGGTAATTGAGCAGAGGTACTAGCCTTCGTTCAGCATGATCGCCACAATCGAAGAAGAAGAGAATGAAACACCGTGGTACCAGGACATCTAGAATTTCATAGAAAAAGGGGATGTACCCCCAAGAATCCACCGAGAGAGACAAAAGGGCAATTCGAAGATTCGCAGCGCAATTCATCATTTGCAGCGGGAAACTGCTGAAGAAAGGATACAACGGTCACAACCTGACTTGCTTGTTTGGGAAGAGCTCCAGAAGAATGATGGAAGAAATACACGAAGGGGTATGCGGCCCACACATGAACGGCCACATGCTGGCCAAGAAAATTGTGAGACAAGGATACTACTGGACAACATTGGAAAAAGATTGTTGCGAATACGTGAGAAAGTGTCACAAGTGCCAGATTCATGCAAATATGATGCATGTACCACCATCCCTTCTGTACAGCATGACTTCCCCTTGGCCATTCTCAACCTGGGGAATCGACATCATTGGAGAAATCATTCCGAAAGCCTCAAATGGAAATCGGTACATCCTGGTAGCCATAGATTACTTCACAAAATGGGTAGAAGCTGCATCTTACACCAAGTTGGGGGCCAAGGAAGTGGCCAAATTCATCAAGAGAAATCTCATTTGCCGTTATGGAGTTCCCCAAGAGATTATTTCAGACAACGGAAGTCATTTCAAGGCAGAAGTTAGGGATCTGTTCGAGGAATACAAAATCACCTATCACAAGTCGTCGCCATACCGACCACAGACCAATGGGGCAGTCGAAGCTGCGAATAAGAATGTCAAGGCCATACTGCAAAAATCAACTGATACCTACAAAGACTGGCATGAAAAGCTACCATTTGCACTTTGGGGATACAGAACATCGATAAGAACGTCCACAGGAGCGACTCCTTACTCACTAGTGTATGGGATGGAAGCGGTACTTCCGGTGGAGATAGAATTACCATCCCTACGCGTGATGGCAGAGTGTGAAATTTCGGAATCAGATTGGTTGAGAGAAAGGTATGAAGAATTGGTCCTCATAGATGAAAAGCGTCTAGCGGCGGTCGACCATGTCCGAACCTATCAGAAGAGGATAGCCCGTGCCTTCAACAAAAGGGTTCGCCCAAGGAAGATTGTCAAGGGCGACCTTGTCCTTAAGGAGTTGCGAGCTCCGATCTTTGATCCCCGTGGGAAGTTTAAACCAAAATGGGTCGGCCCTTATATCGTCAAGACTGTTCTTTCCGGAGGAGCAACTTATCTCATGGACCTCGATGGCGTCGAATTCAAAGAACCGATCAACATGGATCGCCTCAAAAAGTACTACGCTTGACTATCCAATAACCATTCCTTTCAAGCCTTGCCTTGAACTACGCTCGACCTGATTCCCGCTCGGGGATACGTAGGCAACCACATCGGTTCGGTCGCCCCACCAACAAAAATAACCTTTCCTTTCAAAACCTTGGCCCGAACTACGTTGGACCTGATCCCCGCTCGGGGGTACGTAGGCAGACTTTCAAAAAGAAAAAGAAGGATGGCTCGCTAGGTTGAAAATCCGAAAGGACGCCTAGGCAAAAATTAGAGTTAAATCCAAAGTGAGTAATAACAAAAGAGAGAAAATAGCTCGCTAGGTCACCTCCTTGGTGCCTAGGCAAAAATTATGAGCACGTGAGAAAAATAAAGTCGCGGTCCTTACCATAACCCAAAAACCACCCTCCACACTAGGGGCAAACTTCGGCCACACGCCTCGTTTGCCTGAACCTCTTCTGAACTAGGGGCAAACGTCGGTCATCTACCTCGTTTGCCTCACAACCATATATATCCCAAACCAGGGGCAAACTTCGGCTACCCGCCTCGTTTGCCTCTAACAACCCCAGCATGCTCAAGCAAGTACCAAAAGCAACAACTAAATGAAATCTCAAGTTACAACATGTTTTCAGAAAGCTAAAATGCATAAAATGAGATTCCCAAAATAACCAAGGTTCACCGATAAACAAACTTTGAATATTACATAAGCAGAAATAATCAAAGAAATAAAAAAGTCTTTCAAAAAGCAACCACATGTTCAAAGACACTTGGAGGAATGAGCAAAATCAGTCAGGACTAGTTTTGTCTTAGTGTCTTTTATTTCTTCAAAGGTCTTTAGAAGTAGGCCTTTACTCGGTCAGTCCAACCATCAATAAAAGCAGCAATAGTGGTAGCTCTGATCCTGGAAGCAAAGACCCTCTCAGTAAACCCCCGGGGAACCTCCTGAACCTGTCCATACTGTCGGGCCAAGCGGCGAGGATGATAGAAAAAAGTCTCTCTCAGACCCATCAACCACACTCTCTGGTGACCCCTGAGGCTCGTGGTAATAGCATAGAGGCCCCAACGCCTCACGATCCAGCAAATGTCGGCCTCAGATAAGGTGCTCATCATGCCCACCCAATCGGCAAAGGTATAGTGAGAATGAAGCACGGCTCGACGAAAGTAAACTGGTGGTATACGGCCCGTCCACAGCTGAAGGCGCTCGTAAAGCCAAGCCTGTAACACCAAAGGCGCCCCAGAAAGAAGAGGAGTCCCATGGTTGAAGGCATTATCCAAACCGTTCAGAGTTTCAGCTAGAACCATGGCCATGGGATTCCTGCTAAGTTTCAGCCCGAGGCATACATGCACCAAGTCAACGGAAGTGCTCGAGAACAGGAAGTGCGAAGTCATGCACAATATCAAAGCGGCCCCACGGGAAGCATCATACATACTGGGATTCCCAGGACTGGCATACCGGGCAATAATAGAAGCAATGTTGAGAACCTCACCTTGAATCAGCCGGCGGGAAATAGTGACAGAGCAATTCAGGTATTCAGCCAAGGCTCGCGTAGGGCTGAGGGTATCAGCAGAAGGGAGAATCAAGTCCGAGTCAGAATCATAGCCGAGAATAGCGCAGAACTCCTCAAGCATGGGGCATATTTCCAGGCCGTTGAAGTTGAAGACATGGTTCACTGGGTCCCAGTGAGCAAGGGCAGCACGCAAGAATTCTGTATTCAGGGTCATCTGGCGAAGAGAAAACAGCTCGGTCAAGCCGTAGCTAAAGAGGTTGATCCGCTCCACGCCATCCGTAATGTTCAACCAAGCTGTGAGATGAGCAGGATCATACAAAGCCATATTTTCTGTCACGGCTCTAGCAAGATTCAAAATTTCGGCAGCACCTCCCCGTTTCACGGACTATCCCACCTGCAAGGCAAAAGCACTCACTGTCACAAAACTGCCCATCGCAGTAACATCCAGCAATCACAATGCACATATATCAACAAGCACACAACTGCGCCTCTAAACCGGAAGATATCCGGCCTAGGAGGCAAAACATCATAATACTCTGTCAAAAGGTCACAAATTGTGCTACACATCGTCCTACACTGTCCTAATAATCATATCCTCAGTACAACCCAATCGAAAACAGGAAAAGAAAATAAAATAATAATTCCCGCTTGGGAAGCCTCAGTCCTCCTCTTCTTCGTCCTCCGTCGGACCACCCGGAGTGTACGTCGGCGACGGCCTCCTCCTACCGCCTCTACATCTTGGACCAGTCCTCGATGAGCCAGCCCCGCCTCCACGATACTGCACACACAAATAAAAATGAGGGCAATCAGTAAGGGAACAATAAAAAGTACAAAAACAGAGTCGAGTCAGAGACTTACCAAGGACGCCATCTGATTGGCGGCAAATTGCCGCATACCATCCATCTGTCAAAATAAAAAATCCAGGGTTAGAACCTTGTAACCTTAAGAAAGTGCAAAATTAGAGACATACCCGGTGGTCTCGTGTAAGGACCAGGGACCGTAGGCTAGCCGCCAAGGCGTGACCCTCCTCAGCGTAACTCCAAGGAACGTTGAGGACGCCCGCTGGCTGAGTAGGGTACCCACATGTGACTCGCGGCACCTCCATCATTTGGGGAGTGCCATCAGCGCCTAGAACATTGACAGTCCAATCCCAAGGAGGGATAGGGTCGGGAGCCTGAGGAGCCTGTCTCCTATACATCTCGCGAAGCTAAAGGCACAGAATAAGTTAGGAAAAGATAAATCAAAAACATGGACAATGAATATAAACAAAAAATACAAAAAGAACTCACCTCCAGGAGTGGGAAGTTAGGCATCAGGAAACGGCCACGGTAAGCCTCATAACTGGTCTCAGATGGTCCCAAACATCGGTGCCAGCTAAAGCCGCCAGCAGAGCATCTCCAGAAAGGTCACTAACATCCATCACAGGAGGATCATGAGGGACGCGATACTGGGAACCACCAACCACCTGCCGAGACACCCGCTCACCAAGGAACCACTGCTTGCACTCAGTACTCTCCAGCAGAAGGCGGCAAGAGGTAAGAGATTTAACCGCTTGTATCTCCTCAGTGGCGGCATAAGCGACGCCCTCCCAAGGCGTCCAATCAACACTAGAGGCTGTTAACCCAGTTAAGAAGTTCCGAAGCAAAACAATCCGATGGGCCCCGCTCTTCACCCCAACAACGTCCCTCCGCCATCTCAAGCCTCGTGGGAATAGAGGCACAGGAGCCATACCATCCTCATCCTCGCCTGACTCGTCCGCTGGGGAGGGAGCCAACATCTTCAAGTATTCAAAACTCCAAAGCTGCACAGACAAAGGAGAAATTAGAACAGGTATGAAAATCAAAGAGATAGAAAATAAAAGAAGAAGCAGTGCATACCTCCCAAGCTCGCCAGAATCCCCCAGTAGATTTAACATCGCCCCGAGAAACCTCCCCCATATGCTTGTAGAGATGGGCCAGGGCAGCACCGCCCCAGTTGTAGGAGGGGATCTCATCAATGGTCGCCAGGTAAGAAAGGAGCCTCAAGCTCACCCGGTCGTTCCTTGTCGCAAAGATGGAGCACCCGAGGACATACAGAAGGTAAACCCTCAAAAGCTGGGAATTGTTCAGATTGTGATTACCTCTACCATAGGCCCGGTAAAGCCAGCCGCAGGGGAACCAATGCCTCTCTAAGTTGGGGGGAACAGCCCCAATCAACATCTCCACCGCCTCCGGGTCAATCTCATAAAAATAGTCCAGAACCAGGCGCTTCCCGCCGACCCTCAAGCCCGTGATCATGGAGAAATCAAAAGGCGTCATAGTCATCTCTCCGAACGGCAGGTGGAAAGTATTGGTAGTGTCCCACCACCTCTCGGCCAGTGCATAGAAGTGAGCCAGATCGTTGCTACTTTTCGAAACCAAGCGGACGAAGCCTCCAAACCCGGCATCATCAACCATCCTCTTAACGGTGGGCGAAAGCTGGGTATACCATAAGAAAGCATGGGCAAGACTACCATGGCCTTTCAAGGCCACTTCCGGCACCTGCACACAACAAAGGCGACAAAAGATGCACAAAATCACTATTCACAACCCAAGAGCAAAAATTCACAAAATCAACATTTGAGCACAAGTCGAGCTTCTAACGGTCTCTAAGTGCACACTACGGCTCACAAAACTAGCATAGTACATAAAAGTGGTCCTAAAATGTCGAAAGTTTCACATACCAAGCTCGCTAGAGCCGCGGCCGAAAGATGGTGTTGGGGGTCTCGCAAAATCACGTCCGGGGTGTGCACCTCGGCCTTCATCCGTCCTTTGGCCTTCTTAGACGGTCTCCTTGAGCTCGAAGCCATGGATCTACAAGAAAAATGGAAGTCACATTTAAACTTTCTTCTTGAAAATTTGGGCAAACCAAAACACCAATCAAAAATCCAACTACGGGGAAAGATTACTCACCTAAGCACGCACAAGCTGCGTTTTGGTGAATTTTGGCTTCAAAAACACCTCAAAATGGCCAAGAATGAGCTTGGAGAGCTCAAAAACACGAAATATAAGAAGATGAAGTCCGGCCACCCAGTGCCGCCGCGGTAATGGCCAACTGCCGCCGCGGCAGTGGCCCAGTGCCGCCGCGGCACTGCTCCCCGTGGGCCCTGCGTCGCTCCGTTTCGCTCCGTTTCGCCCCGTTTTGGCCCGTTTTGGCCTTTTCAGCCCGTTTTTGGCCCCGATCAGCCCCGATGGCCCGTTCCAGTCAAGATTTATGAGGATTTACCCCAAGCAGACTAAAGGTTGTCAGAACTACCTCCAGCAGGCAAAAACTGGGAAAAATCGGCTCCCGAAGACCCGAATCGGTCGTTTCAGGACAATCGTCGCGAATTCCGATAATTCTGGTAACTGATCCTGGTTTTTAGTTATTGCACCGAAGAAAGAAAAGAGATTCCCTGTGAACCCTGCATCATCCTCCGAGGACAAAAGCAGACAGATACCAGCTCCCAGAGGCCCTGACAGGCTCTCTTGGATTGAGCACCAAAAGAGATTCCCCGTGAACCCTGCATCATCCCCCGAGGACAAAAGCAGACAGATACCAGCTCCCAGAGGCCCTGACAGGCTCTCTTGGATTGAGCACCAAAAGAGATTCCCCGTGAACCCTGCATCATCCTCCGAGGACAAAAGCAGACAGATACCAGCTCCCAGAGGCCCCGACAGGCTCTCTTGGATTGAGCACCAAAAGAGATTCCCCGTGAACCCTGCATCATCCTCCGAGGACAAAAGCAGACAGATACCAGCTCCCAGAGGCCCCGACAGGCTCTCTTGGATTGAGCACCAAAAGAGATTCCCCGTGAACCCTGCATCATCCTCCGAGGACAAAAGCAGACAGATACCAGCTCCCAGAGGCCCCGACAGGCTCTCTTGGATTGAGCACCAAAAGAGATTCCCCGTGAACCCTGCATCATCCTTCGAGGACAAAAGCAGACAGATACCAGCTCCCAGAGGCCCTGGCAGGCCCGAAAGATTCGATCAAAAGGAGTAGTTGAAGAGAGATCCTAGAAAGTATCATCCCCAGCAGATTCAGATTAATCCTCAGCGGGTTTATACACCGTTGGTAGTCCATTGTCGACTCATCATCTCGATGCAAACATCGTCGGTCCATCGCTCTCATCACACCATTAGGGCCTCCATGTTCATCATAGGACGTCCCAGGATTTCACGTTCGTCCCGTGACTTCTATGTCAGTCTCTTAATTTCCGGAGCCCCTGTGTCCGTCGGTTATTTGCCAAAAGACATCTTCGATCATAGTCCTCTGAGACCCCACACCCAATTACATTCGCTCGCAAAGCACACTTCCAGAAGTTTGCCCCTAAAACCCGGAGTCTTCTAGACTTCAATGCCCTTATCTGAGTCACCCACCACGTCACAATCACAAACACTAGCACAACACTAGCCCACTCGGAGTGGCACACCCCTTGGCACCTGCTCATTCTAGGATCAGAAAACTAGGCACGATAGGACTCATGTATGAGATCATATCACATCCACACATTGCATATCATCCTCATGTAGCATAGCATCCGCCTGATTGTTGCGTATGTGCATATGTGATTTATCCCTTTGTGTCCTGAACTATGTCCTGGTCTGATTCCCCTTGGGATACGTAGGCAGCTCACGCGGAGCACGACCAGCATCATCCTTCCATCTTTTGCAACGCTGTTTGTCCTAAATCTATAGCCTCCAAAAAGTCCTGTCTCTTCAAAACTTTGACACTCGCTTGCGACATGCGTTGCCTCGCAAGTTCATGCCAAAGAGGGGCAAACTGTAGACACCCCATTTTGTCGGCTATCAGATTTAGGAGACCCATAGCTTGGTGGTTCACAATGATCGTAAAAGACTCAAAAGGACTCTCGGAAGTCAGCTCTATCCCTCAGAATGCTCAGAATGACCAAAATGCCCTTGAAAGTCCATAAACTCCCAGATTTGGTCCCAAAGTTCTGAAAACATGCTACGTCGTAAGAAAAGTGATAAAATGAGTTTTTAAATAAAACCGGAAGAAATCGTCAGCTCCCAGAGACCCCCGGAAGTCCCGGAGGTTCCCCAAAAGTCCCCGTTGACCGGTTTGACCAAGGTTTGACCAGGTTTGACCAGAGTTTGACCAAGTTTGACCAAGTTTGATCAAAATTGTCTGAATTCACCAGAACCATTCTAAATCATAAGAAAAGTATTAAAACAAGTTCCAAAAGAAAATCGAGCGAAAACATCAGCTCCTGGGAGCTCCCAGAGGTTCCCAGAACTTCCCGGGAATCCCAGGTTTGACCGGTTTGACCAAGATTTGACTTTGGAATCGGGGTACCGAAACAATTTTCAAATATTTTTCATGGATACTAGAGGTCAATAGCTTTCCAACAGTATATCGCACATAATTTCTGGATTTAAAACGAATTTATTATGAATTTCCAAAGGCGAAAAAGGCGATCAAATCGGCTTTTATCGCGAATACCGCAAAACTTTTCAAAGTGACCTATCCCCGAACTATTTTTTATGTAAAGTAGACTCCATTACCTTTCCAACGGTATATCACAACCTCAATTTGGAGTTCATACGCATTTTCTGTGAATTTCGGACGAAATAGGGCCTTTTCGCAAATACCGGAACTTCGGGGGGCCTAAACAGCATTATCCAGACGAAGGGAGGAGCAGTGCCGCCGCGGCACTGGCCCACTGCCGCCGCGGCAGTGGCCCAGTGCCGCCGCGGCACTCCCCTCCAGAACAGTAAGTTTTTGTAAATACTTTTGTGGTCCCATTCTGATTAATTAAAATCCAAAACGACGTGGTTTCATGATTTCAGATGTTTGGGACCAATGGGAGTACTTTCTAAATCCCAAAAACACCCCAAGTTGGCCTATATAAACACCCCATTACTCCTCATTTTGGGGGAGTCAAATGCAAGTTTAGAGAAAGTTTGGGAGAGAAAGTGTAGAGATAAGGTTAGAGTGGAGAGAAAAGAAGCTTCCTTCTTTGATTTTTCAAAACAAAAGTGAGTTCTAACTTTGTTTTTACTTCATTACTTCCATTTACTTCAACATTCAATACTCCCAACCACCATTTTAGTGAGCATTCAAGAGTGTGGAAGCTTCTTCCATGTCTAGTGTCATTACATATGAGTGATACACCAATCTACAAGTCTCATGCTTCATGAATATCATCTATTGATTATCATCTACTTGCTTGTTTATTTATTGTTCATCTCTTCTCATCCCATTTCCTTTTTATTTTCTTTATTTACTTACTAGTTCATCATCATCTAAGTGATGACATGAAGTTTGGGGTGAGTGAATCCTCATGGATAGTAGCTCTTGACCTCAAAAACATGTTTAATAGATGATGACCATAACCTCAATACTTCCAAGGTATTCTTGGGATGTATTGAAGTTATGTCCAAAAACAAAATAAATCTCTCCAACAATCTTGGAGGTTCTTAAATGATGAGTTTGATGTAGGTATTCTAAGTGGCTATGATCCTCATTGAGTGTTGAAAACATGTTTTCAAAACATCTATTTCAAAACCCCTCTCAATCCCTCTCATTTGGTTTCAAGAAACTAAACTTTGTTTTCTCCAAAATCTTCAAAACAATGAGTCAAAACAGTGAGTGAGTTGAGTTCAAAGATTTTTCTAGAACACAATACTCAACATATGGATACAAGGCCACTTGGAAAGTCTTCCTAACTCATTGGAGAACACCCATGATTTTTGGTTTGACTTGGAAGTACTTGGAAATGGTCCATTTGGGTCCCAACATTCCTTCCAAACATTCTGTTTTTGCTGTCACAGCAGCTAGGTCAACTTACGACCTCTTTTCCAGAAACCTTTTCCAAAAGGGGTGGTCCTAACTTATTTTTCCCTTAAACTTCAATGTCTTAGGAAACTTTCTGTATAAAATGGGCCTCTAGATCATTCTTATTCATTTTCTAAGATTTTCTAACATTTCAGTCGACAGTACGAACTCTGTTTCTGAGTGACCTCTATTGTTTATACAATTTCTCTCAATCTGTGATAGCTATTCAAGATTGGCCTTTTGGGTTGTGTTCTAGACACAATAAGGAACATCTCCATAAAAAATCATGCATTGAAAACATTCCTAACCCCTCTTTTCAAATTCCAAAAAATCATGCTACTGTTCTGTCCACTATTCACAGCAAGTACACTTTAACTTTCATTCTTTGATTTGATGCTTATATGCATTCCAAATTAGTTCATATCTTAGGAAGTAGTTCATACTACATTTTTACACATCACATGTTAATTTAATTCATTCATTCATACACATTTTAGACTTCTAAGTCATTCTAGAAATCCATGTACACAAAACACACTACAACCTTTGCACATTTTAGATATATACATTGCATTCATGCAAGATTTGGGGTTTTTGTAACTCTTAATCTAAGAAGATTATAAGGAATGATCACGATCACACGTTCATGCTTCCTCTTGATCTATTCATCCTTTCTCATCCGTCCCGGGGATTGAGAGGTCTTCTTTTATCAAAGAATAACATGCATCATTCTAGCCTTGCTAAGCATATTTTGATTTCTTTGCTTATTTGTTTCAATAACGATTCATGTCCCCCTTTAGATTAGGAAGTCTTGATTATTTGATACATGATTAGACTAGTTTTCCTAAGTTTATTTGTGTGATCTTTCACTTTACATTGTATGATATTTGACTTAGATCTTATGAATGATATCTTATCTTTAGATCTTCCATTTCAAGTTTCTTATGTGATGTAATATACTATCATAGTATTAATTGCCGAACCATACATAGTATAAGATGATTATTTGGATGCTAATTGAGGCCCGTCGAAAGACGGGGCGAGTTGAGGGTGTTTTAGTCGCGACAAAGGCTCCTTCCTCTCTCGTACCAAAACCCCGAACCAAGTTCTTTGGTTATGAAGGGCCGGTGCCCTTTATCCATTTGGGTGAGTCAAATTAGGTTTCTTGGTTCCTTAAAGACCAAGTGGCGACTCTGTATCTGTTTTCAACAGACCTTTCGTTTTCTTTCCTTGATTCAAATCAATTTCAAAACAATCTCAAACAAGAGAGAAGTGGTCCGATTCCGCGTGTCCACAGTGTGATTGAAATGGATGTTTTCCAATTGATTAACCAACATCAAATGGTGTGGGAAAACATGTATTTATAGGCCAAGAAAGATTATAGTCGTTGGTGGCAAGTTTGGTAAATAAAAGCCCCTTTAAAAAACTAGCCGTTATGCCTTTCCAGGTCGCTTCAGTCGACTGGACCATGAAGCAGTCGATTGGTCCTTGAAGCAGTCGACTGGAACGTGTTTACAGAGGGTCCTGATAGCATTCTGCTCAGTTCAGTCGACTGCATCGGGCCTTCAGTCGACTGCCCCTCCCAGTTTGACAGCCTGACACATCTTTACTAAAACGACCATAACTCCCTCTACAAAACTCGGATTTTCGATCCGTTTGATGTTTTGGAAACTAGATTCAAATACCTTTCCAACCATATAAGATTCAACATTTAATTATTTTACAATTGGTTGGGGCATTGCTTTAAAGATAACCCATTTAAAATTTGTTTCCAAAACTTTAACTTTTAGCATTTGTTTGAGCCCCTAAGAGTGTGAGATCAAGATGCCTTACAATGATGGTCCTAGACTTCAACCAAGGATGAAATATCTTCAAGTCTTCAAGCTTGATCCTAGTTGAGCTCCTTGTAATCTTGATCTACATCAATTGAATCTCATGCACACAAAGATGTTAAAACATTGATACAATATTAATACATGAGATTATATATGAGCATGAAAATGACTATGATAATAACGAAGAATGAATCAATATGAATCATGTAATTATCATAGCATATTTGACATCATCAAAACATAATTAAATATGCCTTAATAAACCTTAAGGCTAACAAATTCATTTCATAGATTGATTAATTCGTTGCTTTCTTCTTTGCCAAGTGTAGAGCCAATAAAAATGTTTTGAGGATTATCTTCATTTCCTAAATTAATCCTTAGAGTGTCCTCAATGATTTTACATGTAGATTCTTTTTCTTTTTTGATTAATATTTGTAATTCATTTGGTATTTCATGATCATCACATGCATTAAGCGCATTCGAGTAGGCAAAATTAGTCATACTTTCATTGATTTTCTTTGGAGCGATTACAACAGACATGGAAATTGAAAGACGCCTCATTTGGGCCATTACAGACTCTGGGTGTGGGGGATACCTAACACTAGATTTGAAAACCCATTCCTTCTTGCTTTCTCCTCCCAGATCAGAAATGAAGTATTCTTCTTGATCCCCTGTCTTGTTAATCTCTTCCATCTCTTCTTTTTTTGGCTTTTCTTCCTGTACCAAACCCTCAACATGCTCTTTTCTGGCCTTGTCTTCCAGGACCCCTTCTTGACCCATTCCCTTATTTTTTGTGCTTTCCTCACCCAATAGATTCTTCATGACTGAGCCATCTAACACACCAATCCAATCTTTAGCAATAGCTGACCTCACGGGCACATGTAGATATGGATCCTGATACTCAGAGAATTTATGGGGGAAGAAGATCTTAAACCCTGGCTTCAAACAATTATCTTTCTGATCCACCCATGGTTCTGGGAAGCCACAAAAGGAGAAATCCTCATCCTCCTTAACAAAGTATCCATTGAGAATTTTCAGGTAAGGATTCAACGGTGTATCAATTGTTTTCTTCTCCTCTCTCAGTTCCTTCTTCGATGGTTGATAACCCAGACCATGAGTGTGAGTCTGAGTGGGGATTCTCAAAAATTCTGACAGGCCTAGAAAGAAACCCATCTTCTTCATGATACGGGTGACCAGCGGGCTCGCATACTTATCAAAATACAGTGGCAGGAACTCCCTCGGCTTCTCTTCTTCCAACATGTTGATAAACTCGAACCCTCCTAGACTTGTTTCCCCTTTCAGAAATCGTACCTCTAGAACCAGAGCACTTGATGAAGCTTTAGACGGATGGACCCAACTGTCCCTGAGAATATCACAGATCTTGTCTATCCAAACACATTTGACTTTCTGATGAAATGTAGATAGTATGGCACCCAGACTGTCTAACCACGGCCTTTCCAGCAGCAAATTAAAAGAGGCAGGGATGTCAATGACCTAAAATTTTGCTTCCTTTTCCATCAGCCTGACAGCGAGATGAAGGAGAATTATCCCCATGACTGTCCTCTGAGCGTTGTCATACGCTCTCACCTTTTGCTCAGACGGTATGAACATTGATTCATCCAAACCCATACGCTTAGCTGTTCGGAACGGACACACGTTTAGAACAGACCCATTGTCAACAAGACAAGCAGACATAGTATTTTCCAAGCATTCAGCAGTGACGTACAGCAGTTTATTGTGAACAGGCCCTCCCGGATGTAGGTCATCGGATGATAAGATAATAACTAGAGTCAGAATTCTACTGATCATTCCCACGAGGTTTTCTGGTGCTGTGTCAATAGAAACATCAGATTGGTTCAAGGCATCTAGAACTGCCTGTCGGTGATGTTTAGAAGCAATCAACAAACCTCAAATGGTGATGTTAGCTTGAGTTTTGCTCATTTGCTTCAAAACCATATCTTCTTCCTCTTCTTCATTCATTTTCCCTTTTCCTTTGTCTAATTCCCTCCCCGGGTGATCCTCCTCTAGCTCATGAGGTTTGAAATGTCTCCCTAGCTGGGTTAGGTGGCTAACTTCTTCTTTTGCCTATAGACTGTAGGTTTCGTAAACAACTTTCAAGCTCCCTCTCCCAGTTTCTTCTCCGTCGCTCTCGTACTATAGGTCCTCTCCTACCTGATCTACATCAGTGTTGCTAGTCTCTTGAATCCACTAGTCCAATTGTTTTGTTGTTCCTTCTTCTTAGTTTTTTGATTGATTCCCTAAAGTGCAAATTGACACATCTCCTAGTAGCTGACAAGGCTTCCTTCGTGTCCCAGCTTTAATGATTAGCCTAGATGGATCGAAGGTAGTCTCTTCTATTCCAAGAAGTAAAGACCTTGTGGCGGTGGTACAGCATGATGATTCGGTAATGGATTCTTAGTAACGCTCGAAGCTTTGACTGGCGGCTCAAATATCACCTTATTATCAATGAGGTCCTGAATTTCATGCCTCAACCTTGTGCATCGATCCGTAGAGTGACCCTTTTGCTAGTGAAACTTGCAATAAAGATCCTCCCGGAACATTGGCGGAAGTGGACTTGGTAGAGGTCGAGGCTCCAACAGGCGAAGATGGCCCTTTGCCATCAGCCTATCAAGGGCGGTTGGTAGTGAAACCCCCAAATCTAAAAACTTCCTTGGCTGTTTGTCCCCTCCTCTTCTTGGTGTAATGTCAAATTTCCTCTCTGGCCCACTCAGCACATTAACATCGGTGGCGCCAGAGTGGCCCCCCCGAATGTCCTCCACTTGATCCATAGTTTGGACTTCTATACTGATTTGGTTCCTCTTCCTTCTTGATTACCCCTTCTTGGATTGCGTCTTCTATCCTTATTCCCACATCAAAGACTTCAACAAAGGTGTTGATCGACTGGAATCTCATCTTCTCTTGATAGACGGGCTGAAGGTTCTTCATCAACATTCGGATCTGATCTTTCTCGGACGGCCTCTGCACCATCTTAGCCATTTTTTCCCTCCATCTTCTCAAATACTCAGCGAATGACTCCTTGTTCCCCTGCCTAGTGGTCTCCAGATCTCGGACTGTGACATCTAAGTCCAGATTGTACTCATACTGTGCCATGAATGCTTTGATCACTTCTTCCCAAACCCAAGTTTTTGCTTGGTTCAAGTGTGAGATACCAAGACAGAGCAGCCCCGGTTAAAGTTTGCTGAAATTAAGACAGCCATCATGGTAGTGCTCAGCCCACTTGGTAAGAAAGCCCCGATACATTCTCACATGACTGCGAGGATTCCCTGTCCCATCAAATTTGTCAAACACTGGCATTTTGAATCCGATAGGCAGTGTTTCACGAACTCCATTGTACAGCCCTTCTAACTCCATCAGATAAGTGTAGACCCCTTGAGCCTTACGCATCACCCTTTCTAGTTTCTCGATCTTTTCGGTCATTATCCTCTCTTCGTCGGTCTTTTCCCTGTCCACCCTTTCCCTCTCTGCTCTAGGAACCTCGACCCTCGGCATCTCTGGGTCATCGTACCAGCCTTCTTCCCTGACGGACGGGTCATTGATTGGTGGATTTATAACCGGTGGTGGGCGTGCTATTGCTTCTATCATGACCATCATTCAGTTCATATCTCAGCATGTCACCTCATCTGTTCCGCTTTTTGTTCTACCAGTGTCCTTAACTCTGCTACTTTCCCATCGTTCCTTTCATCTGCCATTTTTTTGTCGCTCCTTCTTACTAACCTTGCTGTGGGACCTCTAAACCAAATCTTGCCTGAATTGGATGCTATTTTTTCCCTACAAAAGAATTTTAATAATTTTCAAAAAAAAATTTCCTTTTTATTTTCATCTTGGTAAAAGGTTTCACGAATGGTTCATATATAACATGGATGCATATGCACGTGTGAGTGTGTGCCTATTCTATATGCAAAAGAAATAAAAAAAATTCTAATCCTAACAGATAGACACATAAGCATATGATTCCTCATTCATGTCAAATGCGCTAATTTCATCTCTCTTTGTGATCCTTATACCCTTCAGAAATCATTTAGAAATATAAAATGTTTTGAAAACAATTCTTGAGAATTTCCTTTGAGGGTGTCAAACATTCCTTAACAAAGGTGGTTGGATTGTAATTTTGCTTCGAAATTCATTTTGAAAAGCATTTCTCCAAAAATAATTCCCAAGATTTTATTTTTTGAAGATAGTCATGTGAAGAAACAAAGATTAGCTTGGGGCTTTAATTTAGAAAGTGTGATTTTTCGAAAACCTTGGGGTAAAGATGCCAAAATACCTCGTTTGCTTACCAAGATGGATTTAAAATTCCTTGGGTAGAAGGATCACGTGATCGAATTATCATCATACTTTTCATGGATTCGGATACATACGAGGTCAATGATGCTTTAGCTAAACATGATATAAGAGATGTAATCAAAATTCAACATATTCTCAAATGTCACGGGACATTGAGAAGGAATTGCTAAAAGATGATTAAAAGATTATACATCCTATATCAAGCAAGCATCGTCATCATCTCAAGTAATCCCTTTCGGGCATACAAGAATTGTCTAGCACATAACCTTAATCAAAGATTGATTTCCTAAGATTTGAAAGGTTCTATAGAAGCCATCATGCAAAGGCCGGATTTTGGTCAAATAAGGGACCCTTGACATATACCCGATAGGATGCTTTATATACCAACACATGGTACAACATCAAGGGTGATCACACAGTCCCATGATAGCTTGACCGACCGGGTAGCCCCGAGCCTCGAAGGTCATAGTTTCGTGCAATCGACTGGTGAGACATGCAAGTAAAATGCAACGGGCACACAAAAATAATTAATTTGATTAGAAGATGATTTCAAGTCTAATCCTCGAGTGAACCCAAAATCAAATTTATGGTCTGCGAAACCAGAGATTCTGGGTTTGATCCCTAGCAGAGTCGCCAGATTGTGAATATCGCAATTTTCACTTACCCGTAATTTTTTTCATTTAAAATCTTTTCCAAATCCAAATTCAAATCCAAAAACGAGTCGCCACTTAATTTTTAAAAGGAAAATTAAGAAACCATTTAAAGAAAACTAAACTTTTTGGAAACCAGAGATTAACTAGGTCCCGAGATTATAGAATGAGAGAGAAAGGAGCCCGACGGACTAAAACACCCTCTCATCCTATCTCGCAATAGGCCTTACTCAACATCTTTTTAATCGAATTATTAATCTAAGCATGACCTCAACTAATGCATATATAGATATACATTACAAAAGCATGTTTAAAGGGTGTAAGATTACAAATGATAAAATATTACTCAAAACCACATATTTCAATTAGCAAACAATATGATGTGCATTTAGGGAACTAGGAAACTTACCTGGGATCCAGCCGTGAATGTTTAAACGTGTAATGCGTACAAAAGAATAAATCCTAATAAAAGGGTCTCGTATCACATATATACACATAAGGAAAATCTTAATTCTAAGGTGTCGCACATGAGGTCGTAAAATCAATAAAATTAAGAAATAATTAAGCTAGAGAAGAGTCAAGAGATCATACCTCATCGGCGCTACAAAACAAGGGATAGTCCACATGCTTTAGAAAGGATATACAATATCAAATGACCATCTCTAAATGTCTAGCTTAATTCGATCAAGTAGAAGAAATGACATACCAAGAATTCTAAGAATAAGTATCAATCTACATGGATGAGTGTAAATGATTACATTGCAAAAAGAACAAACTATTGGATTGTTCCTTGATTTGGACCATTTAGCCTCTGAATTTAAGCTTAACTAATCATTATTGAAGCATGGTTTAAGCCCTATGTCATAGAAAAGTCATTTGGACCATTTTTTACAAGATTGTTCCTTGATTGGACAATTTAGCCTCTGAATTTAAGCTGAACTAATCATTACTGTGGGTCTAGTTTCTAACCCAAAAAGAAAAAGTGAAGATCAACGGTCCAATCTCTAGGAAAAAGGTAAAAACCAAACGTTACTCAGAGATTTGCAAATCTCTGTCTAGAGATTTTACACGATTTTTTAAAAATAGAAAAAAAAATCAGAATCACTTTGATCTTTTTAGGGGATCTTAGTAACACATCAAACTTCATATAAAAAATTATTTCGGGTCAAAATGTTTGATTAAGGTTCTGATTTACTTATTTTGAAACTGCCTTGCTGTTCTGAAATTCTGGACAGAATATGATAGTTTCACCAAGCTCATGATCAAACCATGTTAACCACAAGATCTCACTAAAACAAAAAATTTAGTGGTAGAACTTTGTGTTATGAACACATTCCAAGTGGTCTCATTCAATTCCAACGGATCAAGATTTAATTAAAAATCCTTGATCAAAACAGGATCATGAATTCACTACACCACTATTCAACATATCATATATTTTGTTGCATCTATCCATCAAGCCATGGATTTTGACTCATCCTAAATCTAACCCTCCTTTCCATTGAGGGTCATTGGAGGTTGTGGATATCGTAATTTTCTCTTACCCATAGCTTTTGTTTAAAACCCTTTTCCAAATTCGAAGAGTCGCCACATAATTTTTTTTTAAAGGAAAACTAAGAAACCATTGTAAAAGCAAACTGATCTTTTGCGAAACCAAAGATAAACTAGGTCCGGGGATTATGGAAGGAGAGGGGAAGGAGCCTGGCGGACTAAAACACCCCCTTTCATCCAACCTTGCGATAGGCCACTACTCAACATCCTTTTTATCGAATTATTAATCTAGGCATACCCACAACTAATACATATATAAGTATACATTGAAAAAGCAAGTCTAAAGGGTGTTAAATTGCTAATGACAAAATATCATTCAAAATCACTTAATTTCAAGTAGCAAGCAAGATAATATGCAAAATAAGGAACTAGAGAACTTACTCGGGATCCGGCCGCAAATGTTAAACATGCAATGTATGCAAATAAACAAAACCTTAGCAAAGGAGTCTCTAGTCATATATACACATAAGGCAAAACTTAATTCTAAGGTGTCGTACAAGTAATCGAAAATCAATAAAATTAAAGGATCGTTGAACTAAAGAAAAGACAAGAGATCATACCTCATCGGCGCTACAAAATAAAGGTTAGTCCACATGATATACATGATATAAAATTATATGATAATCCTAGGCTTCTAGCTTAAATCTATCAAATGTAATTAAACCCAAAGCAAACGAATCTTAATTACAAGCATCAAGCCACATGGATGAATATGTACATGAACAAGAGTATATTATGATGTATTCATTGATTTAGATCATCTAGACTTTGAATTCAAGCATTATTAATCATTTTTGAAACATGGTTTGAACCTTAACTCATGAAAATATCTTCTACACCATAATTTATAAGAATGATCAAAATTGTGACAGAATTCTGAAAATTGCTGAGAGCAGATTAGAATTTCAAAGAAATAAAAGGTATGGTTCCCGTGGTTTGATCTTGATGATTTTTAGATACAAATTGCCTTTTTGAGTCTAGTTTTTAATCCAGAAAGAAAATCAAAGTTCCAACGGTTAAATCTCCGGGAATCAAGCAAACACCAGACATCACTTAGTAAAAAACTCTAAAAGGCTCTAATCTTTTTAGGAGATCTTATTAACACATTAAACTTCATAGAAAAAATTATCTGCGGTCATCAATACTTGATTAGGGTTCTAATTTACTCATTTCAAAAGGGAGTTGCTGTTCTGAAACTCTTGACAGATTGTTGTTGTTACCTAAAAACTCATGATCGAACCACTTTACACTTGAAACCTCACTAAAACAAAAATTGCAGTGGTAAACCTTTGAGTAATAGACACTTTCCCTTTGGTTTCATTCAGTTCCAACGGTTCGATGTTTAACAAAAAATCCTTGATCAAAGGTGGTCATTGAATTCACTACACCATTTGTCAAATTCAAATTTGTTAATTCCAACCATAAGCCATGGAGTTTGGCTTAAGACACATTACTTCTCCTACCATTTAATGGTCATGGGAGACTAAAAACATTTACACTTGTGGATTTCAAATGAGGTATGAAAAGACTTCATGAAATCTCAAAGTAATGAGCTCAAATCATGGAGAAGACTTAATCTCATTGACCAAATGTACTAATATCGACCTTAATCTCCTTATGAACCATAAGATTGCAAAGAGATCAAGGGAATTCAAACTAAGAGATTTAAATAAGGCATTGAAAGTCTTATGAACCCCACGAGATAAACTCAAAAAAGAAAAAGAAAAGGGAAATCAAAGGGGGTCTATATATATTATGATTAGACCATGATTAGGACTAATAATTTTAGAGTCTACCTCCAAAATATCCTCAACTTGGTAGCTTTGAGGAACTCCAAAAGATTCATTAAGCTCTTCAACCTTTAATTCACACAACTTCTTCTTTAAACTCCTCTAAAACTCACCCCTAATCGTGCTTAGAGAGATTTTTGAAAGCTTCAAAAAAGAATTGAGATAGTCTTTTGATTCAAAGAAAACAAATCCAACCCCCTTGCAAAGGGATATTCATCCCCTATTTATAGGCAATTTTAAAAGGGCATTTCAGTATTTTTACAGCAGAAATCCTAATCAGACTATCCTTTTGAGAGTACAAAATGTGTTGTATTACAGATGTCTTCTGGAAGACGCGACATTCATTGGAGATGGAAACGGCAATTAGTGATTACTGATGCAGCAGTCACTGATTGCCGTAACGGCATGCAGTGAATGCCGAAACGGCATTCAAGGAGTGCCGCGGACAACTCCACAGACTGCCGATTTTATGTAGAAATCCATTTTTTTGCGGCATTTGCTTGAATTCTCGGCATTCATAGAATGTCGTTCGGCATTCCAGAGAGTGCCACAACATCAATCCGAGACTGCGCTGCGCTTGTCATATGCCATTTTACTCTATTTTTATTTTTCTCTCTTTTTCTTTTTGTTATGAATTGAAAGGGCTTTTTGGAAGAGCTTGAATCACCTTGGGAAAACCTAGATTATTTGGCCATTGTCATCATCAGACCTTATAGGTAATACTCCCCTTAACCCGACGTTTGGTCAAAATTGGGGTATCTATAGTTTGTCCCTCTTCGACAGAGCTTGTGGGGCAACGCTTCTCATAAGTGAATGTCGAAGCCTGTATGAAGACAAGCCTTTGACCAAACTATAGGATTTAGGTAAAAACAAAAAGCGTTACAAAAGAAAACAGATCCCCAGATTTCCCGACAATTGGTAATACTTCCTCGGTTCCCCAATCTTCATGATCATCTTAGATGGATCAAATGTCACTCCTTCTACCCCTAGGAAATAGAGACCCTGCGGTTGTGGTACGGCATGATGATTTGGTAACGGGTTCTTGGTAACATTAGGAGCCCTGACAGGCGGTTCAGATATCACCGTGTTATCAATGAGGTCTTGGATTGCGTGCCTTAGCCTTGTGCATCAATTCGTAGAATGACCCTTCTGTTGGTGAATTTTACAATAGAGGTCTTCTCGAAAAGTTGGTGGAAGCGGACTCGGTAAAGGTCGAGGCTCCACCGGATGAAGATGCCCTTAGCTATTAGCCTATCAAGGGCGATTGACAGTGATACCCCCAAATTTGAAAACTTCCTCGGTTGTTTGTCTCCTCCTCTTCTTGGTGTTATGTCGAACTTTTTCTCCGGTCCACTCAACGCGTTGACATCGGTGGGGCCAGAGTGGCCCCCCGAATGTCCTCCATTTGATCCATAGCTCGGCCTTCTATATCGATTCGACTCTTCTTCCTTCTTGATTACCCCTTCTTGGATCGCGTCCTCTATCCTTGTTCCCACGTTAAAAACCTCTGCGAAGGTGTTGATCAACTAAAATCACATCTTCTCTTGATAGACGGGCTGAAGGTTCTTCATCAACATTCGGATCTGGTCTTTCTCGGACGGCCTCTGTACCATTTTAGCTGCTTTTTCCCTCCACCTACTCAGATACTCAGCAAATGATTCCTTATTTCCCAGTGGTCTACAAATCCTGAACTGTGACATCCAAGTCTTGGTTGTACTCATACTGTGCCACGAACGCTTTGATCACTTCTTCCCAGACCCGGGTTTTACTCTGTTCGAGAGTGAGGTACCAGAATAAAGCGGCTCCAGTTAAAGCCTACTGAACTAAGACAGCCATCATGGCAGTGCTCAGCCCACTGGGTTAGAAAGCTCCGATACACATTCTCACATGGTTGCGAGGATTCCTTGTCCCGTCAAACTTATCGAAAACTGGCATTTTAAAACCGACAAGAAGTGTTTCACGGATTCCATCGTACAGACCTTCCAGCTCCATTAGGTAAGTATCGACCCCCTGAGCCTTGCGCATTCCCTTTCCAGCTTCTCTATCTTTTCGGTCATTATCCTCTCCTTCTCCCTTTCTAACCTTTCTCTTTCTACTCTGGGGGCCTCGACCCTTGGCATTTCTTGTTCATCATACCAACCTTCTTCCTTAACTGGCGGGTCGTTATTTGGTGGATTCATAACTGGTGGTGGGCGTGCTATTACTTCTATCATGACCATCATTCAATTCATATTCTCAACTTGTCGCCTCATCTGTTCTGCTTGTTCTACCAGTGTCCTTAACTCTGCAACCTCTCCATCGTTCCTTTCATCTGCCATTTCACTGTCTTCTCCTCTTCTTACTAACCTTGCAGTGGGACCTCTAAACCAAATCGTGCCTGAACTGGATGTTATTTTTACCCTACAAAAGGAAATGTTTTTCAAAAATCTTTATGTTTTCTTTATTTTTATCAAAATCTCTTATTATATATATTTTGAAAGACTTTTGGTGAGATTAAATGGTTCATATGTCACACAGATGCAGTGCATGTGTACGTGTGTGCCTATTCTATATGCAAAAGAAAGAAAAATCCTAATCCTAACACATAAACAAATAAGCATATAGAATCTTTGCCTATGTCAAGTGCGCCATCTTCTCTTTTCATCGTGATCATCGTTACCCTTTCAAAGTTTTGGACATGCTTTCGGAAAGTATATCTTAGATGATAAAATCTTTTGAAAATAATTTTTGAGAATTCTTAAAACATTCCTCAACAAAGACGATTGAGTTTGAAATTTTACTTTAAAATTTATTTGAAAAGCATTTCTTTAGACGAAAACAATCCTCAAGATCATTGGAATTTTCTTTTGAAGATGATCATGTGGAAATATATATTTTAACAAATATTAGTTTGGAGCTTTGAAAAAAGTGAACTCCAAAGATTTTTTGAAAGAGCGATTGATAACTTTGGGATAAAGATGGCAAAAGTCCATTTGCTTTCAAAGATGGATTTAAAATTCTTTGGGTAAGAGGATCACATGATCGGATTATTGCCGTACTCTTCATGAATTTGGATGCATACAAGGTCAATGATGCTTAACTAAACATGATATAAGAGGTGTAATCTTATAATCAAGATCCAACATGTTCCCAAATGTCGTGGGACATGAGAAGGAATTGCTAAAAGGTGATTAAAGGGTTACACATCTTTCACCAAGCAAGCATCGTCATCATATCAAATAATCCCTTTTGGGCATACAAAACTCCCTAGCACATAATTCTAATCAAGAATTGATTTCCTATGATTGGTTCTATAGAAGCTATTATGCAAAGGCCAGGTTTTGGTCAAAATAAGGGACCCTTGACACAAACCCAATAGGATGTTTCATATACCAACACATGGTACGAGATCAAGGGTGATCACACAGTCTCATGATGGCTTGACTGACCAGGTTGCCCCGAGCCTCCAAGGTCATAGTTCCGTGCAATCGACAGGCAAGACATGAAAGTGAAATGCAACAGGCATACAAAGATTAAACAATTCACTTAAAAGGATGCTTTTCATGTCTGATCCTCAAAGTGAACCCAAAATCATAGTTCTAGTCTGCGAAACCAGAGATTCTGGGTTCGATCTCCAGCAGAGTCGCCAGATTGTGGATATCGCAATTTTCTCTTACCCACAGATTTTGTTTAAAACCCTTTTCCAAATTCGAAGAGTCGCCACTTAATTTTTTTTAAAGGAAAACTAAGAAACCATTTTAAAAGCAAACCGATCTTTTGTGAAACCTAAGATAAACTAGGTCCGGCGATTATGGAATGAGAGGTGAAGGAGCCCGGAGGACTAAAACACCCCCTCTCATCCTACTTTGCGATAGGCCTCTACTTAACAACATTTTTATCGAATTATTAATCTAGGCATACCCACAACTAATACATATATAAGTATACATTGAAAAAGCAAGTCTAAAGGGTGTTAAATTGCTAATGACAAAATATCATTCAAAATCACTTAATTTCAAGTAGCAAGCAAGATAATATGCAAAATAAGGAACTAGAGAACTTACTCGGGATCCGGCCGCAAATGTTAAACATGCAATGTATGCAAATAAACAAAACCTTAGCAAAGGAGTCTCTAGTCATATATACACATAAGGCAAAACTTAATTCTAAGGTGTCGTACAAGTAGTCGAAAATCAATAAAATTAAAGGATCATTGAACTAAAGAAAAGACAAGAGATCATACCTCATCGGCGCTACAAAATAAAGGTTAGTCCACATGATATACATGATATAAAATTATATGATAATCCTAGGCTTCTAGCTTAAATCTATTAAATGTAATTAAACCCAAAGCAAACGAATCTTAATTACAAGCATCAAGCCACATGGATGAATATGTACATGAACAAGAGTAAATTATGATGTATTCATTGATTTAGATCATCTAAACTTTGAATTCAAGCATTATTAATCATTTTTGAAACATGGTTTGAACCTTAACTCATGAAAATATCATCTAAACCATTATTTATAAGATTGATCAAAATTGTGACAGAATTCTAAAAATTGCTGAGAGCAGATCAGAATTTCAAAGAAATAAAAGGTATGGTTCCCGTGGTTTGATCTTGATGATTTTTAGATACAAATTGCCTCTGTGAGTCTAGTTTTTAATATAAAAAGAAAATCAAAGTTCCAACGGTTAGATCTCCGGAAATCAAGGAAAAACCAGACATCACTCAGGAATTTCCAACTCTCTGTCCAGAGAATTTGTACGATTTTTTAAAAATAGTAAAAAAAACTCTAAAAGGCTCTAATCTTTTTAGGAGATCTTATTAACACATTAAACTTCATAGAAAAAATTATTTGGGGTCATCAATACTTGATTAGGGTTCTGATTTACTCATTTCAAAAGGGAGTTGCTGTTCTGAAACTCTGGACAGATTGTTGTTGTCACCCAAAAACTCATAACCGAACCACTTTAAACTTGAAACCTCACTAAAACAAAAATTGCAGTGGTAAAACATTGAGTTATAGACACTTTCCCGTTGGTTTCATTAAGTTCCAACGGTTCGATGTTTAACTAAAAATCCTTGATCAAAGGTGGTCATTGAATTCACTACACCATTTGTCAAATTCAAATTTGTTAATTCCAACCATAAGCCATGGAGTTTCGCTTAAGACACATTACTTCTCCTACCATTTGATGGTCATGGGAGACTAAAAACATTTACACTTGTGGATTTCAAATGAGGTATGAAAAGACTTTATGAAATCTCAAAGTAATGAGCTCAAATCATGGAGAAGACTTAATCTCATTGACCAAATGTACTAATATCGACCTTAATCTCCTTATGAACCATAAGATTGCAAAGAGATCAAGGGAATTCAAACTAAAAGATTCAAATAAGGCATTGAAAGTCTTATGAACCCCACGAGATGAACTCAAAAAAGAAAAAGAAAAAGAAAAGGGAAATCAAAGAGGGTCTTTATATATCATGATTAGACGATGATTAGGACTAATTGGTTTAGAGTCTACCTCCAAAATATCCTCAGCTTGGTAGTTTTGAGGAACTCCCAAATATTAATCAAGCTCTTCAACCTTTAATTCACACAACTTCTTCTTTAAACTTCTCTAAAACTCACCCCTAATTGTGCTTAGAGAGATTTTTGAAAGCTTTAAAAAAGAATTGAGATAGTCTTTTGATTCAAAGAAAACAAATCCAACCCCCTTGCAAAGGGATTTTCATCTTCTATTTATAGGCAATTTTAAAAGGGTATTTCAGTATTTTTACAACAGAAAACCTTAATTCAGACTGTCCTTTTGAGAGTACAAAACGTGCTGTATTACAATTGTCTTCTGGAAAACGCAGCATTTACTGGAGATGGAAGCGACAGTTAGTGATTATCGATGCGACAGTCACTGATTGCCGTAACCGCATTCAATGAATGCCAGAACGACCTTCTAGGAGTGCCGCGGACAACTCCACAGACTGCCGTTTTTATGTAGAAATTCATTTTTTGTGGCATTTGCTGGAATTCTTGGCATTCATAGAATGCTGTCCGGCACTCCAGAGAGTGCCACAGCGGCAATCCGAGACTGCCATAGCTCTTGTCATGTGCCGTTTTACTCTATTTTTCTTTTTCTCTCTTTTTCTTTTTGTTTTGAATTGAAAGAGCTTTTTGGAAAAGCTTGAATCACCTTGGGAAACCCTAGATTAGTTGGCCATTGTCATCATCGGATCTTAGAGGTAATACTCCCCTTAACCCGATGTTTGGTCAAAATTGGGGTGTCTATAGAGGTCAAAACATAACTAATACTCATGAGTTTTCAAGGAATATAAAAGAGATTTCATGAAAACTCCACATTAGAGAACCCAAACCATACTGGGGGTTTGGGTTCATCTACTTGTTCTTGAATGATGGTCAACTTTAAATCTCATATGAAGCATAAACTTTCATGAGACTAAAAGATCAAACTCATGAGATTCAAGTGTGGTATGGAAGACCTCCAAGTATCTCAAGAGAGAAGTACAAACAACCATGACTATTACTCATGAGTTTTCAAGGAATATAAAAGAGATTCCATGAAACTCCAAATTAGATAACCCAAACCATGGTGGGGGTTTGGATTCATCTACTTGTTCTTTCATAAAAGATTATCAACTTTGACTCCCATGTGAAACATAAGATTGCATGAGACTAAGAGATCAAGCTCATGAGATTCAAGTGAGGTATGGAGGACCTTCGAGAATCTTAAGAGAGAAGTACAAACAAAAAAGAAGAAGAATAAAATAACTAGGAAGCTAAGACTTCCAAGTTTACTAACAAAACTTTAAAAAAACTTAATCAAGAAGAACTAAATGATTTGAAGATTACAGGTTCAAGAGAAAAGAAAACACGACTTAAGATTAGAGGATCACCTCCAAACTATCCTCAAACTTCTATATTTTGAAGGTCTTCCAAGCTCTTCTTCAAGCTCTCAAAAACTCTCTTTTCCCAAACTTCTTTTTGTTTTCTCTTTGAAATTCCCTTCTCCCAAACCTATATAGCAGTCCCTTTTCCAATGAAGATACCTCTTCTTATATAAACAAAAATACCTAAGTAATTTCAGTGAATTTGGAGTAAAAAATAGCTGTAAATACAGCATTTGGTGGTACATTGCGTATTTCCTGAAAAAGCAAACTGCTACAGTAAACAGTAGTCAAAAAACTTTCTGCGGCAGTCAATGATTGCCGAAACGGCACTTCGTGATAGCCGCCGCGGCATTCAATAAGTGTCGCGCCAAACTATTGATTGCCGTGTTTTATCAACCTTACTTTATCAGTTTTTTTGTTTTATCCGTATACATATACATATTGTACCACAAAATACCGACTTTTAAAGCAAACGGCAGTCAGGAAATGTCGGCGGCAGTCAATGAATGCCACAACGGCACTCTGGGAGTGCTGCGCGACACTTATTGAGTGCCACAGACACTACCGTGTGCCGCATTTTGTTGAATTTCCTCTTCTAGGTCTTTTCTTTTCTTCTTTTTCTTCTCAAAAAGTTTATTTTGAAGATTTTTCCAAAAGTGATATTTTATACCCGAATTTTCCTGAATACCCGGTATTCTTTTTTTTTCCTGTGAGGATTTTATCGCATTTAGAGAACTTTCTGAAGAGCTTGGAATACTTCAAATCTTCCGGTCCTTATCATCATCAGACGTGGAGGCAATGCCCTCCTAAATTTGACAGTCGGTCAAAATTGGAGTGTCTACAGGGCATGACAATGCTAGTATGTAAATTTTATAATTAGTACATGCCCTTATCACAATTAAAAAAAGAAAAACATTTCCTAAAAATATTGTTTTCTCCTCCCTGTCTTAGGCGAAAATAATTATTTTCATAATATATTAAACTTTTTAGATTAATAAAGTACTACTTAAATGATATTGTGGTACTTTGCACTATGCTATCGACACTGTTAAGATTTCACCTCTAGTATGGAGGTTAAAATAGTTTTAGAAATAAAAGAGAGATCCCTACATTTATTGAACAACCACATACATCCGAGTCGGGGTAATTTTATAATAAGAGAGATAGAGGATGGAAAATTGAATGAAGGGAAGGGTCATTCCAACATGTGTTTGATTAAAAAAAAAGAAGGCAAGTGAGGAGGGAAAGAAGGAAAGATTGATAATTTTACTATTCTACCCTCACATCAATCAAGTGTTCGTTTTGTAAAATGGCAAAAAAGTAAAAAATGATGAAAACTTTTTCTCACTTCTAAGTTGTCCATTTTTTAACGGATTAAAATTTGCAGACCTGGAGAAAAAAGATACCCATTCCGTTTTCTCTTCGTCATTCTTCTATCCTACCATCAAACAATTGATTATAGCCTCTTCTCTCCACCCCTCTCGTTGCTTTCCCTTCGTAGCATGTAGCTTAAATTGGTGTTTTTCAATGTCATAACCATGTGATGAGTGATCCATGCACAAAGTAGAATATTGCTTTCTTGTTCCACTTAAAATTGAATAATGACACTACTCTCATTACTATGTTTGTTGACTTTAAGAATGGAACTAGAAATTGAGAATTGTTGAATAGTCGCAAATACTCAGATGAAATAATTGACTATAGCGCACTTCTTGTTGCTGGTGTTTTTGGACCGTAGGGATCTGGTTTGTCTATCCCCTTCAACTTTTCCTTCCTCCCTCGGTATATCCACCTTTTATTGATGGGCACTCAGTACCGTTAATTTTTTATTTTATTTTTTGCTCAGATCTCAGTACCGTTAATTGCTCGTGTTTAATTATGTGATATTATTGAAAACATGAGTGTCCTTTAAGTCATTTTCTAGCGAAAATCACATTTTTTTAAGCTAGAGTGTTGAACGCTCATTTTTAATTTTTTTTAAATTTTTTTTTAAACAAAACTCTAGTTCTCACAAAAATACAAAATGCCAAACAGCTTTTTAAAAATACTCTGCTGAAAAATCCTCTTTTGAATAAAATTCTCTTATTCACACTAAGGCTTGGTTTGGCCCCCCACGTGCTGCTTCTCTTTTTTTAAAGCACAATTTAATGTTAATTTATTTGGTAACTAATTTATGAGCTTTGCAAAAATTGAATTTAGGGCTTTTTTGGAGGGAGCTTTTAAAAGCTCTAAAATGGAGCTTTTAAAAGCCCAAGGTTGCTTTTTGGTTTCATGATGTCTTTTTGAAGAGCAGTGTGCCACTTGTATAAAATTATCAAAGAACTTAGTAATAAACTTCATAAGCTCCTTTTAAAAAGCCACATGGGGACCAAACTAAGCCTAAGATCTCAAAGGAATTGTAAATCTTTCAAATCTCAATCATCCAATACTGATCATGAGATTTAGCCATTCTAACTTACATTTGCCGATTCACGTGGATTGCTCGAAAAGGAAGGGAAAAAAAAAAAAAAGTTCAGTGTCACAGCTGTTTGAGTGACATGATATTACAAATCATTTATACTCATGTATTTATACATACACCTGTCTCCCTGTTTTTAGAGAAATACTTTCCTACATTAGTACAATCTCCAGCTCTATTAATTACAATAAGATGATATACTTCTTTGTACTCCCTCCGTCCCATAATAAGTGTCCACATTTCCTTTTTTGGATGTACCACAATAAGTGTCCACTTTCCTAAATTGGTATATAGCTTTTACTTACTTTCCAAAACTACCCTTATAATAAAGACAAAGTAGCATTTATTTGTGGTCTCAAAACAAACAAAAAGTCAAACACCCATCACATCTAAGGGTAAAATTGGAAAGTGATCATTTAATGAACCAAAAAAATTAATATAATACAACTTTCTTAAACATTGTGCAAAAAGAAAGTGGACACTTATTATGGGACGGAGGGAGTATTATATATTGGAAACGATTTAGGTACATTAGTTATAGGTCATTTTTATCATCTTTTGGCATGTAATTGGTCCAAATAGATGGTACATAAGTGCCACTCAACACACTTATATACATAAACCTATCCCCTGACAAGATAACACAAGAATGATCTAAGAGCATCTCCAGTAGATTAGTTATTTTAATTTTTCAGTCAAAATAGCTAGTCAGAGGGGAATTTATGAGCTCCAGCAGGCTAGTTACATGACTAGCCATTTTAACATTACTTTTTATCACTAGCTATATTTATCTAACCACATAAGGCTCTCTATATTCTCTCTCCAAATCTTAACCCTTGAATTTTCTTTCAATATAAACTGCCACAAATCTCACCATGCAAAATCTAGTTAAATATGATGTTTAGGTAAAATGAAGAGCATTGTTGGAATTGAAAGTTAAATAATAAATAACTAAATTAGTTTCTAGCCACAATAACTAACTAAAACCAGTGTTAGTGCTGGAGTTGCTCTAAAGCAATGTATATGGGTGTGTGCGCATTTATATTTAGCCACTACCAGGGAAGTCTTGTTCGAAGACTAAAAGCTTCACCCCTTTCTCATCATTTTGGATTCTCGCGGTTCTAATAATTCCGAAGTTACAATTATATATTTAAAAATAAAAAATAAACTCCATGGTAGATATACATATTTTTGTCCCTCTTATCTATCTATTTTATGATAGGGAATTTTGAGTGTGACATCAAGGCTTCGGTTGGTTTTTAGATTTAAAGAAAGGAAAGTGAAGTTTTTAATTTAATTTAATTTTATTTTATTTTATTTTAGGGGGGAGTGTTTGTGTGTGTTTATGTTTATTGAGTTTAGAGAAAGGAAGAAATAATTTGAAACATTTTGTCAGTTGTGTCACATGTAGTGACATGTGTATCACTGTCACAGTCTGTGGTACAACTACTTAATTATGGCTAATGCTAATGTCAAAGCAGAAATTATTAATGTTAAAGCAGAAAGTGTCGCTAATATTTTAGCAACATTTATTTTTTATAGCTAAAACTTTTAGCAATAATTTCAGGTATGGCATTAGCATTTTTGTTAATTAGCTATTTGGAAACTAAATTTTAGAATTCAAATTTTAGAAACATATCACTATTCTCTCTTTAGAAAATGTAATAGAAGCTCAAACATGTCATTTAATTGTGATAGATAAATTCTTCAAATTTACAATCTTCAATTTAATTTGTTACTCTCTCTGTCCCATAATTTGAGTCATATATCCTATTTTAAGATATTTCAAAATTAGTGTTCAATTTTCTAAATTGATATATTATTTTCACTACTTACCAAAATTACTCTTTATTGAAATATACATAGCAAGATAAAATTAAAAATATTATTATAATAATTAAGAACAATTATAAAAAAAATATATATATATATATATTTTTTATTCCCATAATAAGTGTAGTTTACAAAAGTGAACTCAAAATATAAGACGAGCGAGTGCTGGTTTTTTTTTTTTTTTTCATTCTATTTTCCCTCGGTGCTTGATTTTTCTCTTCTCGCTAAATTTATGAAGCAAACGAGCTAAACAAGTTTCAATCAAACAGCATAAACCCAATCCATAGTGAAGAAAAATATAAATGAATTTCCTTTATCTGTTAATAACAAAATTGCCTTTTTTTTTTTTTTCTTATGATTTACAAGCAATGTAGAAGTAGTAGTAGTAACATATAAAAATAATGAAAACAAACGGAGTGCCAAATTAAAATGGCATTATATGAGTAGTGTGAGTATCATAACTCGAAAGACAAGACTTGGAGTAATTCACTCTGAATATCTTCAACAAATCACCAGCCATCTGCCTCACAGGCGGCGAACAATTACTCTGCATCAATAGCAGTATCTTCGTCAATCCATTGCTCTTCGTCACAGCCTCTTGCGCCTTCTCATCCTCAAACAGATAACACAAACTCCACAGTATAGTCAAAGCGTGCTCTGTTGCTCCATTCGACACCTTCAAAACTTTCTTCACAATGGCCGACACACACGTCTCGTCTTCACTCATCTCATTCCTACCTTCTCTGCAAGAAGAAGCCATTTCCAGAACCGTCAAAACTTTTTCTATCGCCGAAACACTTAGTTTCGAATCGGATAGCATTTTTCCCAATTTTTTCACAGCTCCCAGACGGACTAGTCTCGATTTGATTCTCTTCGACATTGATACACAAATCAAGCAAGACAAACCGGCCTCGATTGCGTTCGAGTCTGATTCGGAACTTGCTAATCTGAACAATTCTGAGAGTACATCACTGTGCTCGGCGATGAACAGCTTCGACTCTGCATCGATCGCAATCGTCTCCAGGACTCTAGCCGTCGCAATTCTGGATCCCAAACTTCCTTGCTTCAATAAAAATAGCATCGAATTTATACAGTCTACATGGATCATCAATTTTGATAAATGTTCTCGATCTCTGTATTTCTCTAAAATCATATCCAAAACCCTAACAATTTCACCAGCAAAATTAACATCTCTGTATGCACCGGCACGGAGAGTTTCAATGAGCCGGGGCGCAAAGCCGTCGATTGCCGCCAGAAAGCGGCGGTTCTCATCGGAGACGGCGGCGAACGAGGCGAGCTTCGATACGCTTTCGCAGCAATTTAGGCTGTTGTTTCGGATTTGCTTCACGAGGTCTCGTGCTTGGTCTTCCGTGAGCGACGAAGGAGAAGGAGGAGGAGGAGGTAAGGAGGCGGTGGACGGTGGTGAGTCGGACTCGGTTCGAGTTGGGACCGAGTTAGACCAGATCTGGATGAGTCGTTGTAGGTTGTTGTTGGGAACGAAGTCCTTGTTATCGAGGACTTGCATGGTGGCCGGACACGTGTTGTTGCCGCTGTCGAGCCACCTTTGGATGCTGGTGCGGTCGTAGGTGACTCCGGTGGAGAGACTCACAGGGGATTTCATCACATCAAGTGAGATCGGACACCTGAAGAAGGTCGGTACTGTGATGTAAAGGTTGTCCCTGACCATCCTTTCAGCTATTTGTTTTCTAGAGAGAGAAAAGTAACAGAGGGAGGAGGGAGAGATGTTGCAGTGACTGTGAGAGAAAATGAGAGAATCTTAGAGAGAGAGAGAGAGAGAGAGGGGAAGATGTTGAAGGTGGAGGTGGGGAGGGAATAGGGGGATCGTTTATGAAGTTGGGAAAGAGTCAAAGGAAGCTGTCGTCAGCACTTTACTTTTTACACAAAAAAAAATACTAATCAAATATTATATTCTTGTCAGTTTTGGTCCATGGTCAACGATCGGTTCCACTTTGGCTTTTGTTAATTCAAAGCAAAGTTCACTTTGCATGTTTCGTTCATTTCTAAGTTTTACGTCTCTCTCTTAATCCCACCTTTAAATTGGCTTTTGTCCTACAAATACACGCATCTCGAGGGGAATCAACGGTTGTAGTCAAATGTGGAGTACACCTAAATAGAGTAGGGGCCAGGGGATTAATGCGTATAATGAGGAGAGGAACGTGGGGGTGTGGGGGCCCACTGAGCAATAAGGAGTTATTGTATGCGGGGGTGGGAAGTGGGACTGTGTTTGGGGTCCCAAAGAGGGTTCGGTTGGTCGGTCGATTACATCACACTCATAGGATGCGGAGACTGAGACACCCCCTTGAATTAGTAAAGGGTTTTACGCAACTTGGTTGGGATCGTACCACCCTTTGGTATAAAATAACTCGCGCCCACTATTTTCAATTACAAATCGTTACAAGGGGAGTGCGAGAGGGTTTCTCCTTTTTCAATTTATAGAATTACCTCAAGTTCTTCAATTTGAATGTACTAGTACGTACCTGTGTTCGGGAGCACAGGTGCAACAAAAAAAAAAAAAAGTTTGTAAATGCATGGTAAATTAAAAGGATAGAAAGAGTAAATAAATTTACGATAAATGAAAATTTTATATTCGAATTCACAAATCAATTAACCATTAAATCACACTGTTAGGAAGTAGGGGTGTAATAAAAGTCCGGCCCGACGGGCGGCCCGAAGCCCAGCCCGAAAAAATGGGCCTTAAGCCCGGCCCAAGCCCGAAGTAGGGCCAGCCCGGCCCTAGGCCCTAGCATCCCGGGTAGGGCCTGGGCCTATCTCTCGAAGCCCAAGCCCGGCCTGAGGCCCGACCCAACCAAAGTCCTGCCCGAGGCCGGCATAAAAGCCCGATTAAAAGCTTCCCAATAATAAAAATATTGATCGTTTTCAAGTAATAAAATATAAGAAATTGCAAGTTGCTGTATTGAAAGTTATTTCCAACCTATAAAAAAAATGGTTACATATATAATAGTATTTATCCCATTTTAGAATAAATTTAAAGTGCTCACTTAGGATCTACCTTAGGGCCTAGGGCCGGGCCTGAATTGTGAGCTCTTAAGCCCGGCCCGAGCCCGATCCGGCCCGAAAAGAGACATGAGCCCGTGGGCCAAAGCCCAAATCCGCCCAAGCCTGATCAATGTCGGGTCGGGCTGAGCCCGAGGGGCCATTTTGACATCCCTATAGGAGGTAAAGAAAACAAAGTTGGTTTTTATGTTGCACATGTGCCAAAAAGAAAGGACAACTCAGCAACCTCACTAAATTTTCTCTCCTCAAAGCTCGATTAATATTACCTAAAAAATCCTTCTCTCTTCCAGCCATTGCTTGACCAGTATAGCCTTGTCGTTCTCATCCTTCCCCTCATTAGCCATTTCTAGGAAAAAAAAATTAACTTCAGTAACATATATTCCTGATCCCATCCAACATTACACTAATAAAATGCCCTAAAACAACAAATTAATGATCATTTGAATGAGGCAAAAAATACCATTTCAAGCCTACAGATGGCATATCAAGAATGGCCAAGAATTCATCGAATGCCATTTTTCAACAACCCATTGGGAAACCAAATGCACCATATTTTATTAATGACCTCATAGTATTAGACAATTCAAGTTTGAGTTATGTTATTCCTGGAATTACTAATATCAAATTCAACAGCTCATAATAGAAAAACCATTTTGGGAAAACAAATGTGCACCCTATTTTCGTGTGAGTCCTAAGGAAATTAGCGAATTTACCGAAGCAAGGTGTCAATTTAGAAAGTCTTGTCAAGAAATCAAAAGAAATGGCTGAATTTTTTAGTATCTCTCACTGTGGACCGTCGCGAATGGAGGAGGAGGTCCTGGCGCTCTCCCTCGATAGTGTCCCGGGACGGATCCCAAGGAGCACACTTCAGGAAAAACTAGGACTTCCTCACGCGATCCTAGAGACAAAGAGTCGCCACCTAATTTTTATCGGGAATTAGGAAACCCAAGTTTGACTCGCCCAAAATTGAATAAGGTTACTCGCCCTTCATTACCAGAAACAAGGTTCGGGGGTCTTGGTACGAGAGGGGAAGGAGCCCAAGCAGGACTAAAGCACCCCCTCCTCGCCCTACCGAATGGTAGGCCTTGATTCAAATATCCTTGTTATTAATTCATAATAGATGTTGTTTCCTCAAACATACTAGATAGATATATACATGGCAAAAAGAAACATCTAATGAAAATCATTTCAAGAGACTAAATCAAGTAGAAAGCGGATGCTCATGCAATACAAGGGAGAAGTATACTCACAGTGGCTAGTCCCGCCCGGGACCGATGCAAATAAAGTAAACATGTCATGATATGCAAAGGGAACGAGAAGACTTACATTGGTTGACTCAAGCGGAGTCGCGAAAGCAAAAAGAATGTAAACGTGTAATGCAATCATGCAACAATCCTAGATAAGATGTCTCTAACAAATAATCATATAAACGGAGACTTATCCTAAAGGAAATGTGTCGTTGAAATCAAAGTTGTAAACCTAGAAAAATTCTAAGAGAAAGGATAGAGATAGTACATGATACATGGGCACTAAGCCACATGTAGACGAGGCAAACCACAAATCGAAGTCCGGGTCCGAGGCACTTAATTCTCTGCACTAAGACACCAAAGAATACCCAAAGCATTGCAAAAATACAAGCAAACAAATGATATGCATGATAAACAAAGAAAACATGTCATCAATCAAATTTCCAGATTCAGCAACCTCTAATGAATCCTATCAAAAGTGGTCTTAAACATGAGCTGGATAAAAACCCTTTTACAGAAAGTTAGATACATGTCTTAGGGAACTTCTCCAAAAAGTGGGACCTCAATATCAATTTTATTGTTTGAGAAATAAATGTTTTGGGAACAGTGGATCAGGACTGTCCACTGTTCTTGTAAAAATCATAATTAAATCTACAAAAATCATATGAAGCTCTATTTGGTGTCAAAAGAAAGCTATTTCATTGTAGTATATGATAAAAATAAACCCATGGACATTCTGTAATCACAAGGTTTCTGAAAAAGTGTTTTAAACAGACTCTGTTATTCTGGAAATTTGGTATCATTTGACAAATGAATGCAAAACATAATAGAAGTATAATAGAAGTTCATGAATCATGTTAACCAAGTTGATTTAAGCTTTTGATCTCTCATCCATTTATCCTAGGTGATTTCTAAACCAAGTTTTATTCATCAATTGTTGTTGAGTGATCAAGGTATGACCATTTTGTATACATAATCATATTTGTAATTAAACTTAGAAAATTCCAGAATAGTTGTATCAACTTTAAACGCTTAGAAAACGATCCTAACTCGATCGTATGCTCACGATTTTACATCGGCATATAGATATATGAGTTAGGAATCATCCCCAAAAAGCGGAACGTCGATAACTATTATAGATTTTCTGAAATTCAAGCACAAAGAGACGATGTTCAAATCTGTCAACCGATTTCTCAACAATTTCTAAAAATAGTATATGAATCCTAAAAGCTCTCAAAACGGACCGGATGAAAGCTAATTCATCAAAGTTTACCCAGAAAATTTGAAATCCATCAAACTATGGGTTTTGATGGACCAAATCTAATGGACAAAACCAATCTGCTTTGCTGAATTTTTATCTAGTTCATTTTAAAGTGTGAGGAAAACATTTTAGTGATAGTTGAAGCTTATTAGAGAGATCAAACTCATAGATCAACTTAATTATCATGATTCCCAATCAATTTAGCCCTCAAGTTCTATGAAGAACTTTTAGATCAAGGATCAAAGGGACTTATAAATATCATGTTGGAGATGAAATTCAATAGGAATTCTAGGTAATAGGAATAATCAAGAGATAGGTATGAACATAGAAATCATCCTTCTCATAGATCATATTTCCAAACCATCATGGAATTCAAAATAGATATATGTATATATATATATAATCATGTATGCATGAATCTAAACTAAAATTGAAGAATGAAACCAAAATTGAAAATCAAAGTGAAAAACAATCTCTATTTGTAAATTATCAATAAAAATCAAAGAGATTTGGATCTAACTATGTGAGTGTGTGAAGAACATGAGAGGAAGAAGATGAGTGTTCTAATAAGTAGAAATAGAACTAAATTAGATCCAAATCTTATAGATCTATATATACAAAGTAGGAATTAGAGATGAACTATAGTGTTTACCTCTTGGAGGATTCTCAATTACAAGACCAAAATTGATTTGAAGATCTTCTTCTTCAAGTGTTATTCAAGTGTTCTTCAAGCACTCATCCATGGAAGTTGAGGGAGGCAATTGATGTTCAAATTGTGGTCTAATTAGCCTAAGTTAATCTAAATTCAATTCATAATTTTCTCTCTCTAGAATTCACCTAAATTGAAAGTATATTCAAAGTATACTTATCTCTCTTGTATGTGCTTCTATGTGTGTTTGTATCTCCAAGTATATTCAAGTGTATCTCTTCCAAGTGTCTAGTGTGTTAAGATGTGATCTCATATGAGATGTATGAGATCTTATATAGAGTTTTGAAGACTTAGCTCTTAAGTTTCAGGGTTAAAACAGGATTTTTAGAGCTTAAAAGAGGGTTAAAATGGCCATTTCGGAGCCTAAACGCAATTTCCAGGCAATTTCCTCGCAGTGGGAAGCTTCTAGAAGGGTCTGGAACTCAAAAAGCTCCGTGGAGGACACAAATGGAAGTGGCGGTTATGGTGGGACCCGCCACCCCCATACCCAAAACCGCCACTTACTATTCTTGCTCCTCTGGTCACCCACAAACCCTGTTTCAAAAATCACGTGCACTGCTTTTCCAGATTTCTGTAAAAATGCTTTTTGGTGTCCGAAATCGTCCGTTTACGTACCGTTGGAAAGCTGTCAGGTTGAATTTCAATATAAAAATATTTCCAGAGGTTTTATAATGAGAATTGAAGTCCAATTGAAGTCCGGAAGTCCTCCGGAACTTTCGTCGTCTTTTTGAAATCAAATGACGTCTTTTCCAAAATTGCTTTCAAATGTGCGTCGATTTCGAACTTTTCTTTAAAATTGAATCTCTGGATACCTAGAATACTGCGTTTAGAACACTTAATGTTCATATAACCCTGAGAGAATATGAATTCTGAGAGATGATTTTGACAAAACCGGGATTTATCCATGGAAAAGGGCTTTTCTGAGCTTGAAGTCACTTTCCGAAGTCCGATCTTCTGATTGTGTGGAATCCAGTACCTTCCACGGGGTACTTTTCATCATCGAATCCTCCAAGACGTTGTCCACCCTAAATCCTATCAGTGTGGTCAAAATTGGGTGTCTACAGTTTGCCCCTCTTTGGCAGAACTTGTTGTGAACAACGTGAACTGCAAGTGAGTGCCAAAGCCTTGAAGGCACCCAAATAACCATACTGAGAGGTTTTAGGAAAAACAAAAATCCGCAAAATCAAGAAATTCAAAATCTGAAAAAAAAAATCAAGAAATTACAAATGCAAGAATGCAATGCAATGATGGGTAGAGGCGGCTAAGTTGAAGCTGATGCTGGTCGTGCTCCGCTGGAGCTGCCTACGTATCCTTTCCAGGAATCAGACCAGGGCGTAGTTCAAGCGCGCGAGAAGACGGAAAACAAACAAACAACAACAATGCGGATGAAATGCTCCTATCCTAGGATGCTGGTGCAATATGAAAACATGAAATGTGAAAGTGCTGGAGGAATCATCCTCAAGGGTTCCCTAGATGCAAAATCTAATGCAAAGGATGCAACGACTCTCTCTCACAGTCGAATATGCTAAAGGTATCTTGGATGATTCTCGAGGTTTTTGTCAAAGTTATTCTTCTGATCTTAAGGCTCGTAGGCGTCATCTGTATCCTGGACGACTCTTGAAATAGCGAAGTATCTTGGATGAATTCTGAGTCATGTCAAACAACTGGACGATTGCTGGTGTAGAGTCCTTCTGCTGGGGACGATTACTGATGTAGAGTCCTTCTGCTGGGGACGATTGTTGATGTAGAGTCCTTCTGCTGGGGACGATTGCTGAAATAGGTCCTTCTTCTGTGGACGATTGCTGATGTAGAGTCCTTCTGCTGGGGACGATTGCTGATGTAGAGTCCTTCTGCTGGGGACGATTGCTGATGTAGAGTCCTTCTGCTGGGGACGATTGCTGATGTAGAGTCCTTCTGCTGGGGACGATTGCTGAAACAGGTCCTTCTTCTGTGGACGATTGCTGATGTAGAGTCCTTTTGCTGGGGACGATTGCTGATGTAGAGTCCTTCTGCTGGGGACGATTGCTGATGTAGAGTCCTTTTGCTGGGGACGATTGCTGATGTAGAGTCCTTTTGCTGGGGACAAATCTTCTGAAACAGGTCTCTCTGCCGGAGACAAATCTTCTGCTCTTCTGAAACAGGTCTTTCTTCTAGACAAATCTTCTGTAACAGGTCTGGAAACAAGTCTTCTGAAACAGGTCTCTCTGCCGGAGACAAATCTTCTGTTCTTCTGAAACAGGCCCTTTTTCCGAGGACAAATCTTCTGTGGCAGGTCTAGAAACAAATCTTCTGAAACAGGTCTCTCTGCCGGAGACAAATCCTCTGTTCTTCTGAAACAGGCCCTTCTTCTGAGGACAAATCTTCTGTTCTGATGCACGGATTCTGAGAGATACACAAATTCTGAGAGATGACCCTTCTTCTGAGAGCAACCCACGGATACACGATTCTGATTTTGAGAGAAACCCTACATTCTGGAGGCAACCCTGATATGCGATGCTGAAAAATACATGATTCTGAGAGAAACCCTACATTCTGGAGGCAACCCTGGATACACGATTCTGATTCTGAGAGAAACCCTACATTCTGGAGGCAACCCACGATTCTGAGAGAAACCCCACATTCTGAGAGGCAACCCTGGATACATGATGCTTGGCATAAACCTTGTATTCTGGAGGCAACCCCGGATACATGATGCTTGGCATAAACCTTGTATTCTGGAGGCGATTTTGATGCTCAAATTCTGAGAGATACCCTTTATCTGGAGGCAACCCGTGGATACATGATGCTTGTGAGAAACTTAATTCTGAAAGTTCTCTACTGGGGAGATCCTATGATTCTGAGAGATGCACGAATTCTGTATACCTTGACAATATCTGGAAATTCTCTGCTTGAGGAGATATCTGAGGTTTCTGGGACGCGAGCACATTTTCTGGAGGCCCTGCTGATTCTTTCTGAGACTCATATTGGTGCTTCGACCAACGCAATCATTCTTGCAACACGTCAGGCTTACTCTAACCCTTTCTGAACATCTCGCATTCTGACCCATCTTCTGAAAGTCCTTTCTGGATGTAATTCTCAAGCGACAGTAGACTCAAATGTCCATTTTCTAAGACAACTCATAATCAATCCCAAAACGACGGGAGTTTGCCGTTTCTCGGCCACTTTCAGGCTGCGGTGCCTTTGATTCTTCTCATCTGGGGGACTTTTTTTCAATTCTTGAATGGATTTTTACCAAGATTCAAATCTCCAGAGGTCCTCTAGACCAATTCCAACAAGTTTTAAGCACTCTCAAGGCTTATATATCAAAAATGGACCAATCCGGGATCAAATCAAGAGTTCCGGGGGTCAAAACGCGAATATAGAGCAAAATGGGGAAATGGCAGGAAGTGAATAGTAAATGGCGGTTCCCCACACCCCCTTGGGAACCGCCAGCCGCAACTTTGGGGTTTTAAACCCATTTTCTTCTTTGTTCTTCATTCATTTCTTCTTCAATGCATCACCTCTTCCTTCTAAGGTGCTCAAATCTTGCAATTTCTTGATGTTTTGAGTGATTTCTTGCATTAAAACCTCCAAAAACTTTGTTGATTTCATCAACTCCTCCCTATTCTAGGGGATTCAAGTACCAAGGTTTTTACTATTCATCATCTTCAACCTCTTATCTTCAAGCTTCAAGCATCAACAACCATGAGTTCCCATGGACAAGGTGAAAGTTCTAGAACACGTAGAAGCCAATTTCAAGCTAGTGGAGCTTCATCAACTCAAACCATGGAGTATGCAACCATGAAAAATCCACTAAATCATATCTCTAGGAGGGCCTTTCGTCAAGAGGTAACCCATTCTTTAATTACTCCTTTGTTTCACATCTTCATACGTGTCTCTTTATTCTTGCGATTCCTTAGAAATCATCCTTTTTCTTTTTAGAATGTGGTTGGTCATCTTAGAGGTCATGGTAGCCATGGAAAATGCCTTGAATGGTTTAATGAATTGTCGGAGTCGCGTCCCCAAGTAGTAGCCAATATCAAGCAAGCGGGCTTTGGGTCGTTTGTAACCTTATTGGAGAGATCGACTAATGATTTGGCCATGATTCAAGCTCTTGCTGAAAGGTGGTGGGATTCCACAAATACTTTTCACATGCCTTTTTGGGAGATAACCATGACCCCTCTTGATTTTGCAATGATAACCGGCATCTCATTTGGCGGGCATCGTCTTGCCTTTGCAAAGAACATCCATAGACATCCTACTATCATTGAGCGTCTCCTAGGCATCATCCCATCCCAGAGAGATCTTCACGGATCGAGCGTAGGCATCACATGGTTCATCAACAACTTCAGGCCTTCTGAAAGAGCGGCTCAATTTACCGATATGCAGCTTACCCGTGCTTTCATCTTGTATTTGCTTGGTTGCTCTCTTCTTTCTACTCGAGCTGAGCGGATTACATTGAATATGCTTGATAGTCTTCGAAATCTTGAGGAGATTGCAGATTTTGATTGGGGCTCTGCTGGTTTAGCCATTCTGTATAGTCATATGGGGGAGCATTCTCGAGGCAAATCCCCTGGATTCGGCGGATTCTGGAGAGCTTGGGAGGTACTGAAAATATTTTCATTTCCAGTTTTTATCATTTGATGTTCTGCTGTTTTGACCACTGCTTTATTTTCTCTTGTAGGTGTGGGCCTTTGAGTATTTCTCCATGACGGCTCCATCATTCCGGGAGGAAGAGATTCATATTTTTCCACGGGCTCTGAAGTGTCGTCGCCAAGCCGTAGGTACCAAGAATGATGCTCATAATGTTATTTCTTGCCGGGATTTTCTTACCCGTCTCAGATTCACCCAAGTTAACTGGCATCCTTGGGTGACAAATGGAGATGTGACTGAGATTGGCTTAGCTAGACAGATGACTGGAGAGAGGATTCTTCTTGAGGGTCCCTCTGTTCTTGAGTGGTATCTTGGAGAGAGAGTAGCTCCTCAGACTGATTTGGAGGATCGTCTCTTAGTGCCACAGGATC
This sequence comes from Hydrangea macrophylla, assembly GCA_033977485.1. NCBI lineage: Eukaryota > Viridiplantae > Streptophyta > Magnoliopsida > Cornales > Hydrangeaceae > Hydrangea > Hydrangea macrophylla. Next base: position 26,978,377 of record CM066984.1, on the reverse strand, counting down.
CGCCTTCTTGTATGAGGTCGGCGCAGAATTTGGAAGATGAAGATCTTATTAATGCTTTGAACGGAATTCCTTCAGCCTCTTTTACTCTGTTTGAGGAGAACTATGACGTCTTCAGGGTTACTCATCTGATGCCTAATTTCCCGCTCTCGGATGACCCGCAGGTATTTCACGACTTCTTCATTTCTGATCGAATGCTTGCTTTATCTTATTTCTCATCATCATTTGCAGGGGAGTTCTTTTGTGGATGGCCCTGGTCGACCTCTACCTCTCATTCCTCCTTGTGATTGGCGAGCCTCGACCATGCTGCGCGGAGTTATATCTTCTGTAGAGATCCCCCGTGATCTTGTAGAGCCTCAGCTAGTTTCAGAACAACATGAGTCCGTTCCCCGAGCCGTTTTCAATGAAGAGCAAGCTTATGCACAGAATCTGAGGGCTTGGAGCCTTGCTCGTGAGGGACATGTAAGTAATTTCTGAACTCATTACCTCTGATTCTTCTGATCTTTCTGACCATATCTTCCTTCTCTTTGCAGTGGGATGGCATGTGCCAGACTTACATAGACCGTGATGCGGCCCTGGTAAATTTCTTGACCTTTTCTTCTTATCTCATTGCTTTTTCAAACCCCTATACTGATTCTTTTCTTCCACAGGTGGCTCAAGTTAGGCAGCTTCAATCACAGTTGGAGCGGATGAATGCAGGCCCTTCTGGTGGGGCTGGTGGGTCTAGGCGAAGGCGCCAAATTGAAGATGATGATAGCTCTACGGCCTCAGATATGCCTGCTCGGTACCCACGGGCTACTCGTCGTCGCTGATGATGATCATATGCACCCATGACTATCTTTCTGTTTTTCTTGCTTTCTGTGCTGAGACTGATGTTGATGTTTTCTGTCTGAGACTTGATGGGCTTGTACTCTTGACTTTGCTTGATGCTGCTTTATGCTATCCTTCTGTTTCGCTTTGCATCCCTTATCACGAGACTGATTTGATTGACACTTTGCACACTGACACACAGGACTCGATTTTACAGGGAAAGGAAATTTCTGACGATTCCTCTTTCTCGACAATGTCTTTTGACTTGGATATTTGAATTTTCTAAGGATTTGCATGTTTTGAAAATGAGATTTTATCTTGTAGCAGGATATTGTGTTGGCTTTGCATGTAATCTTGAAGCTTTTGAAAATTTTCCACATAATGTTTCAGTCTTGACATTAGATTCACATCTTTAGATTGCTAAAAAACTTTTCAACTTAATATCAAGAATTACCAGATTTTTCACTTAGGTGCTTTAATTCTGATAGCCAAGTGATCCAGAGAGGACAGGTAGCGAGGTATGGGCAAACGACAGTTTGCCCCTAGTTGATAGAGATAAATGGAAGTTTGGGCAAACGCAGTTTGCCCCTAGTGTGGCAGTGATATCTTGAGGCTTTGGGCAAACTTGAAAGTTTGCCCCTAGTTTGCAAGGTTCAGGGATCGAGAGCCAGGAAAGCTCGCCTACTTATCCCCGAGTGGGAATCAGATCCAAAGTAGTTCGGCCAGGTCTTGAAAGAAAGTATGGTTGAGGGTTTCAGGAGCAGTGACCGAACCGAGCAGGTTGCCTACATATCCCCAAGTGGGAATCAGGTCAAGTGTAGTTCCTCGAATGCTGGAGGTTTTGAAAGAACAGGTTTTGAAAGAAAAGGCTTTTAAGCATAGTATCTCTTGAGACGGTCAATGTTGGTTGGCTGATTGAACTCAACTCCATCTAGATCCATCAGGTATGCCGCTCCTCCAGAGAGAAGCTTCTTGATGACGTATGGGCCAACCTAATTTGGCTTGAATTTCCCTCTAGGATCGAAAACGGGTGCTTTTAAGGCTTTAAGCACAAGGTCGCCTTCCTCAAGTTTTCTTGGACGGACCTTCTTGTTGAATGCTCGAGCTATTCTTCTCTGATACACATGCACATGATCAATTGCGGCCAACCTTTTCTCATCAAGTAACATTAGCTCCTCATATCTATCTCTTAGCCAATCAAATTCTGGAATCTCGGATTCTGCCACAACTCTCAAAGATGGTAGTTCTATTTCAACTGGGAGTACTGCTTCCATTCCGTAAGCCAATGAATAAGGAGTGGCTCCTGTAGATGTTCGGATAGATGTTCTGTATCCCCACAGTGCATACGGTAACTTCTCATGCCAATCTCGGTATGTATCAGTCATCTTTCTTAGGATCGTCTTCAAATTCTTATTAGCTGCTTCAACTGCCCCATTTGTTTGTGGCCTATACGGCGCTGACATGTGGTGCATGATCTTGTATTCTTCTAGTAGATCCAAAACCTCTTTCTGGAAGTGACTGCCATGATCGGATATCAACTCATGAGGGACCCCGTATCGGCAGATTATATTTCTTCTGATAAATCTGGCCACATCTTTAGCCTTCAATGTCGCATAAGACTCTGCTTCCACCCATTTTGTGAAATAATCAATTGCTACCAGGATGTATTGATGCCCATTAGACGCCTTCGGGGTTACTTCTCCAATAACATCTATTCCCCAAACTGAGAATGGCCAAGGGGTAGTCATGTTGTATAGCAGTGACGGCGGCACATACTTCATATTGGCATGGATCTGACATTTGTGACATTTTCTGACATATTCATAGCAGTCCTTGTCCATAGTAGTCCAATAATATCCTTGTCGGATGATCTTCTTAGCTAACATGTGTCCACTCATATGAGGACCACACACCCCTTCGTGAATTTGCTCCATCATCTTTCTCGCACTGTTTCCATATAGACATGTCAAGTTGAATCCATTGTAAGATCTCTTCAATAGACTTCCACCACAAATCATGAACTGAGCCGAGAATCTTCTTATGGCTCTCTTGTCTTTCTCGGAGGCGCTTTCCGGATATTCCCCATTTTCAATGAAGTTCCACACGTCGGTGTACCACGGAAGTTCTTCTGCTTCTTCTATTTCCCCAATCATCTCATAAGACGGCTTTTCCCTTTGTTCAATCATCAAAGGAGTTAGCTTTATCCCCACAGGAATCTCAATCATTGACGCTAAAGTAGCCAAAGAGTCTGCTAGCTGATTTTCTTCTCGAGGCAGGTAGAAGAACGTGATATGCAAGAAACGAGTTCGTAAAGAATCAAGATACTCATGATAGGGTTTTAACTTCTCTTCCTTGACTTTCCAATCTCCTCGAACTTGGGATATGATCAAATTGGAATCCCCGAATACATCAAGTTTCCTTACCTCCAAAGTCAATGCGGCTTCTAGCCCCAAGATACAAGCTTCATACTCAGCAGTGTTGTTGGTGGAAGTGTACTTCAGCTTAATAGAGAACGGGGTATGTGCTCCTTCAGGGGATACAAGGATGATCCCCACTCCATATCCTTTCTGGTTTGCAGCTCCATCAAAATACATTTTCCACACATCTTCTTTTAATTCCATCAATCCTTCGTCAGGGAACATGAACTCTCCTTCGTTTTCCAGATTTATCGGATGTTCTGCTAAATGTTCTGCGACAGCCCTTCCTTTAACAGATTTACTCGTAGCATGTATCAAGTCAAACTCAGATAGCATCAATGTCCATCGGGAGATTCTTCCGGTCAATGCTGGTTTTTCAAATAGGTACTTCAAAGGATCCATTCGGGAGATTAAAACAACAGGGAAGGCCAACATATAATGCCTCAGACGACGAGTGGCCCAAACCAAAGCCCAACATGTCTTTTCTAACGGAGAATACTTCAATTCGTATCCAGTCATCCTTTTACTTAAGTAGTAAATGGCTTTCTCTGTACGCCCTTCATCTCCTTCTTGGGCTAACATGCATCCCATAGCATTCTCTGACACGGATAAGTACAACAGCAAAGGCTTCCCTGATTTCGGGGGTGAAAGAACCGGTGGGTTTGATAAATAAGCCTTGATCTTGTCAAAAGCTTCTTGACATTGATTGTCCCATTCGAATTTCTTCCCTTTTCTCAACAAGCTGAAAAGCGGATCGCAAGTAGCAGTGAGCTTAGATATGAAGCGGCTGATGAATTGGATTCTTCCCAGAAATCCTCTTACTTCCTTTTCATTTGTCGGAGGCGGCATATCTATAATAGCCTTGATCTTTGTGGGGTCAACCTCAATTCCTCTCTGTGTGATGAGAAATCCCAGCAGCTTTCCGGTGGTAACTCCAAAAGTACACTTCTGTGGATTCAATCTCATTCTGTATTTCCTTAATCTTTCAAAGAACTTGGCGAGTGCTGTTAAATGCCCACTTCTTTCTTTGGACTTAACAATCATATCATCCACATAAACTTCTACCTCTTTATGGATCATGTCATGTAACAAAGTAGTAGCAGCTCTCTGATAGGTCGCTCCGGCATTCTTTAACCCAAATGGCATTACTCGGTAGCAATACGTCCCCCAGTGAGTTGTGAATGTAGTCTTTTCTCTGTCTTCGGGTGCCATTAAAATCTGATTGTACCCTGAGAAACCATCCATGAATGATAACAACTCATGCCCCGCGGTGCTATCTACCAGAACATCTATGTGTGGAAGCGGAAAATCATCCTTAGGACTAGCCTTGTTTAGATCTCTGAAGTCAACACATACACGGATCCTTCCATCCTTCTTTGGCACAGGAACTATATTGGCTATCCATTCCGGATATTGGGTTACCATCAGGAATCCAGCTTTCAATTGTTTCTCAACTTCTTCTTTGATCTTCAAAGTCCATTCGGGTCTCATGCGTCTCAACTTTTGCTTAACAGGTTTTGAATTTGGAAAGAGAGGGATGTGGTGTTGGACAATCTCTGGATCGATGCCTGGCATATCTTGGTAGGACCAAGCGAAAACATCTTTAAATTCTTTTAATAAGTTGATTAGTTCATTGCTTTCTTGTGAAGTGAGCGTGGTGCCAATATGAACATTTTGTGGATTATCTTCATTATCCAAGTTTATTAGCAAAGTTTCTTCAATAATCTTGCATGCAGATTCATTTTCATTTTCAATTAATCTTTGCAAATCCTCAGAAATTTCAAAATCAAGATCATCAGACACAGAAGAGTAAGCAAAATCCTCGTTCATTTCATTAACATTTTTGGGTACATCAAAAGCAAAAGCAGACTCAACATCATGGCTCATATTGGCCTTTACAGACTTCCGGGGAAATGGGGGAGGGGATTTGTTGACTTCCGATTCTATCACCCAATTGTTCAGAGCTCCCTCTATTGGCTTGATTTCTTTCACATTTTCCAGTGCTTCTTCGGCATCCATCAGCATGTTCAGCTCTTCATCCATTAGCATGTTCAAATCATCACTTGTCATCAGCTCAGCCCAGTCCTTCCTTTCTTTCTTGATAGGCGGAGTATACAAGAACGGATCCTCATAGTCGGAGAACTCATGTTTGAAGAAAATCTCAAATCCAGGCTTAATGTTCTTGGTAGCCAGATCATACCATGGTTCAGGGAACCCACAGAAGGGAAAGTCATCGCCTTCTTTCACGAAGTATCCATTCAGGATTCTTGGCCCAGAAACAACCATCGGCCCTTTTCCTTTTGTCATCTTCTTTTTATCTTCTTCAGTCAATTGATACCCAAGCCCAGATTTATCTTTCTGTTCGTGGAAGTTCGGTGGTTCAGTTATTCCTTGTTGACGACGACCTAGTCCCATTCCAGGAAAATAGTTCATCTTCCGCACCATATGAGCCACTTTAGGATTGGCATACTGGTCAAAGTACAATGGCATGACTTCAGGGATCCAATTCTGTCCCACTTCTTCTTGTAGATCTTTGGCAACCGGGTTTCCCTTCTCGAACATCTTTCTATATTCGCGTCCGGTGATGAACGGCTTCTTTTTCTTGATCGGAGTGATTTCTTCGCCCCAGACAGATGCATCAGGAAGTTTCTTCTCATAGCTGAGTCGATCCCAAACGGATTTCTTTTTCTTAGCTCCTTCATTTATCATTCCCACAAAGTTGAATCCTCCTAATTCATTTTCTTCTTCCGGTGTTTGGACTTCTAGCACAGGACCATGGCTTGTCCCTTCTTCTTTGATCCAGCTATCCCCAAAGATTGTTACCACATCCTCTTTCCAGATGAACTTGACTTTCTGGTGGAGAGTGGAGGCGACTGCATCATTCACATGTAACCACGGACGTCCCAATAGCAGATTAAAGCTAGCCGGAATATCAATCACTTGAAAATCAGCTTCTTTGTTTAATGGCCCGACTTCAATTTTCAACTTAATCATTCCCACAATGGCCCTTTTGGTGTTATCATAGGCCCTCACAGTTTGTGTTGATGGCAAGAGTTCTGAAATAGACAACCCCATTCTGAGAGCTGTTTGGAGAGGACATACATTCAAGGCTGACCCATTATCTACCAAGCAGACTGGTACTCTATTCCCCAGGCAATGTACAGTGATGTAGAGAGCTCTGTTGTGGTGTGCCCCTTCCGGCGGTAAATCTTCATCTGTGAATGTGATTACAGGCTTACAAGGCTTTGAAGAGATCATGTTTACTAGATCTTCGGGAGTAGTATTGACAGAAACATCCAAACGATTGAGAGTATCGAGCATGGCCTGCCTGTGTTTGTGAGAGGTCATAAGTAATCCCCATACTGAGATCCAAGCTTGTGTTTTCTTCAATTGCTTTAAGATTTCATCTTCTTCTTCGCTCACGGCTCCTTTACCAGCCTCTTTTGTTTTGACGACTTCTTTCTCATTCCATGTTTCTTTTCCACGATTTTCTAACTCATGAGGCTTGAAATGACGTCCGGAACGGGTCAAGTGGTTTGCTTCATTGGTGATCCAGATAGACTCAAGTTCTTTGGCTAACTTTTCGGTGCCAACAGTGATTTTCCAAACAGAATCATCGGGGATTATGGTATTATTAACGGAATCATCCTCATCATCATACCACCAATCTTCTTCTTCTTCCATCATTGCAATAAGATCGTCATCTTTGATTTCAAGGTTCTCGACAGGCTTTAGCAATTCTTCTATCGGCTCAGTGCTTTGTTTCTCGGTGACTGCTTCTATGGGCTTTTCTTCCTCATACCAGATCGAGTCGTCGGTGATGGCATTGGGATCCCACCATTCAATCGTAAGATTTCCGTTGGCTATTTCTTCTTCAAAAGCCAGTGCTTCTTCGACCCATTCTTCCTCTTCCATATTCCTCAAGATGCAAATTGCAGCGTCTTCCGGAAGTTGAACATCCATAGCTGGTTGATTCGAGGATGTGATGTAGATCTTTGGGTTATAAATCTGAGATCCTTCTTCTACAAAGTTAACATTTGGCATGTTCCCCTTATGATTAGGGAGAGGATTCTTCTGAACATTTGGCTGAGAGGGAGGAGGGGAGATGACCCCTTTTTCAATCAAGTCTTCAATTTCATGGAGAAGTCTCCAGCATCTATCTGTGCTATGTCCACGGCCTTGATGAAAGTCACAAAAGAACTCTGTTTTGAAACCCGGTGGAAGTGGATTTGGCTCTGGTTTAGGTTCCAATTTCTGCAAGTACCCTTTTTCTATCATTCTTTCAAGTGCGGTGCTTAGTGGCATCCCCAAGTCGGAAAATTCTCTTTTCTCTCTCGACTGTTTCTGATTTTGACTTCCTCTTGCATTAGCCATACTTCGACGCTCTTTCTGAAAAGGCTGAGGAGATAGTGTGTTGACGTCAGCAGACTGATGATAGACTGGCCTTTCTGTCTTTCTGTATCGATTGCTCGTGCTTTCTTTCTTGATCTTTCCATCTCTAATGGCATCTTCTATCAAAGTCCCCACATCAAACAGCTGTTCGAAACTCACAATGGACTGAAATTCTAGCCTTTCCAAGTATTCGGGCTGTAGATTCTTGATGATCATTCGGACCTGATCTTTTTCCGCTGGCCTGCTAGTCATTTGAGCAGCTTTAGCTCTCCAACGAGTAAGGAAACCTGCGAAGGATTCCCTATACTCTTGTCGGGTGGTTTCTAGATCTCTTGCAGTTACATCAAACAACTGGTTATATGAATATTGAGCCACGAAAGCTTTGGCCAATGCCTCCCAATCTCTGGTTATGGCTGGTTCCAACGTCAAGTACCATGAAAGTGCTGCTCCACTCAAAACTCTTGGAAACAATAGAGCGAAGAGGTCAGATTCAATGCCCATAGGCTGCAAAGTTCCTACATAAAGCCTCAGATAGCTCTTCGGATTTCCAGTTCCATTGAAAAATTCAATATGCGGCATCTTAAACTTCTCTGGGAGTTTGGTTTTTGGAGCGTCACAGAACCCTTCAACATCGAACAAATACTCATCCACCCCTTTGCTCTTTCTGATCACACTCTCTAGTTTGTCGATCTTGGCCAACTTGTCCTGAATTTCCTGATCTAGCTGAACCTTTGGTTGAACTGTCTCCCCAAAATCTTCTTCTTCATGATGCTCTGGAGGTGGTGGTGGTGGATTAGTTAGCTGCTCAATCATTCTCATCATAGTGGCAAGTTGTTCTCGATTCTGCTCCCTGTTCTGATCCAAGGCAGCTTGCATTGCGGCCAATCTGGCTTCCATATCCGCTTCGTATGTCATATCTTCAACCCTAGTCGACTCGGCTGTTCCTTCTTCTAACCCTGATCTGATCAAACGGCTGTTCGGAGCTCTGACCCAGAAAGGAGTACAACTTTTCGGTCCTATCTTTTCTTATCTGGTTTATTTAGGGATTTTCAAATAATCAGGTATCTTTATTGCAAAAGAATTTTTCAAAGAATGATATAAGAAGGTGGATTTACAAAGATGGAAATCATAAATGGAAAATCATTTCCTTTTTCAAAAACATTTTTCTTAAAATCAAAAGAAATCTTTTCAAGCTTTCAAAATTCTGAGGAAAACAAATCTTTTCTTTTGAAAGTATATTAGAGGCGTCGCACTCGTGAGTCGTATATGCAATGCTCGTGTAGTGCATGCAATGCAGATGAAATGCAATCTAATCTAAATGCAATGCACCTTAATCTAGCTTAGACCTAGCACATCAGCACATAAGCACATAAGATTCCTTGAGTATGCTAATCACCCTACTAATCCAATCATTATCCAAGGATTTTGAGTTTTGAAATTCTTGATGGTTCATGTTTTCAAAATTGAAATTTTTCATGAAAATCTTTGAAAGAGATGGGGAGATTTGTAATTTTCAAAAGAATTTTTGAACCATCAATGCTTGTGGTGAGAAATCATGATTCTTAAAAATTGAGGTGGGAATTTTGAAATTCTAAGATCTGAGAGGAAGATTTTGAAATTGAATCATCATGATTTCTTGAAGACCAAAGTAAATTTTTTTTTTGAAATTCTCTAAAATCTAGGAGAATTTGAAATTGAATCATCAAAGTGTGATCATGATTTCTGGAAATAGGAATTTTGAAATTCTCTAAAATCTAAGGAGAATTTTGGAAAGATTTTGTGAAAGTGAATCTCAAAGCAAATTTTCAAAAGGGATATTCTTGGAATTTTCGAAAGACTTGGGGTTTTTCAAAGAAGTGCTTATAATTTCAAAAATTTTCAAAATTGTCCTCAAATAGTGATTGGATGTTCGGATAAAGACCATACTATCCTAGAGGAATCCACCATACAAGGTTTGATGATGCCTTCGCATACACGTCCTCATCATCCACATAATCCCTTACGGGCAAGCGCAAATAATTCATCACATTGTCCTAATCAAAGATGATAATCAAGATCCTAATTGAAGGGTTCTATAGAAACTATATGCAAAGGCCGGGTTTTAGTCTCATAAAGGGTCCATTAGCAAGCTCAGCGGTGTGGTTGACCGCCTCCCCGAGGGCGTGCCGTTCACACATGAGCTCTATATACCGCACGCGGTACAAGGCTAACGGTGACTACATGCTACCAAAACTCTTGACAAATAGAGGAAAGAGGGCCCTCTATCTTCAAGGCAATGATTTCAAGCAGTCGCGGTGAAAGAACAATGCAAGTGCAAATGCAGGCAGAAACAACATGATTATTGAATTAATAACAAGGATATTCTTTGGCTCAAGTCAAACCCTCGAAGAACAAGAAACCATCGGTTTCATGTTCAAATCCCCGGTGGAGTCGCCAGATTGTGGACCGTCGCGAATGGAGGAGGAGGTCCTGGCGCTCTCCCTCGATAGTGTCCCGGGACGGATCCCAAGGAGCACACTTCAGGAAAAACTAGGACTTCCTCACGCGATCCTAGAGACAAAGAGTCGCCACCTAATTTTTATCGGGAATTAGGAAACCCAAGTTTGACTCGCCCAAAATTGAATAAGGTTACTCGCCCTTCATTACCAGAAACAAGGTTCGGGGGTCTTGGTACGAGAGGGGAAGGAGCCCAAGCAGGACTAAAGCACCCCCTCCTCGCCCTACCGAATGGTAGGCCTTGATTCAAATATCCTTGTTATTAATTCATAATAGATGTTGTTTCCTCAAACATACTAGATAGATATATACATGGCAAAAAGAAACATCTAATGAAAATCATTTCAAGAGACTAAATCAAGTAGAAAGCGGATGCTCATGCAATACAAGGGAGAAGTATACTCACAGTGGCTAGTCCCGCCCGGGACCGATGCAAATAAAGTAAACATGTCATGATATGCAAAGGGAACGAGAAGACTTACATTGGTTGACTCAAGCGGAGTCGCGAAAGCAAAAAGAATGTAAACGTGCAATGCAATCATGCAACAATCCTAGATAAGATGTCTCTAACAAATAATCATATAAACGGAGACTTATCCTAAAGGAAATGTGTCGTTGAAATCAAAGTTGTAAACCTAGAAAAATTCTAAGAGAAAGGATAGAGATAGTACATGATACATGGGCACTAAGCCACATGTAGACGAGGCAAACCACAAATCGAAGTCCGGGTCCGAGGCACTTAATTCTCTGCACTAAGACACCAAAGAATACCCAAAGCATTGCAAAAATACAAGCAAACAAATGATATGCATGATAAACAAAGAAAACATGTCATCAATCAAATTTCCAGATTCAGCAACCTCTAATGAATCCTATCAAAAGTGGTCTTAAACATGAGCTGGATAAAAACCCTTTTACAGAAAGTTAGATACATGTCTTAGGGAACTTCTCCAAAAAGTGGGACCTCAATATCAATTTTATTGTTTGAGAAATAAATGTTTTGGGAACAGTGGATCAGGACTGTCCACTGTTCTTGTAAAAATCATAATTAAATCTACAAAAATCATATGAAGCTCTATTTGGTGTCAAAAGAAAGCTATTTCATTGTAGTATATGATAAAAATAAACCCATGGACATTCTGTAATCACAAGGTTTCTGAAAAAGTGTTTTAAACAGACTCTGTTATTCTGGAAATTTGGTATCATTTGACAAATGAATGCAAAACATAATAGAAGTATAATAGAAGTTCATGAATCATGTTAACCAAGTTGATTTAAGCTTTTGATCTCTCATCCATTTATCCTAGGTGATTTCTAAACCAAGTTTTATTCATCAATTGTTGTTGAGTGATCAAGGTATGACCATTTTGTATACATAATCATATTTGTAATTAAACTTAGAAAATTCCAGAATAGTTGTATCAACTTTAAACGCTTAGAAAACGATCCTAACTCGATCGTATGCTCACGATTTTACATCGGCATATAGATATATGAGTTAGGAATCAGTTTTATTTCAGTAACTCTCATGGTTTTATAATTACTCAGAAAAACTAAAGCATGGATATCAATTAGAAAAATACACAATAGTGAAGGAGGTAAAAAAAAAATATATTGAGGGAGAGATTAGAGTAAGATAGAATATGATCACTAATAACAATAGTGTTCTTACAGCTAGGACAACCAAGCCTGTGATGATCCCAGATTTTAAGGGTGGTTACATATACTCAAGATCAAAATTTAAGTCTTGTTGGGGTTGTTTGGCTTCATCTCAAAGCGTACGTACGAAAGTGTGTGACTACTAACATAAGTCAATCCAATATCTAGCAAGACTTGTATCACAAAAGTGCACGTAAGGAAAAAAAAAATGAACCAATTACATCAAGAAAGAAAAGGCACGAAAAATTAACTTAGTTGAACAACTTCATCATAGTAGCATCAATAAACCAACCTGAAATTCAAAAAAATTACAAATTAATCAAATAAAAATCTCATAAAAAAAGAAGAAGAAAGAGAGAATTGATACCTCAATTGGCTTCTTGAATTGAGAGAGGGGGGGGGGGGGGGTGGATTTGCAGAGAGATGAAATGGCCGGCAAGAGATAGAGAGACAGGCAGAATCCGTTGGGGGAGAGAGAGAGAGAGCATGTTAGTTGGGGGTGAAGTTCAAAATGGAGATAATCAGGACAGAGAAGGCTGTGTTTGTCCAGTGATTTGCGTGAGAGATAGATGAAGATCGAGATATTAACAAATTGAGTGGATTTGTGAATTTATATTCAAATTCAACTATTGGGCTATTCTTGGAAGAGTCAAGAGAGGTGAGTAAAATCAGTGAGGTTAAATTAGACGTGGACATCGTGGAGAGAGAGAGAGAGAGAGAGAGAGAGAGAGAGAGAGAAAGAGAGAGAGAGAGTAAGGTGGGAGTTAGTGGGCTCAATTTTGGACCGTTTGATTTTTAGATCTAAGGGTTGAAATCAGATGTAGTATTGATAAGTGCCAAGATTCAAATGGGTTTTTGCTGGGAGGGAGCTCTCAAGTGAGAGGCATATTGTGCGTATGCAAGAGAAGCATATTTTACCATTGCAATTGTTTTTAAATCTTAACTGTTTTGACTTGAAATAATTTATACACTATTTATTTCATGATTTACAATATATTCTAAGAGGAATTTTTTCATGGTGGAACTTGATGCTCTCTCAGTGGTGAATGAGCTGAACTCGAATGGATCTCTTCTAGGACCATGTACGGGCATATTATGGATGCGATTGATAGAGAGCTTAGTGAGTTCCAGTCTTACCGTTGCAACTTGCGTAGAGAGTCCAACATGGCCGCTCATTATCTAGATCTAGCTGGTTCAGCTAGAGCCCCTTTGGCTAAATCTGTTTGGTTTGATGCTTTCCCTCAGTTTTATTTTTACTTGACATTGTTGAGAAGGAGTCTTTTCCTCCTTGATTGATTTTATAGGAAATATTGTGCGCCATACGGGCACCCACATATCATTGGACTGGGTTCAACGGACCTTGGCTCTTGGAGTCCTAGGGTTTGGCGAATATGTGTGTATATATATGATATAACCACACATATGAGAATCCCTAAGAAATACAATAATACATCCACCCTCTCTATATCTCTCCCCTCTCTCTCACGGTTTTCTCTCTCTTGGCCATCACCATTAGAGCTATGGGATTTAGTGCGTGACATTGATGGACACCACTCCAGTAGCATCTTCTACGATCTAGGCAAAGCATAAGAGAGTACACGAAAGCGATATAGGTACAGCAGGTTCATGGTTCTTGATTGGGCTCGTAACAAAGCTGACTCATTCGATCTCGTCAGGCTATATTCCGCTAGGTAAGTGACCTAAACCCAACTCCATACTTGTGTGCATAATTTTTCTACATTGGTATCAGAGCCTACAGGTTGTTGTTCACCTATATGTGCCCAAAAACGAATCCACCATTGATGGATTTCAAGTTTTTTTTTACAAAAACTTTGAAAATTTGATTTTCAAGTGGGTCTAATACAAAACTGCAGTAAGGGTCCGAATTTTTTACATGGTTGTGTTTCTTATACTCCCTAGAGTCCCCCCATGAAGTCTCATAGGTTGATTTTCTACCATGTGGGAGAAATTACAAACCCAATATTAGGTTTTGGGTTGAAAACAAAATTGTTTTCAGAACTTTGCTCTCTGTTTTCGGAAGATTTAGTTGTTTAATCAATCCTTTTTTTGGCATGATCTTCTAGTACTCCGTGAGAGCTTTCCAACGATCTAAATTTGTGTGTTTTCGTCAAAAAACGTGTGAGATATGAACTTGCAAAGTTGGAGGGTTGAGTAGCCCCCAAAACCCATATTAGTTTTGTTTTGGGGAAAATGAACCAAAGATTGGCCACGCCTATTCTCGTTGAGGAGGGTGGGGCCCACTCGTCGACCGACGTTGGTCCGACAACCATGGGTCTGGAAAGTGGAAGTGTGTCTCAAGGCCCCGGTCCATAATATATATTTTATATATTTTTATATATTTTTATTAAGAAAATATTTAATTATTTCGTAATTAAAACAACTTATGCTATTAAATTAAGGGTAACTTAATATATAGTCCTAATATAGACACCTAACTAGAAATTAAACCCTTTTTTAAAATGAAACTAGAAATAGGTCCCTAATTTATTTTGAGGACCAAAATACCCCTATATAATTATATGTAGAAATATATCTATACACATATATAATATTTACTTCCCACAATCAAGGTTTTAAAATTCAAAACTCATATTAAGTATATATATATATATAGTGAGAGAGAGAGAGAGAAACAAAAGTTGAAGGAGAGAAAGAAAGAAGACTTCACAACACCATGTCCACCACCTTCCGTCATAGGTGATTCATGAAGATCATCGACACAGAAACTTGATTCATTATCGACTATGTATTCTAAGAATTTTGGTACAAATTTCTCACATTTTTGGAACGAGTAGTTTCGATTCAAACATTGGAGTTTTTTTTTTTAGAAAAATGGTTATTGTTTTGATTAGGGTTTGGCTTCACACTAAAAGTTTTTCGATTCGACGACGACGATTGGAAGACTGCATGACAGCAATGGCTAAGAATTCGTTTAACCTCTATAATCTTTTCATTTTTTTATACATTATATTTGTTTTGTTTGTAGTTTTTTTAGTGATGTGGAAAATTTCATGATCTCTAAGAGAATAATAGTGAGGAATTTGTTTGTGTGTATATATATATATATTTGAATGGAAGTTTCGCAAAGAATTCGTCTCATTAAAGTTTTTTTTTTTTAACAGAAGTGGAAATTTCTCATCAAATTTGTGGTTATTTGGTGAGAACTTCTCACTTTGTTAATGAGAAGTGATAAATTTCTAATACATATGGTCTGCATGTGTGTATATATTTGAACAAAAGGTGAGAAATTCTCACTAAATAACCACAAATTTCTCACCTTACATTAAAAACTCGAAAAAAAAAAAACCTTTGCTAATACCATTACGCATATAACTATGATTATTTTTAAAAGAAAGACATGCAAACATACTGAGAAGTTTTTCACTTAATAATGAGAAAATATTCTTACATATTAAGCGAGAAATTCTCACTAAATACTAAGAAAATTATCCATTGATTTTAGGGATATTAATCTCATTATCCATGATCTCCTAAAAATACGCTTCCCATAACTGTATATAACACAAATTTGGAATATACACAGCTGTATATATATATATATAAAAGGTGAGAAATTCTCACATTACTCTTTTAAACCGAAATCCCTTGATATTAGGGATATTAATCCCCTTATCAATGATCTCCTAAAAATTCGTTTCCCATAACTGAATATACCACGATTTTGAAAGTATTTTGAATATACACAGCTCTCTCTCTCTCTCTATATATATATATACGTATGAATTTCGCACTATATTAAGAGAATTTCTCACCTTTTTATCATCAACCTTCAATCTTCCACACAAAATAATCTTATTTTTGTGATTCAAATCAATATAAAATATACAGATCATTTTCTACTATAAACGTATTACGTACAGATCATTTTATCAGAGTGAGTAACTTCGTTGATTTTAGCAAACAAATTTGAAAGTTGAGTAAAATAAGGAAACTACTTGATTTTAGCAATATTTATTCTCTTATCCATGATCTCCATATATTACACTTGCCATACCCGTCATTCACACGCCTTATTTGTGCTGGTGGTACATATATACGTATATACATCTAATCATATGGCCAATTTCGAATGCTCTAATAACAAATTTCTCACTTAGTAATACAAATTTCTCACTTTTTGAATGGATATAATACGAAATTTCTCACAACTAAGTCACTTCTTCCAACAAGATTATCACCAAATTCTCAAATTATGAATTCCAGCATGATTTCGCACTATACTGTGAATTACAGTTATAAATTTCGCACTACATTGTGAGAATTTCTCACCTTATTATCAGCAACCTTCAATCTTCCACACAAAATTATCTATTATTTCTATGATTTGAATCAATAAAACATACAAATCATTTTCTACTATAAACATATTACATACAAATTTAAAAAAAGGCATTGTTTTGAACCACAAATCAACATAATTTTTAGAATAAATATCATTGATCGGAAGAGAACAAATCCTATTTATACGCCTTAACGAGCATCTGTTAGTTCCTTTTTATCCTGTTTTTGTATATTTTTACTTCGTTTTCTAGTTTTTGACAGGTTTTGGAGGAAATCAAGTATATCAGGCTAAACTGGGTGAAAAGGCAGAAGAGAAGAAGCTGAAAAATCCACATCGCGCGCGCGCTCCGCTCGCGCGAAAACCCAGATATCGCTCGCGCGAGGTACCAAATGTCGCGCTCGCGCAGACCGTTCGTGCGATATGTGTAAAAACCAATTATGCGTATTTCAGTATACTGAAGACTCCTGTGCAAACGAAACTACTGAACGACGTCTAGACTGTAAATTACATCAGTTTCAGTCCGTTTCGGGTTAGGAAGGCTTCCAAAACTTGTTGTAAATCTATATATACCCTATTTTATTACAATTAAAGGGTTAGACATTGTTGGCAATTATTATACACACATTCTACAACCATACTTACAGCCATTGAAGGGAGGGAAGCAAGGAGAAGAAGAAGACCAAGGGTTTCCATGGCCTCCTCCATCAACTACTTGCCATCCATCACTTCCATGGACGGCTAGATCATAGATCTAGGGTTTCAATGAAACCCTAGCCAAGTAATAGGGTTTTATTTATGTTTTTATTTTAGTTTTATTATGTATGGATGACAGTCACATGTTTAGAGGATTTTTATAAATAAATCGTACTTCTAGTGATTAAATCATTACTTTCAGAATTTATCCTTGTCTTAGATCTATTTTGACTGTGATGTGCTCAACGATTTATGCTTGCCGTGCTTGTTTAGATTGTTTACATGTGATGGTGCGTTATTGATTTGTGCTATCAAGTATCCGAATAGTCCATGCCTAGGTTAGACGGATTAGATCGCAACCCTAGTTTAGTGTGGGATAATTCGTGCTAACCGAAGATGGATTATGTTGGTGCTTGAACCATGATTATCTTCTTGTCAGAGGAATTGGGCTTGTAGCTACAATTCCCCATTATCATCCAACATAATAAGCTAAAGTAAGTCATAAATATTCCTATTATGAAGCTAGTGGTGAATTTGCAATCCTAGGTTCCCTTAAACATTATTTAAAACACTTTTAATTGCTTTCATAGTTTAGATTTAGTTTTATTGTTATTAGTTTAATTAAAATCAAATCAAAATCCGTTTTCATAATTAACTAAAGTTAGGTTTTAAATTTAAGTCGCTGTAGTTAACCAATCCCTGTGGATTCGACCTTTGCTTTCACACTACAAATCTTTTGAAAAGTAAAGAACACTTTTTATATCTTGATTCTGACAAGATCAAATTTTGGCGGGCCGCTAGCGCGAGTTTGTGCCTTAGGCGTTTTTCCTTGTTTTTTCTTATATGATGCCTCTGCTTCTTCTCGCGCCTAGCCTCGCGGGCGCGAGGATTGAAAAAAAAAAAAAAAAAAACTTGGGATTCGCGCGCGCGATAGCCGCTCGCGCGGACCGCTCGCGCGATTCCCCATTTTTCTGATATTTTCTTTTATTTTCGCTATCAGTCCTCCACAACTGTTCTGATAGGTTTTACTTTTCTGTTTTTATTTTTTACATACTTTTAGATCGAGTCTTTGATTGTTTTCATACTTCTGGTTATGTTTTATTTTCTTTTATAGTATGTTTTATTTTCTTTTATAGTTTATTTTCTTGTTGATTTTCGTAGTTTTGTTAAGTCTTATAGTTGATTTTGTTTAGTTTAGTGTAGTTTAATTTTGTATATTAGATATCTCTATTAGCTATTCTTTTGTTTAGTTTCTTTTTATCTAGTATTAACAGGTACATTTGAACTTTATCGCTATATTCTTATACCTTCACCTGTTTGTCCTTGCCGAGATCGAGGTACTATCGTTCCTTCATTACGTACTTTCCGTTCTTTCATTTTATTGTTTCATTAGGGACAATGAAAGATTTAGGTTTGGGGGTATATACACATGCACATTAGTTTATGCAAAATTTTAAAATTTTTCAATAAGTGTGTTTAAATAAACGATGTTACCGACGTTTTTGCAATATCAATTTGATACTTCTTGTTCAATAACTTTGATTGTTATAGAATGGTAAACAAGAGAAGAGGTGATTAAACATTTGCTGAAGTTATGATATGACGTTTTAAGTTATGTATTGGTTGAATCGTAGTTTTATATCATAGATTTGCAAATAAACCTATGCACTGCACGTAGTCATTGGAATACATGTTTGATGTGAACTATAATATGATTCGGATTTCTAGATAACACATGGTGGAGACTAAGCCCGGTGAGCTTTTGAGCTTATCTTTTCTTTTTAGAAGGTTATAAATACGTTTTGTGTTTGTCGAATTTCATTGAAATAGCGCATCTACTTGTTGTTTAGTCTCATTATTCTTGTTTTGGTTGATAGTCAAGTTAAAATATTTGTTACCATGCTAAGTAATCTTCCATTGTAAACATTGAAGAACCATACGACTTTAGGACATGATTTTAGGCCCTCTTTGTTTATTGCCGACCGATAAAAGATAAAATTTCCTTAGTTCGCCCTTTGAGCCGTTACAATGCCTCTTTTTCTTTGTTCACCATTATCCTCTTTAAAAGCTCCAACTTGATCAACTTGGAGTATACCACTAGAAGAGTGATCAACTTTTAGTAGTATTTAGGCGATGTGTTGATTGAGAAGAAGAAGAAAATAAGATGCTATTGGGTTAGTTGCTTGGTATTCAATGAATAATCATTTGAGAAGTAAGAAAAGGAAAAGGAAAAGAAAACAAAATAAAAAGAAGAAGGTTGAAAAAAAAAATGAATGAGAAAAAGTATGAAAAGATGAATGTGGTAGAAGAGACGAATGAAAGAAATCGAACATGCCTTACAATGCCATTCTAAACCTACCCAATTAATCCGTTCTATCATTTTTCATTGCCTGAGCCACATTACAACCTTTGAAAAGTCCTATCTGATCCTAGGAAACATGGTTTGGATATGTGAACGATGGGAGGGGGATTAAAACATGGTAATGATTAATTTTTCTTGATTATTGGCATCCTATCTATGAGACTACTATTCTTTTGTGTCATGCGTCTTTTTCGAGTCATATGTGAGCATTTCTCGTTTTGAAAACACATTTCCTTTGCTCGCATATATTAGAAAAATTACACCTATTTCTGAGTGTTTCATTTTAGAGTGTAATTAACATTGTGAGATTCGTAGTCGAAGCATAGTTGGATGGTTATCCGAGTTATATTCCATGTTCATGACATACGCGTGTTCATTTGACTACCACATCACACACGTGCAATCTTATGAGGAACT
This sequence comes from Hydrangea macrophylla, assembly GCA_033977485.1. Classification (NCBI taxonomy): domain Eukaryota; kingdom Viridiplantae; phylum Streptophyta; class Magnoliopsida; order Cornales; family Hydrangeaceae; genus Hydrangea; species Hydrangea macrophylla. The sequence continues at coordinate 26,958,810 of CM066984.1, read as the reverse complement.
CTATTGATTCGTACATTGCATGCACTTGATTGTTTCTCATTATATAGGTGAACGTTTGATTCTGTTTCTTCCTGTTCGTTATTCTATTTCAAATCATTGTTTTATAATAAGGAGTATTGTTTATTTGTTTTTCTTTTTAATAAAACTTTTTAAAATTTTAAATTAATAAAGATGGTTGTGGGTGACTTGTTGATGAGAACCCTCACGAGACTTTACTCGTCCGACTAGGGACACCTAGAGGTTTAAAAGGCTTGTTGCATATGCTAAATGCAATCGTGATCCATGCGAAAATGGAATAGATTTTTAGTAGTAGTTTTTATTTTAGTTTTGCTCGAGGACTAGCAAAATGTAGGTTTGGGGGTGTGATCGGAAGAGAACAAATCCTATTTATACGCCTTAACGAGCAACTGTTAGTTCCTTTTTATCCTGTTTTTGTATATTTTTACTTCGTTTTCTAGTTTTTGACAGGTTTTGGAGGAAATCAAGTATATCAGGCTAAACAGGGTGAAAAGGGAGAAGAGAAGAAGCTGAAAAATCCACATCGCGCGCGCGCTCCGCTCGCGCGAAAACCCAGATATCGCTCGCGCGACCCGCTCGCGCGGAAGTCCAGAAATCGCTCGCGCGATTCGCTCGCGCGAGGTACCAAATGTCGCGCTCGCGCGGACCGCTCGCGCGTTATGTGTAAAAATCAATTATGCGTATTTCAGTATACTGAAGACTCCTGTGCAAACGAAACTGCTGAACGACGCCTAGACTGTAAATTACATCAGTTTCAGTCCGTTTCGGGTTAGGAAGGCTTCCAAAACTTGTTGTAAATCTATATATACCCTATTTTATTACAATTAAAGGGTTAGACATTATTGGCAATTATTATACACACATTCTACAACCATACTTCCAGCCATTGAAGGGAGGGAAGCAAGGAGAAGAAGAAGAAGACCAAGGGTTTCCATGGCCTCCTCCATCAACTACTTGCCATCCATCACTTCCATGGACGGCTAGATCATAGATCTAGGGTTTCAATGAAACCCTAGCCAAGTAATAGGGTTTTATTTATGTTTTTATTTTAGTTTTATTATGTATGGATGACAGTCACATGTTTAGAGGATTTTTATAAATAAATCGTACTTCTAGTGATTAAATCATTACTTTCAGAATTTATCCTTGTCTTAGATCTATTTTGACTGTGATGTGCTCAACGATCTATGCTTGCTGTGCTTGTTTAGATTGTTTACATGTGATGGTGCGTTATTGATTTGTGCTATCAAGTATCCGAATAGTCCATGCCTAGGTTAGACGGATTAGATCGCAACCCTAGTTTAGTGTGGGATAATTCGTGCTAACCGAAGATGGATTATGTTGGTGCTTGAACCATGATTATCTTCTTGTCGGAGGAATTGGGCTTGTAGCTACAATTCCCCATTATCATCCAACATAATAAGCTAAAGTAAGTCATAAATATTTCTATTATGAAGCTAGTGGTGGATTTACAATCCTAGGTTCCCTTAAACATTATTTAAAACACTTTTAATTGCTTTCATAGTTTAGATTTAGTTTTATTGTTATTAGTTTAATTAAAATCAAATCAAAATCCGTTTTCATAATTAACTAAAGTTAGGTTTTAAAATTAAGTCGCTGTAGTTAACCAATCCCTGTGGGTTCGACCTTTGCTTTCACACTACAAATCTTTTGAAAAGTAAAGAACACTTTTTATATCTTGATTCTGACAAGATCAATCATTATCCATGATCTCCTTACAATCCGCTCCATTTATTTAACTACCTTATATAACTTTATTTGAATTTCACATGTGTCATATATATGTGTATACAATACAGTTATGTATATATGTCTGACAGGGGTATAATGGTCCGAATTTATACTAACCATTTAGGAATAGGGACTAATTATTGATTTCTGTTGCAAATTAAGGATTAATTTCTATACACCAAATCAAGTTAGGATCAATTCCTATTAATGGTCATAATTAAGGACTAAATTGTATATTTCTATTAAATTAAATAGTTTTTAATGTTTTAGACTATTTAAATTGCTTTAAATCATGAAAAATGTGCAAAATTAAAATTTTAATTTTTCTATATTATGGACACTGAGTGGGATCAGAAATAATTTTATGGTAAGTTATTTCATCATTTTTGGTATTTTAGAGCATAAAATATGTATTTTATATATGTTTTTAATTGCTTAAAATATCCAAAAATACATATTAATTTTTGAAATTAATATACAGTGTTTAGTACACTGTAAGGGATTGTTAGATAATTGTTTTGTAAATTATCATGTATTTTTGATATTTTAGAGCATATAATTTAAACTTTTGGGCGTTTATTTAATTGATTAAAATAGCTAAAATACACTATTAATTTTTGTAATTAATATGGGACATAAGAGATACTATTTAGAGATGATATAAAAGTTTGTGGGATCCATGGATAATTGTTGGTAAATTATCTGAATCATATTAGTATTTTAGAGCATATAATCATGTGTTTCTGTACACATATTAAATTGCTTAAAATATTTTTTATTGATTATTAGTTCAAGGAATTAACACAATGCGTTTAGAACACTAGTGGCAGTTTGAAAAATTTTTAGTGAATTTTCTCGCTCTTTGGGATATATTTTAGAGCATATATTGTGTTTGAGTACGCAATATTAATTTTTTAAATATAACAATTAAGTTGTTAATTCTTGAACTTAATGAATGGTGTTTTTGTACACTGTTTGGAGACTTGAGAAATTTTTTTGAATTATCTCATTTTTTTGTTTTGGTATTTTAGAGCATAAAATATATGCTTATGGGCATTTATTTAATTGCTTAAAATAGCCAAAATAGACAATTAATTTTAGAAATTAATAATGGGTGTTTAGAATACCATATTAAACCACTGAAAATCCTTAGAGAACAAATTCCTTAAATTTTTTGTATTTTTTTGCAAATTTAGTTGCTCACAGTTAATTTTGTTTAACTAAATCAATTTATTTTGTTAAATTGATTCAAAATATTTTTGGACCTTGATAAAATTATGGAAAATTCCTTATTTATAATGAATAATCAATTTTTCAGTTATTAAATTTTCCATGAGGTTTTAAATTAAGTTGTTAATTTAAAAGCCCTTAATGAATTGATTTTAAAATATGTTTTAAAACCTAAAATTGTGTTCAAATTAGTGAAAAATCTAGGATTATTCATTGATTTTACTTAGCTTATATGGGAGTTATCTGGGTAATGCAATAATTATTTTATGAACGTTGTATTATTTTAGAGGCTCATTGCATAGTTGGTCACATTTAATTATTGATGTTTGTGATTGGATGACCCAAGACCTCTAACCCTCCTCCTTAAATGGAGTGATAGATTAGTCCATTCATTTTTTAAGTAGACCGCATGAGTGCTTGGTGTATGTGAGTAATGCATTAATCTGGATAATATGAATTGACGATTAATTGGCAATTTGTAGAGCTTGTGTCCTCACGATGTAAATTTAAGATTGTTCTTGTATATATTTATGAACAAAGCATCCATATTTTTTTTATGGGCTATAAATGTAATGTGAGGATGAGAGTTTTATTTCTTGTATTGGAAAAGCCTACTTGTAAAGAGATGGTTTTCTTTGTTCATATATCATACACTTGAATCACCTTTGCATGAGTTCTAAGTTGTCAAATCGGACCTATGTGGGGGTCCATGCGCACTTTTTGTCATATGGCGCACTTTTATATTATTGTGAATGATCTTAGATAGGTAATTGTACCATTTAATTGATGTTTGTTTAGAAAAATCAATTATAAAAGGTTTTATTTTATTTACAAAATTGAGATTTGATTAATGAGCAATAGCGAATTTTTTGGTCTTATATTGTAAAAAGAGAAAAGTTCATTTGTAATTGGATTTTAAAACACACTTTATGAAATATGCAAATAATAATGTCAATCCCTTGCGTATGTTCTCAAATATTTTTCAAATCACACTTCGTTAAAATTTACAAAGATAACAAGTTTAAAAGGTACTAATTTTTGTAATATGACACTGTAATGTAACACACCTATAGGATGAGCAAGAGTTTATGAGCTTTAAACTTATTCTATGGTCCAACCCATTGAACCGACTAATGGGCCTCTGGCCTAACATCATTATAACCTTATTAGCCTATAATAATTGGCTCGAGAAGGATCATATCACGTGCTTTGTGATAAGCAGCATGCACCATGATCTTGTTGGGAAGTATACGTACTACCCAATAGCGAAAGAGTTGTGAGATCAGCTCGAATTTATTTTTCGATGGCACATTCACTACTAGATTAATCATCTAGTTATGAAGTTCGGGAAAGTAAAGGAAACGTTCCAAGTACACGATGACTGGACATCTAAAGTCGATAACAGGTATGATATGTGATTTCAGATTGCTCGGAACATCTTTACTGGCGAACTGCAGTTTCAGGCTATGATTAGTTCTTCGCCTGATTCGCGGGTTCATAGAAAACAAATCATGATCCGTAATGGAAATGTTAAATTTTTTGTTTTTGACATTTTCCAACATGTTGAGCTGAGTACGGAGCGCCAAAAAGGTAAGGCGAACTGTATAGCTACACTCTTGACCACGACTTACATAAGTGGAAGTAAGTACAAGTGCAGTGGGCCTAAACGTAATGTTAAGGGTAAACCCGCCTAGAGGCAGGGTGGGGCAAGCAAGTTTGCGCCTAAGGCTAGCAAGGTAGAAGAGCGCAATCGAGGGCGTTTTTCAATTCGGTGGTAATAGGATGGATATTTTTGGGTGGTAGTGTTACTAGGACATATTTATCTAGGGATAGCTAATTAAGAGTTTTAAATAATTCTAGTTTCCTCTATTATTCATTTATTCTGAGACATGACATGCTAGACTTGAACGCATAGGATGTGATAGGATGACTTGATTAGCTTGAGAAGTCCTTTTTGGGCTCACTCGCTAAGGTTGACCTACCTATGTGTGAGTCTTACTTAGTTGACAAAGCATGCCGAAAGTCTTTTAGAGATGCTATTAAAGCTAATTCACTCAGATATCTGTGGACCTATGGTTGTAAAGGCATGTCATAGCGCCTCTTATTTTCTCACTTTTATAGATGATTTCGCGCGATATGAGGATCGTGAGTACTTATCTAATCAATTCAGGGAACTGTGTGAGGAAAAAGGGGAAACGCGGACAACTTCCTATTCCGGAAACTCCGCAACAACATGGTGTTGCAGAAAGAAGGAATAGGACATTCCTAGATATAGCTAGGACTATGATGGCGCAAGTCAACCTTCCAATGTTGTTTTGGGGGGATGTACTCTCATTTGCTGCCTACATACTAGAGTGCTTCTTCTCAGTCAGTTCCCTCTACCCCTTTATGAGCTATGGAAAGACGAAAAGCTTATTTTGGAGCATTTGCGCGCCATGGAGCTCATGAGGTTTGTTCACTGTATCTCGCATAAGTGCGAGAAACTACACTCGAGAGCTAGAAGGCATACCTTTATAAGGTATTCTAATAGCTCGAAAGGATATGTTACGTATAATGAACAACCAGATATAGGAATGACAGAAATGGTGTCACATGATATTGTGAATGACTTCCTCAAGTTGGTAATACTAAGAGGTATCTTGACCTCTACGAGTTGGAGGATGTTGAAGACAATATACCATTTTTAAGCGAGGGTGGGGAGATTGAGAATCCACATCCAGTAATCGCTGAAATATGGCACTAGTCTCTAGTCGAGTGGGAGTACACTACTAGATGCTAGTTGGAGTGTACCAGATATTAGGAGTGAACCAATAGGCACTCAAGATTCTCAGGTAGTACGCTGTATGATGATGAAGAAAAAAATTCTCTATCGCTGTTTTGAAATTGAGGAAGACATTTTCATATGTGTGCAAATGTGTGCACAAGTAGACCAGGATGAGACTGCTTCTTTTGTTAAAGTGTTTTTCTTCGTCTCTTGAAACTGAGTGGATAGTTTCTATGCCAGATGAGATGAGCTCTATGGATACAAATAAGGTTTGGGAGTTAGTTGACAATCCGCCTGTGCGTAAGACTATTGCAGACAAGTGTGTTTTCAAAAATCAACGTAAGGCAGATAGTTCAATTGACAAGTATTAGGCGCGCCTTGTGCGATAGTTTGTACCCAGAGAGGGTATAGACCATGGAAACATGTTCTCTCAATGGGTGAGATCTGACTCCATTCGCCTTATCCTAGCAATCGTTGCATATTTAGTTTTGGAACCTTTTAGTTGGATGTTTAAACTGTTCTTTTCTCAATGAAGAACAAGACGATGAGATAAATATGGATCATCCTATTGGTGTTGTGACCAAAGGGAATGAGCGCAAAAGTGTGCTGTCTGAAACAATCTGTTTATTATCTCAAGTTAACAATCATCTAGGCAGTGGTACAATGTGTGTGCATTAAACGGTCCAAGAAAATTGTTATAATTCTTTGTATGTTGATGACATTTTGAAAGCTGAGAATGAGATGAGTTCCATTGTCACCACTTGAGAGTGGTTATCCTCTCAGTTTGAGATTGAGGATATGGGTGATGCCAACTATGTGTTGGGAGTTTAGATTGTGAGAGATCATTCTCAGGAGCTTCTCTCGAAGGTTCTTGAATGCTTTTTCACATGAAAAGCTGTAAACCCATTGACATCCCAATTTTAAAAAGGGATTCACCTTGACCTTAGATCAATGTCTTAAGAATAATGAAAAGAGGAAACAAATGTCCAATTTGCCATATGCATTCGCAATAGGGAATCTGAAATATGATAATGTGTGTACTCGGTCAGATGTCTGCTATGCGGTTGGTTTAATTAGTCGTTGCCATATCAACCATGGTCTTATCACTAGAGAGTAGTGAAGAGTATCCTGCGTTATATCAGTAGGACTGTGGACCTTGCCTTATGCTATCCGCAATGGAAGCATAATTTGTGGTGTGCTTACTAGCTGTTTGAGAAACTATTTGGTTGAAGAGTTTTTGCATTGGCTAGGCTCTTCACCTCATAGTAATGAGGTTGTGCTCATCTACGGTGATACCACGTAAGCCTGAGCATATTCAAAAGATCTTAAAAACCACCATTCTAGCACGTGGACATTCATTTTTGTCACATTTGAGATGTGGTTTGCGCAAAGGGAAGTTGTCTTGAGGCACATCTTCACCTAAGAATTTGATGTGCTTAGACATTTTATTCTGGTATTGACATTATCATTCAAGTTTATTTTTAATATTAGTTAATAATAAACTAGTTGGTGTTCATACATATATATTTGTTATATGAATGGAATGAATGCACATTTCTAATATATCATCGGGCTTGAATCGATATGCTCACACGGGTGATTCACCTTGGAGCCAAGATAGCAAACTAGGACATGTGTGTCCATGGCGCTTAGATGGCGAGCAAGATGAGACATTTCTGTTCATGGCACTTAGATAGCTAGCTAGAACTTGTGTGTCTATAGCGCTTAGAAAGTGAGCTTGAACACTTATATCTACGCAGTGTAAGAATAGCGAGCTAGATATAAACCCTTATTATTTTTATATGCCGCCTTAGATGGAGCTAAGATGAGATCTTTATATTTGGTTGAACATAGAGAGATCCCACGACTCTATGTAGCTTGTTTATAGCTGAATGTGAAATTTTAGACGGGCGCCAAGAGGGGCGATTGTGTTGAAAAACTCAAGTTAGACGTTTTGTGATACGTCTAGACTAAGATTCGTATGGTGTTACTTGTTTTTCCAAATACAGAGTGACGTGCCCATTTTTATAGAAGAACGCCATAGCATATATATCATACTATATGTGCTTTTGCGATCTACTGTGGAGCAGTGAATGGATTCCTCTTCATTGCTGTGTGAGCCACGTAGCATATCCAAGACATTGGTTATCCTACAAACTAGTTGCCTTCACGACTTGAGACTATGTCATGAAGAGGACACTTGATAACAGCTACTTTAGCATGTTATCCTAGGACGATGAGATAATTCCGTTCTATGGGGTGTGTCTGGGCAAGCGGTCGAGTTAGTCGAAATGACATGTGGACTCAAGGAAGACCATTCAATAAAACACCATATTTTTGTGACTTATTAGCAGGCCTGCGACAATCGTATTTTGTTGCTGATATGTCATGAGTACATTACATTGAGGTGATGCAGCAATTTTTTTCATCGAGTGATTGAGAATGCTGTGTCCGGTGTGGTTGAATCATCTAAGACATATATGAGAAGCTTTCGAGTGATGTGTCTTGCTTGTTATAGTGATGATTTGACATTACACTACTGTCGCTGTACTTTTTTTTTCGTAAAATTGCACGTTCTATTTCCCTATATGAAGAGATGAGAAGTTCTGTTTCGAGAGATTATTTTAGTAACAAGCCCTATGTGGGAGAGTGTGAGATGTAAGAAATATTGTGGGCTTTACGAGCACCCACATATCATTGGACCGGGTCCAATTGGCCTTGGCTCTTGGAGCCATAGGGTTTGGTGAATATGTGTGTATATATATCATATAAACACACATATGAGCATCCCTAAGAGATACAATAATACATTCGGCCTCTCTATATCTCTCCCCTCTCTCTCACGGTTTTCTCTCTCTTGGTCATCACCATTGGAGCTATGTGATTTAACGCGTGACATTGATGGAGACCGCTCTAGTAGCGTCTTCTACGACCTAGGCGAATCACAAGGGAGTACACGGAAGTGATATAGATACAGCAGGTTCGTGGTTCTTGATTGAGCTCGTAACAACGCCGACTTATTCGATCCCGTCGGACTATATTTCGCTAGGTAAGTAACCCAAATCCGACTTCATGCTTGTGTGCATGATTTTTCTACAGATTTAATATATATATATATATTCTCTTTTCCTATATAAAAAATGTTTAAAAAAAAGTCTATTACTTTTAAATCATAGAGGTGCATGTAAAGTAAGAAATTGATCTTCATAGGAGGGCAAAATAAAATCTTAACAAAAAAAAAAAAAAGTAAGGAATACATTTATGTCCCAACTATAAGTGGGTTGGGTGAGTGTCAATTCTTAAACCATAAAGGGTAAAGTTGAAATGAATATAATCAGTGGCATAAAATGTATATATATGTATCACTTAACGTCCTATTATATATATAAAAAAAAGGTTCCCTTAAATTTATGTTCCTTCAAAATGTGAAAAGAAAATACTTAAGTACTGACACGCAAATTTTATGAAAATCCTGAATGATATGTTAATTAACCAAACAAATAATGGTTTAGTAAATGAACGGTAGGTCGTGTAAATAGGCAGGAGTATATGAATTTTTTAAATGGACCTTTGGCCAGTCTTATTATGTGCGGTTTGCTTTTTGCTCTTTCCACACCACCGTTTGTCTTCTTCTCCTCATCTCCGTCCTTTTTTGGTAACAACTTTTCTATGCACCCCACAGAGACACTTAATATTTAAACATTCCAACAATGGAGTTCTATAACCTTATTAACTATTTGTAAGAGTTTAGCAAGTGTAATAGTAAATTTCTAATGATCTTCGCTTAAATGGGAGTAAAGCACTATTTTAAAATTTAAGAATTAAAATGAACTATGAATTGATATTTGACTAAAGGTTATTCTCTTGTGCATTGCGTGAGAAGCTACCTAGTACAGTAGTACTACACGAAATGTGAGTCATTCATGGTAGAATTAGTGTGATTGTTTTTTATCCAAATAAAAATCTACGGATTGCATGTATAATGACGCTATCAAGTAAAGATACATATATAAAACAGCCAACCTATTACATTTTTCTAAAAAAGTGCATGTTTCACGAACAAAAAAAAATCCCACCACCGCATTAATTAAAATGAGAATGTTAAAGTAACTTTACAAGAATGTTAACCTCTGTCAAGTCCTCCTGTATTAATTTTCTAGATCCGTCCCTGTCCTATGCTTCAAAATTATATCTTTTAACCCACCTATGTGAGGTTAATTTTGAGGTTGAAGGATTTTATTACTCCCTTAAAGAGAGTTAAACCTAAAATTAACATCACAAAAGGGGTTAAGTGTTTTTATTTAACCAGTTTTTGAATTTTCGTCAGTTTTGAGTGAAATAATAACAGTTCTATTTTAGTCTACAATCACAAGGGGATAAGTGTCCACTTTTGAAGCATAGGGGCACAGGCGGATCTAGAAAATTAATACAGGGGGGATGGGTGTCACGACCCAAGTCTCGCTCAGTAAGATATTGTCCGCTTTGGGCCCAAACCCGCACAGATTTGTTCTTGGGTCACTACCCAAAAGGCCTCTTACTAGGGAGACTTGAAACCACACATATATAGCATATTACTTTTCCACACCCAGGCGATGTGGGACGAACTTCCCATAGTGTGTAGCCTGTCAGCACTTACTGCAGCCACAAAGGCACCTACAGCAGCCCGCCCACAGCACCATGGTCGTTACATTCCACCCCCCTTAGGGCCCAACGTCCACGTTGGCACACTTCCGGCTGGATCTAGTTCTGATACCATTCTGTCACGACCCAAGTCTCGCTCAGTAAGATATTGTCCGCTTTGGGCCCAAACCCGCACGGATTTGTTCTTGGGTCACTACCCAAAAGGCTTCTTACTAGGGAGACTTGAAACCACACATAGATAGCACATTACTTTTTCACACCCAGGCGATGTGGGACGAACTTCCCATAGTGTGTAGCCTGCCAGCACTTACTGCAGCCACAAAGGCACCTACAGCAGCCCGCCCACAGCACCAGGGTCGTTACAGGGGGGGGTGGGCTTTACAGAGTTTTGTTCGGGGAAAAAAAAAATTGGACCTATTTATATGTATTTTGTGTAGATATAAATTAATGCGAAAAATCTTAACCCAAAACATAGGAGGGAGGAAGGATTTTATAATTAGCACAAAAATATAAGAGTAATGGGACTTAGTATGACAATTTTATAATATTAGGGAGGGGGGGTGTGGTTAATTGTAATTTCCAGGGGACTAATGTAAATAAAACTAACGGACCGTTAGGAGAGGGGGCATTTTGTTACCAAATTACAAAGTTCGAGGAAGGTCCATGTAATTTTCAAAACTTCAGGGGAGGTCCGTGTAATTTAAGCAAATCTCAGGCAAGGTTTGTGTAATTTACCCAATTGTGTATTTTTTGTGGGGTCTATCTCAAAAATGTCATAGTCTTGCTAAGTGAAAAATTCTTGTGGTTTTGAGATTTGAGATGTTATGTGTGGTGGTAGTAAACTCTCCGGTTGACTTTAAAAGCGTTAACAAGGGTTGATCGTTGAATTAAATAACAGTTGAACCAATACAATACATTTACTTTTTTTTTCTTTTAAAATTTGAATTGGATAACTTAAAAAAAAAGTAGAGAAGAACCTGCATTGAGACAAATATTTAGAATAAATTGACTTATTATACAACAAAAAGATTCCAAAAATTAGAGTGGGCTATAGCTCAACAATGCCTAGGGAACCGCCAATGTTCTTATTGTTAAAATTACATTAACTACTCGGGTTTTTTGTGAAGTGAATTCATTCTTGTGCATTTAGATTGAAAGCAATGCTACTACTTATACGCATTAGGTAAGCAAACCTACATATATTTGTATACTCATAAATAAATGTTCATATATAGATACATATTTTTAGTTTGAACTACGTACAAACTACGTACGTAGTTTGGCATGATTAAGATGCCGAGTATTTGCAGTGAACCAAAATTTCAACGACAAGGACCTAACTACAATTGACCATACCAAACTACTCCAACCAGCTTTTTTTCTTGTCTATCCACACAAAACACATTAAGATTAGATTCCAGTTGAGCAAAAGTCTAATTTGGCGAAAATGTACTGTACGGTATTGCTTACTTACAGATTCAAAGTCAACATATGTGATATTATACTTCACACGAGTTGAAGGAAACGAGGATAGTTATTCTACGATTTTCTATCCTTAATAACATGCCATTTTTTTAAAAAAATTTTTATAAAGAGAATTATTATTCGCACTCCAAAAAATATTAAATACATTTCATAGCATTATTCTTACAACATGTGGTATTATTATTATCATGTATTTCATAGAATGCATTTAGAAATGCATTATTTTTTGGATAAAATGCATTTTGCACCTTTTAACTATATCATGCTTGGTATTTTGGTCCCCGAATAAATTTTTTTAGCAGTTTACTCCCTCAACTAATGTTTTATGGCAATTTCCCCCAACCGACACTTTTAGCCGATAAAAGTGATGGAAAAAGCCAAAAAAATTATGGTTAACTACATTTACACCCCCTGTAGTTAGATCTTTTTTTTGCAAAGTCCCTTGTTTTACTTTTTGGTCAATGGAGCTTTTGTTAGAGACAGATAAACCATGGGAAGGTATAATACACTCCAGGAAGTAGCAGAGCTCAATAAAAACATATTCTATCAAAGAGCTCGACAATACCCCTTGTGGACCGTTAGGCAGTTTCTTTCTCTTATGCAATAAAATCACATAAATTTGCAATTGGTAAAACTTGTCTAATATAGCTTTTGGCCAATTGCAATTGCAGAGACTATTTTGCTAAATATTTAATTTTAGCGTTTAGATTTTCATAATGTTTTATGACACTACAACAAATTTGACTTTTTCCGATACACAGTATTTGTGATGCAATAAACCTGTCACAAAAAGTAATTATCTGCGACGCACTAATGTTTTTACGACTCTAATCAAAACATCGCAAATAAAAAGCAAAGATAGTCAACATTCATTATTTGTAGTGCATACGTGTGCCAAAAATAGCTGTATGGTTATCTATCACACGCGTATTATCCCATAAATAGTTGTATGGTTATATGTGATGCACGAATTGCACTAGGAATTGTCACGCCCAAGAGTAAACTGAAAATAAGAAAAATTTAAAATTCATTTTTCAGATTCGTGGACATGTGGCTAGTTGGATGACACCTAATTGTCCTCAACAATATAATAGCAAGAAACATAATAATATTTGGCACGTAACTAATTTTGAAACGTAGCATAACTATTAAACATTAGCAGTCTTAAGTAATAGAATATAGTACAGATCCAAAAGAAAAGGAGCATAAAACATCATAAGTATCGTGACAGCACTTGTCACTAGTATATGAGAATATCTAAATTATTACAACATGAAATATAGAAGATAAAAGAAGACTGCGAAGCCGTAGCTGGTGCCATAATGTTTGTCCCCAATGTACTCTTCTTCGTAGTAACCTTCCTCGGCAAAGTCTTCTGTGGCGTATCTCTCAAAATAGTAATCGCCCTCGGGCTGAGCATTACCTGCTAAATCTTGCATTGCTGGACGTAGAAGGTCCAGCGGTATAAAACACCGTCAGCTTGAATACAAGCTAAGTGAGTATAAAGTCTCACAAAGCTACGTTAGAAAATAGTTAATACAACAAATAAGTTCATAATTCATTAGTTGGCTTATTTACGTCTCCATAGGCTGTTTGTTAGAGATTATGCCCATCTGAATAAAGACAAAGAACCCGAACTTACTCACCTACCACAAACTACAATTTAAATGACTAAACTACTTGGCAACTAGATCGATTAGTGAATACAAACTCATCGACCTCTATCAGAAAACACATACCAGAATATCCAGCGGAAACATACTTCACAGCCATTATTAACACACTTTGCAGCCAATTAATACCATACTTTACAGCCGATTAATTCCATACTTTATAGCCAATTAATACAATACTTCACAACCGATTAATATGAAACTTTACAGCCAATTAAAATCGCACTTTACAGCAGTCCTGATACTAACTCGTAAGAGAAGAGACCAAAGTACAGTTATTGATGCATATCACAGTAGTCGTTGAAGCGTACAGTTATTATTAAATTCTGGTCTTATTACGCATATCTTATTCTCATTATTAGAGTTGATGTGTAACAGAAGTCATCGTCATTGTATTAAGAGTTCTTTAAGTGTAGTATATAAGGAAGACTATAAGTAGCTGACTCGAGGGCTCAGTAAAGCATGAGTACTCAGGCTTACTAAATTCAGGATTTTAACATAAAGTTCAAGGATTTCATCGAAGCATAAAATTTTAACACATAGTATGCACATTTAGGAATAGAGTGAAGGAAAATAGGTTTAAAATATTTTAAACGCGCAGCGGAAAGATTGAGTTTCAAAAACTTATTGGTATGCCCGGATCTATTACCCGTTAATTCTATAGATGCGTACTAACAAGAGGGAGAAGAAATATACCTCAGGTCTTGAACTCAATTCTGAAATCTTCAACCTTGGTGATGCAGCAGCCTCCACTAGGTTGTCTTCACCCTTATGACTCCTGCGGATGCTTCTCGGAGAGACTAGAGATGGTGGGATCTCTAACAATGAGGATAGGAAGGTTTGGGAAGCCCTAAATAGGTTCTGCAGCTTTTGTATAGGAAAAACGACGTTCATAAAACCCTGTATGTAGCTGCCCTATTTATAGATTTCCAAAACCGACTTTAACCTTTGATCGATCGAAGTGGCTTCGATCGATCGAACTTTTGATTGATCGAACTACTTTCGATTGCTCGAACCTACCTAGATTTCAATCGATCAAAACCTGTTCGATCGATCGAACCTGTCATGACAAGATCCTCTTGTGCCTTTCCAAACATCCTAGCGGAGCTAAGAGTGGGACCTCCTAGGCCCTTTATTGTTGGTTCAGATCAGTTGTTAATTTCCATGACTAAACTCTTTGATGAGCAAACTAACAAACTTATTAGTTAACGTTTACTCCACTATAAAACGATAACTGAACTCCAACGTAAAAGAATATATCCGAAGTGATAACTAGACTTGTATGTTATACTAATGTCCCTCTACCTTCAGCATTCGTAATGATATTCAGGTAGTTGGATAACTGTTGCTGTCAACCTGAATTATGAATACTTCTTTTATTCCTTGAGTCCCATTCACCTCTCATGATTACCAAACATGTTGATAATTACTTATCAACAAGGCTGCAGTTCTCAGTAATCAACTTGGTGACATTCTCAAGGGAATGCTTACTCTAAATCAGAGGGTAGATTCCATCTTGATAATATATGTTTACAACCCTATGAACATGACATACCCAAGATACCCAGGTGTTGATCTTTTATAGACCTCAATGATTGGTAAGTCAAAGCAGCCATATCCACAGTCTGTATTCATAATCGTCTCAAGATTGAGAACACGTACCTTATATAAGTTATGAGCTCTTATCGACTGTTTGACAGTCTTGAGTGCCAATAGGAAAGCTCTGGCCCGTCAATGCACAATAAGCACTAACACATTAACTAAGAGTCACACTCTAGTGATTGAGATTCATCACTCCATCTAATGGTAATTAATCATGCTACAGTGTATACCTGATGAGATATCTAGTCTCATCATCCACTGTGACAAGTTGTAAGTATCAACGAATAGTAATTCGTCTCTCACTTGTATGTATCTCATACATACATGAATTACTTACTATGATACTAAAGGATTAACAATCATCTCATGAAAGAAACATACACAATAAAATGTAAAGCTGATATCCATATATTAAAATGTCAATGTCTCATACATAAAGTAATGGTTTGAGGGCACAAACCCAACAAACTCACACTTGCACTCATAGCCATACATGATTAAATCTGAGACCTAGACTATCTAAATGACGTTCAAAGACTTTCTGTGGCAAGGCCTTTGTAAACAGATCCGTAAGATTGTCAGAGGTGGCAATCTTGCTGATAGTCACATCTCCACGTTGAACAATATCTTGGATTAGATGATATTTCCGCTCTACGTGCTTTCCCTTTGTTTCCTTGGCTCCTTGGACTGAGCCACTGCCCCACTATTATCACAATAAAGCATACTAGGTGACAGCGATGCTGGTACTACCTCGAACTCCATAAGGAACTTCTTGAGCCAAATAACTTCCTTTGCGGCTTCACAAGCAGCCACAGACTCAACTTCTGTAGTTGAGTCTGTAATGCATTTTTGCTTAATGCTTCTCTAACTGACAACACCACCTCCCAAGGTAAAGAGATGACCGGACGTCGACTTCCTCGAATCTTTATCTGACATGAAGTCTGAGTCAGTGTATCTCACTGGAATTAACTCACTACAACTGTACATAAGCATGTAATCTTTAGTCCTTCTCAAGTACTTAAGAATGTGCTTAACGGCTGTCCAGTGCTCTGGACCTGGATTCGATTGATACCTTGACCATGCTTACGAGAAAGCAGATATCCGATCTGGTGTATAACATTGCATACATGAGACTTCCCATTGCCGAAGCATAGGGAACTCCTGCCATGCGATTATGCTCCTCCTGTATCTTTGGACACTGGTCCTTGGAGAACGCCAAACCATGCCTGAAAGGTAGCAAGCCTTTCTTCGAATTATCCATTGAAAACCTAGTTAGCACCTTATCGATATAACCAACTTGAGATAATCCCATTATCTTTTGCTTACGATCCCGAAAGAGCTTCATTCCAAGATTATAGCTTGCCTCTCCTAGATCCTTAATATCGAAAGTACTAGCTAGCCAAACCTTGACCATTGATAATACCTCTACATCTTTTCTAATGAGTAGAATGTTGTCAACGTAAAGCACAAGAAAAGCCATCACTTTTCATTCACACTTCTTGTATGCACAAGGTTCATCCAGGTTCTGCATGAAACCAAACAACTTAACCGCTTGGTCAAATCGGATGTTCCAACTCCTGGATGCTTGCTTAAGCCCATAAATGGACTTTTACAACTTGCATACCAAGTTACCTTTCCAACCAGCTATGAACCCTTCTGGTTGCTGCATATAGATGTCCTCCTCAAGATTTCCATTCAAGAATGCAGTCTTGACGTCCATCTGCCAGATCTCATAATCTAGGCATACAACAATGGATAAGAGTATTCTGATGGACTTGAGCATGCCTACCGGTGAGAAGGTTTCCTCATAGTCAATGCCCTCCCTCTGAGTGTAACCTTTTGCTACAAGCCTAGCCTCAAAGGTCTCAACATTTCCATCAGATCCTCTTTTTCTCTTGTAGACCCACTTACAGCCAATGGGTTTAATATTGGCTGGAAGTTCTACAAGATTCTAGACCTGATTGGAATCCATAAATTCCAATTCAGTTTTATAGCTTTAACCCAATGAGCCGAATCAACATTAGTCATTGCCTTTTCATATGTGGTAGGATCAGATTCAGATTCTATGGAGACAGCTTCAAAAACATCTCCTAAGAATATGTATATATAGGTTGGCTGATAATCCTCCCACTACAACGAGGTACCGGTGTGTAAATGGGTTAAGAAGTGGTATTTTCTTGATTTACATCATTATCAACTACGAGTTAGACTGAGGGCTCTTCTTCTATCTCTCTCAAATCTATCCTTCCCTTAGGTTTATGGTTCATGATATAATCATCCTCCAAGAAAATAGCATTTGTACTAACAAACACTTTCTGTTCTCTTGGATCATAAAAATACCATACATAAGTACCCTTTGGATACCCTACGAAGTAACATACTTCCGATCTAGAATCCAACTTACTCATCTTTCCTTTCAGTACATGTGCTGGACACCCCCATATCTGGAGATGTTGCAAAGAAGGATTGCGGCCAATCCACATCTCTCGTGGTGTCCTGAGAATAGATTTGCTTGGTACTAGATTTAGTATGTATGTAGCGGTTTCCATAGCATAACCCCAAAGGAATAATAGTAACTTCGAATAACTCATCATTGACCTAGTCATGTCTAAAAGAGTCTGATTCTTTTTCTCTACTACACCGTTCTACTAAGGCGTACCAAGTGCAGTCAATTGTGACAGAATCCCATTCTGTACGAGGTGATCAATAAACTCATTAGAGAGGTACCCGCCACCTCGATTAGATCAAATGGCCTTGATATGTGTGCCTAATTGCTTCTCCACTTCATCCCTAAACTCTTTAAACTTTTCAAAGGCTTCTGACTTGTGCTGCATTAGGTACACATATCCATACCTAGAGTTGTCATCAGTAAATATTATGAAATGCTCATAACCACCCCGTGCTCTGATATTTATTGGTCCACACACATCAGTATGAACTAATTCCAATAATGCATTGGTCCTGTTGCCCTTTGCGGGAAAGAGTCTTTTGGTCATCTTACCCTCTAAACAAGACTCGCAGACTTCCATTAGTTCGAGAACCAAATCACCTAAGACCCTTGTTTGACTAGTCTACCAACCCTATTTAGATTGATGTAGCCAAGCCTCATATGCCAAAGCCTTGTTGGATTGGTGGAAGGTTCTTTTCTTTTAGATGGTACAATTACCATTGAGTTATTAAGTTCCATAAAAGAGTCTTTAGAAATATTGGGAGTAATCACATACAAGCCATTAGTTTTAACACCAGTACATATAAAAGAGCTGTTTCTTTTAATGACAACTTCTGTTCCAAAATGAAAAGAATAACCATTATTTGATAAATTTGAAACTTAAATTAAGTTACTGTAGACACCCCATTTTGTCGGCTATCAGATTTAGGAGACCCATAGCTTGGTGGTTCACAATGATCGTAAAAAAGACTCAAAAGGATTCTCGGAAGTCAGTTCTATCTCTCAGAATGCTCAGAATGACCAAAATGCCCAAAAACTCCCAGATTTGGTCCCAAAGTTCTGAAAACATGCTATGTCATAAGAAAAGCAATAAAGTGAGTTTTTGAGAGAAATCGGGTGAAATCGTCAGCTCCCAGAGACCCCCAGAAGTCCCGGAAGCTCCCAGAAAGTCCTCGTTGACCGGTTTGACCAAGGTTTGACTAGGTTTGACCAAGATTTGACCAAGTTTGACCAAGTTTGACCGAAATTGTCCGAATTCACCAGAATCATTTTAAATCATGAAAAAAGTGTTAAAACAAGTTCCAAAAGAAAATCGAGCGAAAACATCAGCTCCCGGGAACTCCCGGAGGTTTCCAGAACTTCCCGGGAATCCCAGGTTTGACCAGTTTGACCAAAATTTGACTTTAGAACCGGGGCGCCGAAACAATTTTCAAATATTTTTCATGGATACTAGAGGTCAATAGCTTTCCAACGGTATATCGCACATAATTTCTGGATTTAAAACGAATTTATTATGAATTTCTAAAGGCAAAAAAGACGATCAAATCGGCTTTTATCGCAAATACCGCAAAACTTTTCAAAGTGACCTATCACCGAACTATTTTTTATGTAAAGTAGACTCCATTACCTTTCCAACGGTATATCACAACCTCAATTTGGAGTTCGTACGCATTTTCTGTGAATTTCGGACGAAATAGGGCCTTTTCGCGAATACCGGAACTTCAGGGGGCCTAAACAGCATTATCTGGACAGGGGGGGAGCAGTGCCGCCGCGGCACTCCCCTCCAGAGCAGTATATTTTTGTAAATAGTTTTGTGGTCCTATTTTGATTAATTAAAAGCCAAAACGACATAGTTTTATGATTTCAGATATTTGGAGCCAATGGGAATACTTTCTAAATCCCAAAACCACCCCAAGTTGGCCTATATAAACCCCCCATTGCTCTTCATTTTTGGGGGAGTCAAATACAAGTTTAGAGAAAGTTTGGGAGAGAAAGTTGTAGAGATAAGGTTAGAATAGAGAGAAAAGAAGCTTTCTTCTTGGATTTTCAAAACAAAAGTGAGTTCTACACTTTGTTTTTACTACATTACTCCCATTTATTTCAACATTCTGTAATAACCTGCATTTTCATGCATTATCATATTTAAAATTTTCATTATCATTGGCATTATTATATTCAAAATTTAATATATATTGTCTGTTTATATGTTAATTTCGATTCTTATGTGAAAAGTTTAATTCTTGAATAATTGAAATTACTTTTGGGGTCAAAATGCAATTTTCATAAAACTTGCAATACCTGTGTTAAAATTCAAAACTGTATTTCAAAACGGTGGAATTATTTCTTTTAAACTCAAACTGTATTTTTATGAAATCAGAAAACTATTTCTAACGTTAAAATGAATTCTCTGTATTTTTGTGATAAACACCGTATCACGAAAATACCAGTGTAAGTTAAAACTGTCCGCGCAGTGTTAAACTTCCACAGAATTTTGGAAGTAAATGATTGAACAAATATATTTATACCCAAATTATTATGCTGATGCTTTTCCTTAGGTCTTGTTTGGCAAATGTTGTTGTATGTGTATTGTCCTTATGCCATAAGCTAGATTACCCAAACACACATTAACCCACCTCATCTCCACCTACCTCTTACTTTCATCAGTGGAGAATAAAGGACAGTGCATACACATCATTTCTGCACACTCATTGTATTTAATGGAGGATAGTGGTTCATGAGTGGGGAGTTAGGCCAATGTTTTCTTAGTGGGTATTTGATTATATATACACCCAACCACACTACACACTCTGCACTTCCATCATAGCACAATTCAGAAATTCACAGAGAGTTTAGAGAGTGCAGAGAATTCTTCAGTTGGGTAGAGAGAGAGAAGAGTTCAATCCTCCATAGTCAAAGCTTGGAATTCGGGAATTTCGTAATTATATTTCTTTCTCAACAATTTCTTCAAATCTATATCACAGTGAGTATTACTAACTCACTCCAAATGTAACTCATTCCTTATTTACTGATTTAGGTAGTTAATTTTAACAGTAGCAGAATTTTGTTTTCAGATTTTTGTTAGGAAAACGAATGAAATTTAAGGTTCTGCCCGCGTTGTCCCAAGTAAAACTCGATTCTGCACACTTTTCGTCTAATGCAATTTTCTCAGATTTTGCACCGTTTGGGCAGAAAATGAGGATTACAGTAGCAGAAAAAGTATATTAGAAATTCAATCTAATATTTTCTCTTTTAATTTTAACAGTAGCAGAATTTTGTTTTCAGATTTTTGTTAGGAAAACGAATGAAATTTAAGGTTCTGCCCGCGTTATCCCAAGCAAAACTCGATTCTGCACACTTTTCGTCTAATGCAATTTTCTCAGATTCTGCACCGTTTGGACAGAAAAAGAGGATTTCAGTAGCAGTTTTTAGAATGCTATTAGTTATGTTTAAAATGATTAAGGCAATGAATTACGAATTTTCAATCCCCGTACGCGTATTGTTTCTTTAATTCTGTGAATTCCTTTATGTTTAAAGTTTGATGACATTCATGTGGAGTCAGTTGTACATACATGGTGAGTGTTGGTAGTGTGTAAAAGAGTAATGATAGTGTGGAAAAGAGTAATGATTGTGTGGAAAGAGTATGAGTTTGAGTTGTGTTTGTGGTTGTGGTTGTGGTTGTAATTGTGGCTGTGGTTATGGTTGTGGTTGTGGATGTGATTGTGGTTGGAGTTGAAAAAGAGGATGAGGGTGTCTTTGAAATGCGAAGGTGGCAAAAATGGACACTCCCTGACGCCCATGGAAGCGTTAAAGTGTGTGAAGCCGAACTTGGACACTCACTGGCACCCATGGAAGTGCTAAAGTGTGGCCTATAGACACTCCCTGAATGACTCGAGTCTGGATACCTGTGTGGGGGTTGCCCCGGTATTTGCATGGCGGTTAGGGTATTCAAAGTGTGAGGCATTGGACACTCCCTGGTACCCCGGACCAAAGTGTGAGGCAAACTGGACACTCCCTGGCGCCCCGTTGCTAAAGTGTGGCTATCTTAGTATTTCAAAGATACCAGGAGTAGGATAGAGGGTTGTTGGGTTTTTGTCGAGAGAAAAGAGTCGGTTAGATGAGATGGTGCATTGTTCTCATACACGGTCACATATGTGTGAATTTATCTTTTAATTATTGTTGTGGTTGTTTTCTAACAAGCTCTTTATCATAAATATAAACTTGTGGTATTTAAATGGAAATGGGAAAAAGGTAAATGGGCATGTTTTTACATTCAAAGCTATGTTTTTAATACTCACCAGCTTCTTGAAGCTGACGGCGTTGATGCGTCCTGGACATTCGTGTCCAGGCTTTGCAGGTAATAACCAAGAAGAACCTTATGATTATGCAAATTAAGATCTGTTGCTGAGAAGAGATGTTACTTTTATATGCTTTATGATTATGTGTTGATTTGGTTTTGAGGATGACTGTAATAGACTGTAAGTTATTGTTTTATTTTCAAGGCGGTCTGTGCCTTAGTAAACCCTGTACTATAGGATGTAATAAGTTAGAGATTTAATTTTTATAAGCCCAGGTTGCCCTACTCTGATTAATGGTTTTATGTTGTTCGACGTTTTGGGACGGAATCGATCCTTCAAACTGTCGCGACCTACGGGTCCATAAAGGAAATTAAACGCTTTCCATATTTATGCTACGTCGGGGCGTGACAGGATTTGGTGGTATCAGAGCCATAGGTTTTCTAGATTGACCAGGCTCAGTTATTCACGCCATAGATTAGTGACATAGGTTACCCTAAAGTTTTACTAAGCTATACAACCAAGTTCTAGTGTTAGTTTAGTTCGGATTACCCTTAGTTCAGAAACTAAAATTCTAAGTTGGTTTTATCATAGAAATGATTACCCGTTTGTCTTGTCACATCGACAAAAATAATAGCAATTTCCATATACCTTCAGACATATCCATTTAGGATTAGTCGAGATAACCATAACTTATGATACCCCTACAGAAAGATAGTAGCCGAGTTTCTAAGGAGTTAAAGCATACCATAGCCCTCATTAATAGCTTAGGCACTGACAAATTTCCTGAGTCAAATCTCGGAATAGTCAGTATGGCCCACAACCAGAGTCTAGAGGATAAGAATACAACCTCTTTACTATTAGACAGCTCTAGTTCGAATACGTGTTATATGTACTTAATATATATTTTATTGTATGCTTATGTGATAATACGAGTATGTGATATAGTGATATATACTATTTTGAAAATTTTTGTCATAGTACTGTTGCATGCATGTTTCTCATTCTACTACCCCTATCATGCATAGAATGGCTGGAAGACCAAGGAGGAACAGAAATCTGATTGAAGGAGCGCCCGAGGCTGCCGACCCCACGGGAATATTTGAAGCTTTTATCAGACGTCTCGAGAGGGTTAGTAATGCGAATGAAAACCAACGAGACCGCCAGACGGGAGATAAGCTGCTGGAGAGATTCCGTGCGCTCAGACCCGAGCAATTTGCGGGTACCACGGATCCCTGGAAGGCAGAACAATGGTTAAGACAGATGGACCGCATGTTTGAAGCTGTCCAATGCAACGAGATGGACAAAAGGAGATTGGCTACTTTTCAACTAACCGACGCCGCTGCAGATTGGTGGGACTCGGTCATAACCACTATCGGAAACACCGCTGCTATGGGGATGACATGGACGGCATTCAAAGGGAGATTCCTGGAGAAGTACTTTCCGGCTACGGAGAGGCACAGAAGAGAGAAGGAATTTATGGATCTGACGCAAGGAACCAAGACGGTGCAAGAGTATACCACACAGTTCGAGAGGCTGTCACGGTTTGCCCCGCACATGGTTGATACTGAGGAGAAGAAGATCCGGAAGTATAACCAAGGGTTGGCACCGCAGATTCGTCGCCTGACTCTCGGCCATCTAGACAAGACGTTTGAAGGACTAGTCGGCCTGGCTACCGATCTGGAAGAAGATGCTCGAGTATATCGCAAACAATTTGAATTCCGACCGCCTCAGAGGGGTAATTTTGGGAATAGACCACCAATGAATTGTACCCAAGGGCAGAAGAGGAACTTTGACGGAAGCAAGAAGGCACAAGCTATTACCTATCCGACTCAACCCCGAGTAGGAGAAGGAAGTAGTGGCGTAAAGTGCTTCAACTGTGGCAACCCTGGACATGTGGCTCGGGACTGCAAGGCACCAAGGCGTGCTGCTCAGCCAGGAATAGTCTGCTTCAACTGTGGTGAACCAGGTCACATCAGCAGGTTCTGCACTGCTCCTAAGCAAGCGACTTATGGGCAACAGGGTCAGACCCGCTTGAATGCTGTTATTCCTGATGCCGCTGGATATGATGGAGCTGTATATGAAGAAGGAGATCATGGAGAAGCTCAACCTGATCAGCAAGCAGTGGAAGGTACATTGACTCTATTTAACTCCCATGTTAGAGTATTATTTGATACGGGTGCTGCTCTCTCATTCATATCTGTTAATACAATTCGGAGATTGGGTATCTTACCTCATCGCTTAGAGAAAGCTTTGAAGGCTACATCACCAATAGGAGCTGCGGTCAGTTTAGGACATGTGTGCAAGGATTGTCCCTTAAGATTAGGAGACCGAGAAATCCCTGCAAGGTTGATCGTCCTATCGATGAAGGAGTTTGACATAATCCTAGGAATGGATTGGCTGTCTCAGAATCAAGTGAAGTTGGATTGTGCGAGGAAGAGAATTACATTCTCCGACAATGAGAATCAACCCTTTGATTTTCAATGTAACCCTTCGGGAGATATGTTCCTCACAAGATGTTTAGCCAACATTGAAGTCGTCAGTACAGAGGTGACAGCATCATCTATACCTGTAGTCAAGGACTTCGAAGAAGTATTTCAAGACATTTCTGGATTACCGCCCGAGAGAAGTATAGAGTTCTGTATTGAGCTTATACCGGGTACCGTACCAATTACTAAGGTTCCCTACAGAATGGCCCCCACAGAACTATTGGAATTGAAGGGACAAGTTCAAGAGCTCGAGAACCTAGGTTTTGTACGTCCTAGTACATCGCCTTGGGGAGCACCGGTATTATTTGTGAAGAAGAAGGACGGGACGCTCAGGCTGTGTATCGACTACAGAGAATTGAATCGAGTGACAATCAAGAACAAGTATCCTTTGCCTCGGATCGACGATTTATTTGATCAACTACAAGGAGCTACGATATTTTCCAAGATAGACCTAAGGTCGGGGTATCATCAGTTGAGGGTACGGAAGGAAGACATACCTAAGACTGCTTTCAGAACCCGATATGGTCATTATGAATTTCTAGTAATGCCGTTTGGATTGACGAACGCCCCGGCAGTGTTTATGGATCTGATGAACAGAGTATTCAAGCCTTATTTAGATCAGTTTGTCATCGTCTTTATTGATGATATTTTGATCTATTCTAAGTCAGGAGAAGAACACGAGCAACATCTACGGATTGCGATGCAGACGCTTAAGGACCACCACTTGTATGCCAAGTTCAGTAAGTGTGAGTTCTGGTTGCAAGAAGTGAAATTTTTGGGACACAAGGTGTCATCTCAAGGAATTTCTGTGGATTCGTCCAAGACCGATGCTGTATCCAACTGGGTTAGGCCAAGCAACCCTACAGAAGTTCGGAGTTTTCTTGGACTCGCAGGCTATTACAGGAGATTTGTTGAGGGATTCTCCAAGATAGCTGCACCATTGACTGGGTTGACGAAGAAGAATTTGAAATTCGAATGGACAGAGAAGCATGAGCGAGCCTTTCTAGAGTTGAAAGAGAGACTCACTACCGCACCAGTACTAGCAATACCCAAGCCTGGTGAGAAGTTCACTATCTTTAGTGACGCATCATATCAAGGACTAGGGTGTGTACTTATGCAAGATGACAGAGTTATAGCCTATGGATCCAGGCAGCTGAAGCCGAATGAGTTGAACTATCCTATTCATGATTTGGAGTTGGCAGCAGTGGTTTTTGCACTCAAGATTTGGAGACATTATCTCTACGGTGAGAAGTTTGATTTGTTCTCCGATCACAAGAGTCTGAAGTATTTGTTCACACAGAAAGAGTTGAACATGAGGCAGCGCAGATGGATGGAGTTGATCAAAGATTACGACTTCACATTGGAATACCACCCTGGTAAAGCTAATGTGGTCGCTGATGCTTTGAGTCGGCAGACTCGTGAGACGATCGCCTCCTTAATGGTTAGAGAATGGCGAGCATTGGAGACGTTGGCAGAGTTTGATATACAGAGTGCTGAAAGAGGAGAAGGACAACTTTTCGGATGTCTTATCCTACAGCCTGTTCTCATTGACCGCATTATTGGAGCTCAGAAAGAAGATGAAAAATTTCAATCATGGTTCAAGAAGGTGTCAGAAAAGGACTCGACAGAATGGAAAGTGGGAGTCGATGGAGGGTATCGGTGCAGGAATAGATTATGTGTGCCAGAGGTTGGGGAGCTTAGGAAGGATATCCTGGAAGAAGCACATAAATCAAGGTATACAGTTCACCCGGGAGGAACTAAGATGTATAAAGATTTGAAGAGAAATTTCTGGTGGGAAGGCATGAAGAAGGATGTGGCCGAGTTTGTATCCAAGTGTTTGACGTGTCAGCAAGTCAAGGCCGAACATCAGAGACCGTCAGGATTGTTGCAACCGCTACCTATTCCTGGTTGGAAGTGGGAGCACATTACGATGGATTTTGTAGTAGGATTGCCCCGGTCGCAACAGAATCATGACGCTATTTGGGTAATTGTGGATCGATTGACGAAGTCAGCTCATTTTATTGCTTACAGTATGACATACCCGGTGGAAAAGATGAGCCGGATGTACATACAACAAGTTGTGCGACTTCACGGTGCACCTGTATCGATTGTGTCAGACCGTGATGCACGTTTTACTTCTGGATTTTGGGAAAGTCTGCAAGAAGCTATGGGAACTTCGCTTAAGATGAGTACTGCTTTTCACCCTCAGACAGATGGACAAACTGAGCGTGTGAATCAGATCATGGAGGATATGCTTAGGGCTTGTGTGATCGATTTTGAAGAATCTTGGGAGACACACTTGCCTTTGGTTGAATTTGCCTATAACAATAGTTATCATGCGAGTATCGGTATGGCTCCGTTCGAAGCACTGTACGGACGACCATGTCGTTCTCTATTGTGTTGGGCAGAGGTTGGGGACACAGATTTGTTGGGACCAGATTTGGTTAGAGAAACCAACGAGAAGATTTCCTTGGTCAAAGAAAGGATGAGAACCGCTCAGAGCCGGTATAAGAGTTATGCTGATCGACGCCGAAAAGATTTGGAATTCAGTGTTGGAGATCACGTACTTCTTAAGGTTTCACCAACACGAGGAGTAGTACGCTTTGGTCTCAAGAGGGGGAAGTTAGCTCCGCGTTTTATTGGACCGTTTGAGATTTTGGAACGTATCGGGAAAGTGGCCTATCAACTGGCGCTACCACCAAAGATGTCTGGGGTTCACAACGTGTTTCACGTGAGTATGTTGAGAAAGTACATACGAGATCCCTCGCACGTGGTTAGTTATGACGACATTGAGACGAGTCATAACGTTTCTTACAAGGAGAGACCTGTGAAGATTCTGGATCAGAGTATCAAGAAGTTAAGGAATAAGGATATCCCGTTGGTAAAGGTTCAGTGGAATCACCATGACGAGAATGAAGCCTCGTGGGAAGTTGAAGCTGATATGAGGAAGAAGTACCCGGAGTTGTTTCAGGACTAATTAGTCTTGATTTCGGGGACGAAATCCTGTTTAAGGGGGGAAGGGTGTAATAACCTGCATTTTCATGCATTATCATATTTAAAATTTTCATTATCATTGGCATTATTATATTCAAAATTTAATATATATTGTCTGTTTATATGTTAATTTCGATTCTTATGTGAAAAGTTTAATTCTTGAATAATTGAAATTACTTTTGGGGTCAAAATGCAATTTTCATAAAACTTGCAATACCTGTGTTAAAATTCAAAACTGTATTTCAAAACGGTGGAATTATTTCTTTTAAACTCAAACTGTATTTTTATGAAATCAGAAAACTATTTCTAACGTTAAAATGAATTCTCTGTATTTTTGTGATAAACACCGTATCACGAAAATACCAGTGTAAGTTAAAACTGTCCGCGCAGTGTTAAACTTCCACAGAATTTTGGAAGTAAATGATTGAACAAATATATTTATACCCAAATTATTATGCTGATGCTTTTCCTTAGGTCTTGTTTGGCAAATGTTGTTGTATGTGTATTGTCCTTATGCCATAAGCTAGATTACCCAAACACACATTAACCCACCTCATCTCCACCTACCTCTTACTTTCATCAGTGGAGAATAAAGGACAGTGCATACACATCATTTCTGCACACTCATTGTATTTAATGGAGGATAGTGGTTCATGAGTGGGGAGTTAGGCCAATGTTTTCTTAGTGGGTATTTGATTATATATACACCCAACCACACTACACACTCTGCACTTCCATCATAGCACAATTCAGAAATTCACAGAGAGTTTAGAGAGTGCAGAGAATTCTTCAGTTGGGTAGAGAGAGAGAAGAGTTCAATCCTCCATAGTCAAAGCTTGGAATTCGGGAATTTCGTAATTATATTTCTTTCTCAACAATTTCTTCAAATCTATATCACAGTGAGTATTACTAACTCACTCCAAATGTAACTCATTCCTTATTTACTGATTTAGGTAGTTAATTTTAACAGTAGCAGAATTTTGTTTTCAGATTTTTGTTAGGAAAACGAATGAAATTTAAGGTTCTGCCCGCGTTGTCCCAAGTAAAACTCGATTCTGCACACTTTTCGTCTAATGCAATTTTCTCAGATTTTGCACCGTTTGGGCAGAAAATGAGGATTACAGTAGCAGAAAAAGTATATTAGAAATTCAATCTAATATTTTCTCTTTTAATTTTAACAGTAGCAGAATTTTGTTTTCAGATTTTTGTTAGGAAAACGAATGAAATTTAAGGTTCTGCTCGCGTTATCCCAAGCAAAACTCGATTCTGCACACTTTTCGTCTAATGCAATTTTCTCAGATTCTGCACCGTTTGGACAGAAAAAGAGGATTTCAGTAGCAGTTTTTAGAATGCTATTAGTTATGTTTAAAATGATTAAGGCAATGTATTACGAATTTTCAATCCCCGTACGCGTATTGTTTCTTTAATTCTGTGAATTCCTTTATGTTTAAAGTTTGATGACATTCATGTGGAGTCAGTTGTACATACATGGTGAGTGTTGGTAGTGTGTAAAAGAGTAATGATAGTGTGGAAAAGAGTAATGATTGTGTGGAAAGAGTATGAGTTTGAGTTGTGTTTGTGGTTGTGGTTGTGGTTGTGGTTGTAATTGTGGCTGTGGTTATGGTTGTGGTTGTGGATGTGATTGTGGTTGGAGTTGAAAAAGAGGATGAGGGTGTCTTTGAAATGCGAAGGTGGCAAAAATGGACACTCCCTGACGCCCATGGAAGCGTTAAAGTGTGTGAAGCCGAACTTGGACACTCACTGGCACCCATGGAAGTGCTAAAGTGTGGCCTATAGACACTCCCTGAATGACTCGAGTCTGGATACCTGTGTGGGGGTTGCCCCGGTATTTGCATGGCGGTTAGGGTATTCAAAGTGTGAGGCATTGGACACTCCCTGGTACCCCGGACCAAAGTGTGAGGCAAACTGGACACTCCCTGGCGCCCCGTTGCTAAAGTGTGGCTATCTTAGTATTTCAAAGATACCAGGAGTAGGATAGAGGGTTGTTGGGTTTTTGTCGAGAGAAAAGAGTCGGTTAGATGAGATGGTGCATTGTTCTCATACACGGTCACATATGTGTGAATTTATCTTTTAATTATTGTTGTGGTTGTTTTCTAACAAGCTCTTTATCATAAATATAAACTTGTGGTATTTAAATGGAAATGGGAAAAAGGTAAATGGGCATGTTTTTACATTCAAAGCTATGTTTTTAATACTCACCAGCTTCTTGAAGCTGACGGCGTTGATGCGTCCTGGACATTCGTGTCCAGGCTTTGCAGGTAATAACCAAGAAGAACCTTATGATTATGCAAATTAAGATCTGTTGCTGAGAAGAGATGTTACTTTTATATGCTTTATGATTATGTGTTGATTTGGTTTTGAGGATGACTGTAATAGACTGTAAGTTATTGTTTTATTTTCAAGGCGGTCTGTGCCTTAGTAAACCCTGTACTATAGGATGTAATAAGTTAGAGATTTAATTTTTATAAGCCCAGGTTGCCCTACTCTGATTAATGGTTTTATGTTGTTCGACGTTTTGGGACGGAATCGATCCTTCAAACTGTCGCGACCTACGGGTCCATAAAGGAAATTAAACGCTTTCCATATTTATGCTACGTCGGGGCGTGACACATTCAATACTCCCAACCACCATTTTAGTGAGCATTCAAGAGAGTGGAAGCTTCTTCCATGTCTAGTGTCATTACATATGAGTGAAACACCAATCTACAAGTCTCATGCTTCATGAATATCATCTATTGATCATCATCTACTTGCTTGTTTATTTATTGTTTATCTCTTCTTATCTCATTTCTTTTTGATTTTTCTTTATTTATTTACTAGTTCATCATCCTCTAAGTGATGACATGAAGTTTGGGGTGAGTGAATCCTTATGGATAGTAGCTCTTGACCTCAAAAACATGTTTGATAGATGATGATCATAACTTCAATACCTCCAAGGTATCCTTGAAGTGTATTGAAGTTATGCTCAAATAAAAATAAGTTTCTCCAACAATCTTGGAGGTTCTTGATGATGAGTTGAATGTTGACATTTTGAGTGGTTATAATCTTTATTGAGTATTAAAAATGCACTTTCAAAACCTCTATTTCAAAACCCCCCCTCAATCCCTCTCATTTTGATTTCAAGAAAGAAAATCTTATTTTCCCAAAAATCTTCAAAACAGTGCGTTAAAACAGTGAGTGAGCTGAGTTCAAAGATTTCTCTAGAAGTCAATACTCAACATATAGATGCAAGGCCACTTGGAAAGTCTTCCTAACTCATTGAAGAACACCCATGATTTTTGGTTTGACTTGGAAGTACTTGAAAATGGTCCATTTGGACCCAAACATTCCTTCCAAACATTCTGCCTCTGCTGTCACAGCAGCTTGGCTAACTTCCAACTTCTTTTTCAGAAATATTTTCCAAAAGGGGTGGTCCCAACTTATTTTTCCCTCAAACTTAAATGTCTTATGGAACTTTCTGTATAAAATGGGCCCCTAGATCAGTCGTTTTCATTTTCTAAGATTTTTCAACATTTCAGTCGATAGTACGGGCTCTGTTTCTGAGTGACCTCTGTTGTTTATATGATTTCTCTCAATCTGTGATAGTTATTAAAGATTGGATTTTTGGGTTGTATTCTAGACACAATAAGAAACATCGCCATAAAACATCATGCATTGAAAACGTTCCTAACCCCTCTTTTCAATTTTCCCAAGATCATGCTACTGTTCTGTCCACTATTCACAGCAAGCACAATTTAACTTCTATTCTTTGGTTTGATGCTTATATGTATTCCAAATTAGCTCATGTCCTAGAAAGTAGTTCATACTATATTTGTACATATCCCATGTTGATTTCATTCATTCATTCATACACATTTTAGACTTCTAAGTCATTCTAGAAATCCATGTACCCAAAACACACTACAACCTTTGCACATTTTAGATACATACATCGCATTCATGCAAGATTTGGGGCTTTTGTGACTCCTAATCTAAGAAGATTATAAGGAACGATCATGATCACACGTTCATGCTTCCCCCGATCTAATCATCCTTTCTCATCCGTCCCGGGGATTGAGGGATCTTCTTTTCTCAAAGATTAACATGCATCATACTAGCTTGCTAAGCACATTTTGATTTCTTTGTTTATTTGTTTCAAGAACAATTCATGTCCCCCTCTAGATTAGGAAGTCTTGATTATTTGATATATGAATAGACGATTTTTTTTAGGTTTATTTGTGTGATATTTCATTTTACATTGTATGATATTTGACTTAGATCTTATGAATGATATTTTATCTTTAGATCTTCCAATTTCAAGATTCTTATGTAATGTAATATACTATCATAGTATTAATTGCCGAACCATACATAGTATAAGATGATTATTTGGATGCTAATTGAGGCCCGTCGAGAGACGGGGCGAGTTGAGGGTGTTTTAGTCGCGACAAAGGCTCCTTCCTCTTTCGTACCAAAACCCCGAGCCAAGTTCTTTGGTTATGAAGGACCGGTGCACTTTATCCATTTGGGTGAGTCAAATTTGGGTTTCTTGGTTCCCTAAAGACCAAGTGGCGACTCTGTATCTGTTTTCAACAGACCTTTTCTCTTTCCTTGATTCAAAATCAAACGAATTTCAAAACATAACGAAGCGGTGGAATCCCGGTATCCACAATCTGGCGACTCTGCTGGGGAATTTTATTTTAAAGAAAAATAATACAGAGGTTTGACTCATAAGAAGCATCCTTAAAATCATCTTTTTACTGTGTTTGGTTCACCGCATTGCACTCTTGCATTCCCCCCCCTCCGACTGTGTCTGAAACGCGGCGCTGACATTGTTCAGGTCTTGCTGTGCCAGGGCACAAGTCACCGTTGATACTGTACCTTCCAAGGTATATCAAAAAGAGTAAAAACCTCCGTACTGTCTCCCTGACGGTATATTGGAACTCTCGTCAACGGACCCTCTTTGACTAAACCCAGCCTTTGCATATAGATTCCTGTAGAACCTTTCATAGGACTGTTCATTTATCTTTTCAGATAGGACAATGTAATATAACTGCTGTATGCCCTGATGGGATTACCTGAGCGGTGTAGACGCTTATGTGGCATAGAATAGAACCTCTTTATTATGATTCCAAAGGCAATCACTCACATGTGATTACATTGAGTTGACCTGCCTAGGTACCATGACAAGGATGTCTGCCCCATGCTCACAAAGATATACACCGCAAACCTTGTTTATTGGTCCTAAGACATAGGAGTATGAAAACCTGCTAGACGGTATGATCACTATCACCACATTAACCAGTTTCTCCCAGAAACTCTGTCCAGATATTCCAGATATAACCACATTAACCGGTTTCTCCCAGAAACTCTGTCCAGATATTCCAGTTATAACCACATTAACCGGTTTCCCCCAGAAACTCTGTCCAGATATTCCAGATATAACCACATTAACCAGTTTCTCCCAGAAACTCTGTCCAGATATCCCAGATATAACCACATTAACCAGTTTCTCCCAGAAACTCTGTCCAAAATTCCCGAAGTATCTCGGAAATCCATGTTATCCCTTGGTGATCATACTGGAAAGTAAGGTTAGCACACTCTGTATGGCTAGGACCTTATTTGTTTAGCTGCTATCTGTTAGAAATAGAAGCATCATATAGATTAGGGCTTACATCCGCATGCTTGTCCCATTTGATGCACCATTCCCCATCAATCTGCACGCACTGTTTCGAGTCGGTCCACATCACTATCTTTGGCTGCCTAAAGTCACCACTGTCAAAGATCTAATCTAGTCCTCTCAAAATCTGTCAGGTCAGTATAGATTCCCACGGTCAGCAGTCAGGGTCCTTTTCATGGGTCAGGAGTTCGGATAATCGATTAATCAGAATCAGTCCGACAGCTTGTTTCAGCATGAATAGGGAAGAGTTGGAAAACAAGGTTACTGAATTGGGAGCGACCATAAGCCAGCAGTCCGACAGCCTAGCCCAGGTTCCGAAGTTCATGGAAGAACTGAAGCAGCGGCGGCCGCAACCTCCGCCCGGGTTTCCACCACCGGAATTTGAACTACCCCCACCTGAGAATAATGGGGAAGAAGACTGGTTTCAGGGGGTCCCACCGTCCGCATACGAGAAGAAGCTCCAAGAAAAGATGGACAAGGTTGACAAACTGGAAAGCGTACTCAGGAAAAGCAAGGGTATCGATGATTACATGTTAGATCTGGAAGGCCTCTTCGAGCCTGTCAAGCTGAAACTACCAGAGAATTTCAAGATGCCTGCTATCGATCGTTTTGACGGAACTGAGAATCCAAAAAGTCATGTGAAGCTATGTATGAGTATCCTCCAGTCCATGGGTTGTACCCACTAACACATTGCAATGTTGTTCCCGCAAACCCTTGCAAAGTCTGCGCTATCGTGGTTCCTAACCTTGGAAGCCTCCAAAACCCGGGCCTGGGAGGACATCGTTCGAGTCTTCGTCGATCATTACTCCTACAATCAAGAGCTGGATGTCACCATCAGGGATTTGGAAACAACCCGGCGAAGCAATAATGAATCCTTCGCTACATTTCTGAGCAGATGGAGGAACAAGGTAGCCCAAATGACCCACCGGCCAATCGAGAAAGAACATGTAAGGATGCTCATCCGGAATCTGCAGCCCCTCTACCATGAGAAATTATTCTACCAGTCCATCTCCACCTTTGAGGAACTGTTTGAAGTCGGAACCCGGATTGAAGACGCTATCAGAGAAGGAAAGATAAAAAAGGAAGAGTCCCCGAGTCAGTCCAGAAGACCTAACTACTCCCGGAATCCCCCGGATGTTAATTCCCTTAGCAGCCAACCCATGACGTACCCTCTTAGGCCGTACCAACCCTCCAGCCAGGCAAACCCCTCCAATCGCCCCTTCCAGAAAAAGCCCCCTCGCAATTTTGCCAAGTTAGAAATATCTCTCTCCTCAGCTTTAGACTGCCTCCTCAAAAAAGGCCATCTCCAACTACTCCAACCTCGAAACACCCCCCTCCCGCCAAACTGCGATATGTCTAAGCGGTGTACCTACCACCAAGCCCCAGGCCACAACACTGGTGATTGCATGCGCCTTCGCCATGACATTCAAGACCTTATTGACCGGAACATCATCGAGCCGCCACCAAAGCAGCCCCATATCACCCAAAATCCCCTACCAAACCACCAAAATGTCATCCTCATTGAGTCCAGCCCCGTACCTTTCAACCCTGTTACCTATATCACCCCCCTAGGACAACCCCTGCCTTGCATTGACATCCCGGATTCTGTAGGAATTCATCTGATTGAAGGGGAGAATGATGAGTGGCAGCAACAGCTAGACGATGAGCAAGACTTGTTCTTTTTGGAAGAGCACGATTTGGGGGTGGTAGACCTCAAATGGTATGATCCCAATGATGAAAGTGACGCTTCTATCTGGGACGAGCCGGAGAAACCATATGTGGGAACGGATTGTGATTGGTTCAAAAAGGAGGGGACTGTAGAAGGGCCTACTCCTGCTGAAATTGATCACCTGACCAGGTCAGGCCGTCACTACCAGCCTCTGTAGCCTACTACTGAAGCCATCGAGAAAGGTCCAGTTAAAGACAAGGGGAAGGGTAAGATGGATGAGGTCATCGAAGAAGATAATGAGCTGATCAAGCAGCTAAAGAAAACCCAGGCACATCTCTCGATGTGGGACATCATGGTAACATCCTATAAGCACAGGCAATCCGTGTTGAATGCCTTGGCTGGGATCGAAGTCCCCATCGACGCCGCGCCGGAGGACATGGTAGCTTTCTTGGGTGCGCTTACCCCCGACCCAATCATTACATTCTCCGATGAGGACCTGCCACCAGAGGGATCCACACATAACAAGGCATTATATATCACCGTGGGATGTAAGGGACAACAGGTGCCGTTTTGTCTAGTCGACACAGGCTCAGCCTTAAATGTCTGTGCCCTGAGGACTGCCACCGCCTTGGGGGTCAATGTCCTTGACATCACGCCATCTGTGCAATCCGTGAGGGCCTATGACAACACCAGGAAAAATGTGATGGGAACCGTTTCTCTCCAAATCCGGGTAGGATCCTTGGTGAGCACCAAAATTTTTCAGGTCATGGACATACCTGCCTCTTTCAACTTGCTGATCGGAAGGCCCTGGTTGCATGTCAACAAAGCCGTATCGTCCACTGTGCATCAAATGATCAAGTACATCCATGAGAAGGAAGTGAAAATCATCCTCGGTAATAGTTGGGGTAATGAAGCTTTCCCGAACTACGCTCCCATCTTTAAAATCCAAGTACCTGAGTTAGAAGAAGGAGAAATTGGAGGATTCTTCATGGAAGAAGTCCACATGATCAATGATGAAGACAGGTTCCCTGAGATCCACTCTGCGGTTGTCAACATCGTCCGCAAAATGAACTACTTCCCTAGAATGGGATTGGGTCGACGCCAGCAAGGGATTCGAGAGTTCCCTCAGATCAAAGGACAGCAGGGTACTTTTGGGCTAGGATATAAGCCCACTGAAGAAGACATCGAGCTACAGAGGCCGTGGAAGAAAAGGGTAAGGGGTCTCCCGCCATACCGCAAGACCTTGAATGGACAATTCATCAAAGAAGGGGATGACTTCCCTTACTTTGGGTTCCCTGAACCCTGGATCCATCAAACCACTGGGAAAAGGCACCCTGGACTTGAAATCTTCGCTGACTGTGAGAGGCCTCCATATCAAGATCCGTTCTATCCCGAAGAAATTGAGAAAACCCCAGAGGAAGACTGGTTGAAATACCTGGACACTGAAGCCATCGAGAAGATGTGGGAGGAATCCGTTGAGAAGAAGGAAGAAAAGAGGGCCAAGAGCCAAGATGATCAGATCAAGCCAATTGAGGAGGGTCTGAGCAACCAGGCTGTAGAGTCATCTGTCTGTGTCTCCCTATCCCCTATTCCCCCGGAGTCTGTACTACCGATTATCGAGTCTGTACCAGAGTCGGCTGCTGTAAGCCCATCACTGTCCAATGTAGTCACTTCACCTATCATGAATGAAATGAAAGACGATTCTGCTTACTCCTCTATGTCTAATACTTGTGAATGCACAGATCCCTCCGAGGATCTCCCAATTGAACTTAAGCAACTAATTGAAAAACCACCTGCTTATGAAATAATCGAAGATACTTTATCGGTTAACTTAGGTGAAACAGATAATCCCCAAATTGTGCAAATTGGCTCAGCTCTTAATAAAGAAGAAAAAGAAAAATTAACCCTCTTGCTAAAAGAATTCAAAGATGTTTTTGCTTGGTCTTACGAGGACATGCCTGGGGTCGATCCCGACATTGTCCAACATCATATTCCCCTCCTCCCTAATTCTAAACCTGTCAAGCAGAAACTGAGGCGCATGAGGCCGGAGTGGGCACTCAAGGTTAAGGAAGAAGTAGAGAAGCAATTCAAGGCAGGATTCATCATTGTCACCGAATATCCGGAATGGGTTGCCAATATCGTGCCAGTCCCAAAAAAGGATGGAAAAGTTCGTGTGTGCGTCGACTTCCATGATCTAAACAAGGCCAGTCCCAAGGATGACTTCCCACTTCCCCACATTGACGTTTTGGTAGATAACACCGCAGGACATGATCTACTATCATTCATGGATGGTTTCTCAGGGTATAATCAGATTCTTATGGCGCCAGAAGATCGGGAAAAGACGACATTCACCACCCCCTGGGGGACCTACTGTTATAGAGTGATGCCTTTCAGGCTCAAGAATGCTAGGGCAACCTACCAGAGAGCTGCCACCACTCTGCTGCATGACATGATTCACAAGGAAATAGAGGTGTACGTAGACGACATGATTGTGAAGTCTAAGGATAGAGAAGGGCACCTAGTGGCACTGGGAAAGTTTTTTGAAAGGTTGCGTAAGTACAAGATGAGGCTGAATCCAAAGAAATGCACTTTCGGCGTGACCTCCGGTAAACTCTTGGGCTTCCTCATCACACAAAGGGGGATAGAGGTGGATCCTTCCAAGATCAAGGCAATCCTAGAAATGACACCACCACGGAATGGAAAAGAGGTAAGGGGGTTCCTCGGAAGAATCCAATTCATCAGCCGCTTCATTTCCAAGCTCACAACTACATGCGATCCTCTGTTCCGATTGTTGAGAAAAGGGGAGAAGTTCCAATGGGATGACCAATGCCAAGCCGCTTTCGACAAAATAAAAGCTTACCTTCAAAATCCGCCTGTCCTTTCACCACCAACGCCTCATAAGCCCTTATTCCTTTACCTATCTGTCTCCGAAAATGCCATGGGCTGCATGCTAGCCCAAGAAGGAGAAGAAAGCCACTCCGAAAAAGCCATATACTACCTCAGCAAGAGGTTGACTGGGTATGAGCTCAACTACTCTGCCCTTGAAAAAACGTGTTGGGCCTTGGTTTGGTGCACCCGCCGACTGAGGCACTACATGCTAGCCTTCCCGGTCGTGCTCATATCCCGCATGGATCCTCTAAAATACCTCCTCGAAAAACCTACCCTGACCGATCGTATATCCCATTGGTTACTCCTACTATCTGAATTCGATATCAAGTATGTTACAAGCAAATCGGTAAAAGGGAGAACCGTGGCCGAGCATCTTGCAGAACACGCCATTGACTCCGAAGAAAGTGGAGACTTCCCATTCCCGGACGAAAATATCATGGAAATCAAGGAAGAACAATGGAAGTTGTACTTTGATGGAGCAGCCAACATGAAAGGCTACGGGGTAGGAATAATCCTAGTATCACCAAACAGGGACCACACCCCGCTGGCAGTCAAGCTCAATTATAACTCCACCAATAACACTGCTGAATATGAAGCGTGCATTCTGGGGGTGGAAGCGGCCATAGAATTGAGAATTCAAAAGCTAGATGTCTTCGGAGATTCGAATCTCATCGTGTCACAAGCCAGAGGAGAATGGAAGGTGACGGGAGAGAGGTTGAAGCCATACCATGACCATCTCGATGAACTTAAGAAGCACTTTAAGAGCATAACGTTCTTCTACTTTCCTAGGGAAGAGAACCAGCTAGCTGATTCGTTGGCTACCTTAGCCTCCATGATCAAAATTCCTGTGGGAGTCAGGATGATGCCTTTGGTGATTGGGCAAAGGTACGAGCCTTCGTTCAACATGATCGCCGTAATTAAAGTAGAAGAGAATGAAACACCGTGGTATCGGGATGTCTGGAACTTCATAGAAAATGGAACGTACCCCCAAGAATCTACCGAAAAAGACAAAAGGGCCATTCAAAGATTCGCAGCGCAATTCATCATTTGCGGTGGGAAACTGTTGAAGAAAGGATACAACGGTCACAACCTGACTTGCTTGTTTGGGAAGAGCTCCAGAAGAATGATGGAAGAAATACACGAAGGGGTATGCGGCCCGCACATGAACGACCACATGCTGGCCAAGAAAATTGTGAGACAAGGGTACTACTGGACAACATTGGAAAAAGATTGTTGCGAATACGTGAGAAAGTGTCACAAGTGCTAGATTCATGCAAACATGATGCATGTACCACCATCCCTTCTATACAGCATGACCTCACCTTGGCCATTCTCCACCTGGGGAATCGATATTATCGGTGAAATCATTCCGAAAGCTTCAAATGGAAATCGGTACATTCTGGTGGCCATAGACTACTTCACAAAATGGGTAGAAGCTGCATCCTACACCAAGTTAGGGGCCAAGGAAGTGGCCAAATTCATCAAGAGAAATCTCATCTGCCGTTATGGAGTTCCCCATGAGATTATTTCGGATAACGGAAGTCATTTCAAAGCAGAAGTTAGGGATCTGTTCGAGGAATACAAAATCACTTATCACAAGTCATCACCATATAGACCGCAAACTAATAGGGCGGTCGAGGCCGCAAACAAGAATGTTAAGGCCATACTGCATAAATCAGCCGATACTTACAAAGACTGGCATGAAAAGCTACCGTTCGCACTTTGGGGATACAGAACCTCGATAACGACGTCCACAGGAGCAACCCCTTACTCACTAGTATATGGGATGGAAGCGGTACTTCCGGTCAAGATAGAATTTCCGTCCCTACGCGTGATGGCAGAATGTGAAATTTCGGAATCAGATTGGTTGAGGGAAAGATATGAAGAATTGGCCCTCATAGATGAAAAGCGCCTAGCGGCAGTCGACCATGTTCGAATCTATCAAAAGAGGATAGCCCGTGCTTTCAACAAAAAGGTTCGTCCGAGGAAGATTATCAAGGGTGACCTTGTCCTTAAGGAGTTGCGAGCTCCGATTTTTGATCCCCGTGGGAAGTTTAATTCTAAATGGGTCAGCCCTTACATCGTCAAGACTGTTCTTTCCGGAGGAGCAACTTATCTCATGGACCTCGATGGTGTCGAATTCAAAGAACCAATCAACATGGATCGCCTCAAAAAGTACTATGCTTGACTATTCAATAACCTTTTCTTCAAGCCTTACCTTGAACTACGCTCGACCTGATTCCCACTCGGGGATACGTAGGCAACCACATCGGTTCGGTCACTCCACCCACAAAAATAACCATTTTC
Source organism: Hydrangea macrophylla (assembly GCA_033977485.1). NCBI lineage: Eukaryota > Viridiplantae > Streptophyta > Magnoliopsida > Cornales > Hydrangeaceae > Hydrangea > Hydrangea macrophylla. The sequence continues at coordinate 26,918,876 of CM066984.1, read as the reverse complement.
TTCAAGCCTTACCTTGAACTACGCTCGACCTGATTCCCACTCGGGGATACGTAGGCAACCACATCGGTTCGGTTACTCCACCCACAAAAATAACCATTTTCTTCAAGCCTTACCTTGAACTACGCTCGACCTGATTCCCACTCGGGGATACGTAGGCAACCACATCGGTTCGGTCACTCCACCCACAAAAATAACCATTTTCTTCAAGCCTTACCTTGAACTACGCTCGACCTAATTCCCACTCGGGGATACGTAGGCAACCACATCTGTTCGGTCACTCCACCCACAAAAATAACCATTTTCTTCAAGCCTTACCTTGAACTACGCTCGACCTGATTCCCGCTCGGGGATACGTAGGCAACCACAACGGTTCGGTCACCCCACCTACCTAAAAATCAACCCGCTTCTTTCCAACCATGGCCCGAACTACGTTGGACCTGATCCCCGCTCGGGGGTACGTAGGCAGACTTTCCAAAAGAAAAAAAAGAAGGATGGCTCGCTAGGTTGAAAATCCGAAAGGACACCTAGGCAAAAATTAGAGCTAAATCCAAGGTGAGCAATAACAAAAGAGAGAAAATAGCTCGCTAGGTCACCTCCTTGGTGTCTAGACAAAATTATGAGTATATGAGAGAAATAAAGTCGCGGTCCTTACCGTAACCCAGAAATCGCCCTCCACACTAGGGGCAAACTTCGGCCACTTGCCTCGTTTGCCTGAACCCCTTCTAAACTAGGGGCAAAACGTCGTTCATCTACCTCGTTTGCCCCACAACCATATATATCCCAAACTAGGGGCAAACTTCGGCCACCCGCCTCGTTTACCTCTAATCGTCCTAGCATGTCCAAACAAGTACCAAAAGCAACATCTAGTTGAAATCTCGGTTACAAAATAATTTTGGAAAGTTAAAATGCATAAAATGAGATTCCCAAAGTAACCAGGGTTCACCGACAAACAAACTTTGGATATTACATGAACAGGAATAATCAAAGAAATAAAAGTCTTTCAAAAAGCAATCACATGTTCAAAGACACTTGGAGGAATGAGTAGAATCAGTCAGGTCTAGTCTTGTCTTAGTGTCTTTTATTTTTTCAAAGGTCTTTAAAAGTAGGCCTTTACTCGGTCAGTCCAACCATCAATAAAAGCAGCAATAGTGGCAGCCCTGATCCTGGAAGCAAAGACCCTCTCAGTAAACCCCTGGGGAACCTCCTGAACCTGTCCATACTGTCGGGCCAAACGGCGAGGATGATAGAAAGAAGTCTCTCTCAGACCCATCAACCACACACTCTGGTGACCCCGGAGGCTCGTGGTAACAGCATAAAGGCCCCAACGCCTCACGATCCAGCAAATGTCAGCCTCAGATAAGGCACTCATCATGCCCACCCAATCGGCAAAAGTATAGTGAGAATGAAGCACGGCTCGACGAAAATAAACCGGTGGTATGCGGCCCGTCCATAGTTGAAGGCGCTCGTATAACCAGGCCTGTAACACCAAAGGCGCCCTAGAAAGAAGAGGAGTCCCCTGATTAAAGGCATTATCCAAGCCGTTCAAGGTTTCAGCCAGAACCATGGCCATGGGATTCCTGCTGAGCTTCAGTCCAAGACACACATGCACTAAGTCAACCGAAGTACTCGAGAATAGGAAGTGTGAAGTCATGCACAGTATCAAAGCGGCCCCGCGGGTAGTATCATACACGCTGCGATTCCCAGGACTGGCGTACCGGGCGATAATAGAAGCAATGTTGAGCGCTTCACCTTGAATCAGCCGGCGGGAAATAGTGACGGAGCAATTCAGATATTCAGCCAAGCCTCGCGTAGGACTGAGGGTATCAACAGAAGGGAGAATCAAGTCGGAGTCAGAATCAAAGCCAAGAATAGCACAAAACTCCTCAAACATGGGGCATATCTCCAGGCCATTGAAGTTGAAGACATGGTTCACCGGGTCCCAGTGACCAATGGCAGCACGCAAGAACTCAGTATTCAAGGTCACCTGGCAAAGAGAAAACAGCTCGGTCAAGCCGTAGCTAAAGAGGTTAATCCGCTCCACGCCATCCGTGATGTTCAGCCAAGCTATGAGCTGAGCGGGATCATACAAAGCCATATTTTCGGTTGCGGCTCTAGGAAAATTCGAAATTTCGGCAGCACCTCCCTGTTTCACGGACTATCCCACCTGCAAGGCAAAAGCACTCACTATCACAAAACTGCCCATCGCAGTAACATCCAACAATCACAGTGCACATATATCAGTCATCAACTAAACCAAGCACACAACTGCGCCCCCAAACCGGAAGCTATCCGGCCTAAAAGGCGAAACATCATAATACTCTGTCAAAAGTCACAAATTGTTCTACACATCGTCCTACGCTGTCCGAATAGTCATGTCACTGGTACAACCCAATCGAAAACATAAAAAGAGAATAAAATTCCCGCTTGCGAGGCCTCAGTCCTCCTCTTCTTCGTCCTCTGACGGACCGCCCGGAGTGTATGTCGGCGACGGCCTCCTCCTACCGCCCCTGCATCTTGGACCAGTCCTCGATGAACCAGCTCCACCTCCCCGGTACTGCACACACAAATAAAACAGAGGTAATCAGTAGGGAAACCACAAAAAATACAAAAACAGAGTCAAGTCAGAGACTTACCAAAGACGCCATCTGGTTGGCGGCGAATTGCCGCATACCGTCCATCTGTCAAGGGTAAGATCTAGGGTTAGAACCTCATAACCTTAAGGAAAGCACAGAATTAGAAACATACCCGATGGTCTCGTGTAAGGACCAAGGACCGTAGGCTAGCCGCCAAGGCGTGACCCTCCTCGGCGTAACTCCAAGGAACATTGAGGACGCCCGCTGGCTGAGTAGGGTACCCACATGTGACTCGCGGCACCTCCATCATTTGGGGAGTGCCATCAGCGCCTAGAATATTGACGGTCCAATCCCAAGGAGGGATAGGGTCGGGAGCCTGAGGAGCCTGTCTCCTGTACATCTCGCGAAGCTGTAGACACAGAATAAGTCAGGAAAAGATGAATAAAAGACATAGGCAACTAATAAAGACAAAAATATGAAAAGAAACTCACCTCCAGGAGTGGGAAGTTAGGCATCAAGAAGCGGCCACGGTAAGCCTCATAGCCGGTCTCAGAGAGAAAATGATCCCAAACATCGGTGCCGTCTAAGGCCGCCAGCAGAGCATCACCAGAGAGGTCACTAGCATCCATCACAGGGGTATTATGAGGAACGCGATACCTGGAACCACCGACCACCTGCCGAGACACCCGCTCACCAAGGAACCACTGCCTGCACTCGGTACTCTCCATCAGAAGGCGGCAAGAGGTAAGAGATTTGACCGCTTGTATCTCCTCTGGGGTGGCATAGGCGACGCCCTCCCAAGGCGTCCAATCAACACTAGAGGCCGTTAGCTCAGTTAAGAAGTTTCTAAGCAAAACAATCCGATGGGCCCCGCTCTTCACCCCGACAACGTCCCTCCGCCATCTCAAGCCTCGTGGGAACAGAGGCACGGGAGCCATGCCATCCTCATCTTCGCCTGACTCGTCTGCTGGGGAGGGAGCCAACATCTTTAGGTATTCAAAGCTCCAAAGCTGCATAGACGAAGGAGAAAATCAGAACGAGTATAGAAATCAAAAAGATGGAAAATAAAAGAAGATGCAATGCATACCTCCCAAGCTCACCAAAATCCTCCGGTCGATTTAACATCGCCCTGAGAGACCTCGCCCATATGCTTGTAAAGATGGGCCAAGGCAGCACCGCCCCAGTTGTAGGAATGATTAGTTGGTAATTAGTTTAATTTAGTTTAATTGTTTTAATCTTTTTAGTAGTTGATGAATTGTGGGACTTTGTGCTCTGCATTATTAAAATATTGATTTTTATTTTCTTGTTTGAGATTAATCTAAGTAATTAGTTTAACACCTTCCCTGTGGGATCGACCTGGACTTAACCAGACTACTACTTGCACGATTACCTACACTTGGGTATAGCACACAAGCGCACACAGAAAAATTCTCGTGTCAAGTTTTTTGGTGCCGTTGCACGATTAGTTGATAACTAAACTTGTATGTTGTACTAATGTCACTCTACCTTCAGCATTCGTAATCATATTCAGGTAGTTGGATAACTGTTACTGTTAACCTGAATAATGAATAATTCTTGTGTTCCTTAAGTCCCATTCACCTCTCATGATTACCAAACATGTTGATAACTACTTATCAACAAGATTGCAGTTCTCAAGAATCAACTTGGTGACATTCTCAAGGGAATACTTACTCTGAATCAGAGGGTAGATTCTATCTTGAAAATATATGTTCACAACCCTATGAACATGACAAACCCAAGATACCCAGGTGTTGATTTTTTATAGACCTCCCTGATTGGTAAGTCAAAACAGCCATATCCACAGTCTGTGTTCATAATCGTCTCAAGATTGAGAACACGTACCTTATATAATTTATGAGTTCCTATCGACTATTTGACAGTCTTGAGTGTCAATAGGAAAGCTCAGGTCCGTCAATGTACTATAAGCACTAGCATATTAAATAAGAGTCACACTCTAGTGATTGAGATTCATCACTCCATCCAATGGTAGTTAATTATGCTACAGTGTCTACCTGATCAGATATCCAGTCTCATTATCCACTGTGACAAGTTATAAGTATCAAAGGATAGTAATTTGTATCTCACTTGTATGTATCTCATACACACACGAATTACTTACTATGATACTTATGGATTAACAATCATCTCATGATAGAAACATACATAATGAAATGTAAAGTAGATATCTATGTATTAAAATGTCAATGTCTCATAAATACAGTAATGGTTTGAGGACATAAACCCAACATAGTCCTATCCAACCAACAAGTAACCAAAGTACATGTGTGTTTATGGACACGCACGATGAAATTTATGACATCTAAATTGTCACATATTCATGCTAACAAGAAAACATACTAAACTAAATATATAAAACAAGGATCATAGCAAATCTACTGCACTCAAGCGCTCAGGAACTTGAGCACATGACTTTGATAGAAACCAAATTCCTAGTTTAGTCACACATGCAACAATGCAAATTAGTTTTTAAGACACATGCAAGAGATAAAAACATGTGAGAACTCTATCAAAAGGCATCCAAGTGAGAATCTATACTCACTAGGGCTTGGATTATGAATGGATGATGTAAATGTGGATCTATATGTTGAGAATGCTTCAACTATGAGCTATAATGCAACTTCAAGCAAAATCCAAGATAGGATCTTCCTCCAATCTTCTTGGTTCTTCAATGATTCATCTCCAGAACCTCAGGTACAAGTATATACATGTTTTTTAGTGCAAAAGAGAGTATAGAGGGTGGAATTTGTGGATATGCATGTGTGTATACGAAATGGTGTATGAAGATCTCTCAAAAACACTTTCTCTAAGACTCACTCTCTATTTTTGGTTTAGGAAACGCAAGAAATTTTGTTAAAGAGGATATATATAGGTTTTCATGATGCAAGGACAAAATAATATTTTCATCGATTTAACAGCTCAAGTGCTCACGTGCCTCAAGTGCTCAGGGGTCGAACGCTTGGGGTTACTTTTCAAAGAGCATTGATCTAACATTCAAATGTTCAACAAAATTATGAAACACAAATGAATGAGTAGATCCCGAATCGACGAGTATGCGTAAGACTATTATATCCATAGTAGTCACATCTCCGAGATTCATCTGGAATGATCTCCCCTCATGCTGCTCTGTCCTATGTCTCCTGTCATTGGATTATTTAGGCTTCAAACCATTTGAATCCATATAACTCGTTCCTTGTTGGGGACGTCTCCTTAGGCTTTGATTGTTGCCCAACCATTCCACAATCAGAACATTTGCCTCGTAGGTTAGGTGTAGAATTTATACTACTCATTCCTTGAGTCCTGTTCTGAGGGTTAGTCATGAAACATCAACCCGTGTGTGGCCGATTACAAAGCGGACATATTGGTATATTGCTCATTGGTCTACCTTGTCCACTGAAGTTGGAACTAAAATGAGAGCCACTCGCAAAAGGCCTCTTGAATGATCCACACTGGTTCTGGTTGTTAGAAAACTGCATTCCCATAATCCATGTACAGTGCGTATACGTTGGTATTGCAAAAGAATTCCTGAAACCTATAATAACCCTATAAGGGCAGAACTAGGGTTACCTTGAACTGCAAAACGGATTGCTATAGTAGACAAATCGAGAACATAGGCTCGATAACAACTCACGATCTTCTACCGTATTCCTCTGCTACCAGAATATTGAAGTGAGTGTGGGCTTTTTTGAAATCCTTTTTGTATTCTGCTCTCCCTTTTTACGCTCTCTTTTCTATTCTGAGTTATTATACTCTTGATGAAAAGATGCAAACTGAGAAGAGAGCCAAAGCAGAATATATATAGGCCATGATAGGGATCTGTTTGGTTGGAAAATTATATATGTGTGTGCGAGCGTGCCAGGCAAGCAAATTGCCAATGTGTAAGTGTGATTATCCAAACTGCGCCTCACCAAGCAAATTGTGGTGACGTTCGATGCCTTAATAAGGACTTCAAACGTGTGAGATGAAATTCAAAAAAGAAGAAAGGAGAAGAAAAAGAAGAAGAGAGAGTTCGAAGGATACCTTCGAAGTGATTAAACTATGTTATAACTACTCCTACTCCTAAGAATTGTAAGTAAAAGCAAAGTAAAGGTACACTACTCCTAACTAGGCTAAATTAAATTACCTAAACTAATGGCCATGGTGGCCGAATAGATGAAGAAGATAAAGTAGATATATTAATGCATTTGTTTGTGTGGTCAAGGACCTTTACAAAGGAGTATACTACAAGTATTTATAGAGAAACCTATAACTACTTTGATTTTGAATTACATTTCCCTCCAACAATAATAACTAATAATTCAAATTCCTACAACCACCAATTAGTGGGAGATGCTCCTACAATGACAAGTGTCTTTCCATCTTCATCATCACCATTGATCTTCAAGTAACCAATCTTGATCTCCCCTTTGCAATGCCAAGTGTCCCTCAATCAACTTCCAAATAACCACCAACCAATTTGAATTGGTTTTCCGTGTGATAATTATAAATCATATAATAATATAATAGAGTATAACTTTATATACTAATATATATATAAATATAATTTATGGTCCAAACATACCCCCCGCGGTTCTTTAAGAACGAAGTTCTTAGAGAGTCGGAAGATTATCACAAAAATAACATTATTCGATCCAATTAGTATGTTCGAAATAGACCAAATTAGTAATGCAAAGTAGATCACATTACAGATCTTTAAAGCCAATCATAATAACATTGAACACAAAAAACTAAAATGGTTTTAAACTTGTTTCGAAACCAATGAAAGAGATTTGAACATAAAATTATGGCTTAAAATGGATTCAAAGCAAATATAGGGGCTTCAAACACAAAATAATGGCTTTAAACTTGCCTCAAAGCCAATCTAGTTGCTTCGAACATTAGATAATGCCTTTAGACTCACATCGAAGCCTACATAATTGGTTCGAACACAAAAATAATGGCTTAACACTTGCTTCGAAGCCAATGCAACGGTCTCACGCACAAAATTATGGCTTTAATCTTGCTTTGAAACCAATATAATTGCTTTGAGTACAAAAAACTTGATTCGAAACCAATATAATGGCATTGAACAAAAAATGATGACTCCAAACTGGTTCAAAGCTAATGTATTAGCATTGAATACAAAACAATGGCTTTTAAATTACTTCGAAGCCAATGAAAAAGATTTAAACACAAAACAATGGCTTCAAAGATGCTTCGAAGCCAATGAAAAGGATTTGATCATAAAATGATGGCTTAACATTGTATTCGAAATAAATAAAGGGGGTTCAAACACAAATAAAGGACTTTAATTTTGCTTCGAAGCCAAAATAAAAGCCTTAAACACATTACAAATTGTTTTTAAATTGGTTCAAAACTAATAGATTAACTTTGAATACCAAAAAATGGCTTTAAAGTTAATTCGAAGTCAATATAGTTGCTTCGAACACTAGATATGTTGCTTTTAAACTAATTTGAAGCCAATATAATAGCCTCTAAAATAAATTGTTTCGAAGCCAATATGATAATTTCGAACACAAATAAACCACTTTAAACTGGCTTCGAAACCAATAAGAAAACTTCGAACAAAATGAATTTGTTTTAAAATGGCTTTGAAACCAAAAAAGGTATTTTTAAAAATACCTCTATTTAACCAACTACTATTGGTATATCATCAATCAAATAAACTTTTGGTTTGAACATGTAACCAATCGAAGAACTAATCATACAGCAACACCAAGCCAAAATTACTACCAAACATGGTTGTGGCTAACTTGTTGGAATGGAAAATGATATCCATACTTTATTTGGACTTTAGGAACTTCTATGCCACTGATTAATTGTAGACATTTAACAAGCATTCGAATGGGTCCCACAATTTACACCTTCCCCATAGTCATGTGTTATGTACTTCGAGTCTTCAACACTGGCTTCTACACCACCAAATGTGACTTGTACTTGGGCACATTTCCTTTATATACACTATTGTGTGTATAGTGTATATTACTTCAACATCTACAACACAATCTAGAATTTGTTGCATGTAAATTCGGCTCGAGCAAATTTCAACAAAGCCAACTCTGTGCTTACTTCTGTCTATTAGTTCGAGCCAGGCATGAACAACAGTCTTGGTCCTATTAGACCAATTAAAGCAGTGATCAACTAATTCGATGACCGAATTAGTATTTATATTGGTGTCAATAATCTTTTCCCTTTGATAATAATCTTGCCATAGAATAATCCACATAGTCATAACCCATTTTTGATGAGCACCACAGAGCCAAAGTGGGTATTGACCATCTAAAGCCAAAGTAAAAAGTGGCTTAAATAAGTAATAAATTTCAACACTTTGTGTAGTGTCGAAAAACCCAAATGTATGAACAAAAGCATGTTCATGATCCTCAACCATATTTGGTTGTAAAATGGACCCCCCGAGTGTATTTTGATCACAATCATTTGGTTGATTAACCAATAGAGGTGATGATGGTGTTGGTGATTTTCTTGTTTCCACCATTAAAGGATCATGAAGTTCCTTCATAATAAATTTATTTTCATTCATTGGCTCGTAATTTTGAAGAATAGTTGACACCCCTCGAGCCATTTCATACATTTTAGTTTTCAAACTAAATGTTTGATCCTTTAATTCTTCCAACAATGGAACCAAATCATTGATCCATTTTTCACCACCATAATTTGGTGTTGATGGTGGAGAAGCATACAACACTTTAAAATTGTTGTCACCAAGATTTGGTGTTAATGGGGGTAACACATACACCCATTTGTAATTGCTACTACCAAATTTTGGCATTGATGAGGGTACAATATACCACCCTTCAAAATTCATCTTGACACTTGAGTCCCACTGGGCGTGCCAAAAATGTTTGGTTGGAAAATTATATATGTGTGTGCGAGCGTGCCAGGCAAGCAAATTGCCAATGTGTAAGTGTGATTATCCAAACTGCGCCTCACCAAGCAAATTGTGGTGACGTTCGATGCCTTAATAAGGACTTCAAACGTGTGAGATGAAATTCGAAAAAGAAGAAAGGAGAAGAAAAAGAAGAAGAGAGAGTTCGAAGGATACCTTCGAAGTGATTAAACTATGTTATAACTACTCCTACTCCTAAGAATTGTAAGTAAAAGCAAAGTAAAGGTACACTACTCCTAACTAGGTTAAATTAAATTACCTAAACTAATAGCCATGGTGGCCGAATAGATGAAGAAGATAAAGTAGATATATTAATGCATTTGTTTGTGTGGTCAAGGACCTTTACAAAGGAGTATACTACAAGTATTTATAGAGAAACCTATAACTACTTTGATTTTGAATTACATTTCCCTCCAACAATAATAACTAATAATTCAAATTCCTACAACCACCAATTAGTGGGAGATGCTCCTACAATGATAAGTGTCTTTTTATCTTCATCATCACCATTGATCTTCAAGTAACCAATCTTGATCTCCCCTTGCAATGCCAAGTGTCCCTCAATCAACTTCCAAATAACCACCAACCAATTTGAATTGGTTTTCCATGTGATAATTATAAATCATATAATAATATAATAGAGTATAACTTCATATACTAATATATATATAAATATAATTTATGGTCCAAACAGGATCATAAGAAGTCAATAAGGAATAGGCTTCCTTATGGAATTAGGAAACCCCAATTCGAACTGAATCAGATTCCTATTTCCATAAATTATAATTCATACCATTAAAGAATTATAATTGCACTCCTACCCTTATCTCAAAAATATATTTCGAGCTCCATGTTATTAAATGCTTATTATCTCCCCACATTAAGATTACATATATCCATTAACTAACTATAATTATTGACAATCATATTTAATTAATCTCTTAAAATTCCTTGAGATCCTCTGCTTAACTTATCTGACATGTCTGATACAAAATCCATCTGCAGGGTTTAACATAATCAAAGCTTATAAGCTTTCTCAAGGGAATATCATCAATCCCAAATTTGAGACATGGATTTCACCATTAATTAACATCCACCACACAATAAATATTGTCACCCAATGCAATGAGATATTGACCCGTTTAAGGATCTCACCCTTTTAGGAATCAAAGCATAAATTTCAAATGTACGTGTCTATAAATTAACTTAGGATTTAAAGCATAAGCACTCATAATAGCCATGATGTATTAATTATCTTATAAGACAATACAAAGATAATTACCCCATGTCGGTCCCGTTTAATACACAAAGTGTACCATCATAGTGAGTTAAAACTATACCGTTTCCTGCAGTTAAGACAAATCTACTACATCACCATGCTGCAGTCCTACCGATGGTGTGTCCAATTCCATCTAAGACTGTAAACCAAAATCTTACATTTTACTAGATCTGATGGTCTGATCTTCCGTGTATAAGCCGAATTCTACAAACTAAACCACCTACTATGTAGAATAAGAGACGCACATGCACGATAGACAATGTAATGCAAACATTGCCCACACAGATTCTCATAAAAATAAAATAACTAATTTTATTAAATAAAATAATAAATCAACTACATAAAGCATGGCTTTTAGTATACATCCCTAATAATCTCCCACTTAGACTCAAAGCCATGATGTGACATACCTCACTCCTATCCCTTCTACGTGACTATCAAAAGTCTTGGCCGATAAGCTCTTGGTAAAAGGATCTGCTGGTTATTTGCTGATGCTATCTTGGTCACTTTAACATCACCTCTTTGCATGATCTCTCGTATCAGGTGATACTTACGCTCAATGTGTATTCCCTTCTTATGGGACCTATGTTCCTTTGAGTTAGCAATCGCTCTGCTTTTATCACAATAAAGGATAATAGCCGATTGTACTACAAGTACTACTCTTAGATCCATAAGGAAGTTTCTGAGCCAAACGTCATCCTTAGCGACTTTCAAAGTAGCCACACACTCGGCTTCCATGGTGGAATCAACAATACATGACTTCTTGATACTCCTCCAACTAATGGCTCCACCTCCTAGGGTAAACACATATCCTTATCTGACATGAAATCAGAATCTGTGTACCCAATAGGTACAAGACTGTTTACTTGGTAAACTAACATATAGTCTTGAGTCTTTTTCAGGTACTTGGGAATATTTTTCACCGCAGTCTAACGTTCTTGACCTAGATTAATTGATATCTACTAACCATGCCAATAGTAAAGCAACTGTTAAGTCTAGTACATAGTATAGCATACATTAGGCTTCCTACAGCCGAGGCATAAGGAACTGCCTTCATCTTGTCTATCTCATCAGGTGTCTTAGGACACTGATCCTTAGATAGAGTAATTCCATGTCTAAAGGGAAGGAATCCCTTCTTGGAATCTTGCATGATAAACCTTACAAGAATATTATCGATATAAGTGCCTTGTGACAAGCCCAACATCTTATTCTTGCGATCTCGTATAAGCTTGATCCCTAGGATGTGACCGGCTTCTCCGAAGTCCTTCGTATCAAAATAACTGGATAACCATACCTTTACAGAAGATACTACCCCCACATCGTTTCCGATTAGCAAGATATCATCCACATATAGTACTAAGAAAACCACCACGCTTCCATCATGTTTCTTGTATACATAGGATTCATCTGCACATTGATCAAAACCAAAAGACTTAATTGCTTGATCAAAGCAAATATTCCAAGACCTAGATGCCTGCTTAAGTCAATAAATGAACTTCTTAAGCTTGCACAACATGTGTTGTTGGCCCTTCACGATGAACCCGTCTATTTACACCATATAGATGCACTTGTCAAGATTCCCATTAAGAAATGCTATGTTTACATCTATTTGCCAAATTTCATAATCGAAATGTGCAGTAATGGATAAGAGAATCCGGATAGACTTTAGTATGGCCACCGACGAAAAGGTTTTCACATAATCGATTCATTCTTTTTGAGTTAACCCTTTCATAACAAACCTTGCTTTAAAGGTTTATACCTTACCGTCTGCTCCTCTTTTCTTCTGATAGATCCACTTGCATCTAATGGGTTTTATTTCATTGGGTGGTTCTACAAGATCCCAGACTTGATTGGAGTACATGGACTCCATTTTAGACTTCATAGCCCTTAGCCAAAGATTGAAATCTTTATCTTAGAGTGCTTTATTGTAGTTAAAAGGATTGGTACCTTGTTCATCAGGGACCGGTCATAAGACTCTCCCAATAACATATAACGATCAAGTTGAATAATAACCCTCCCACTACGACGAGGCACAACCCATGTTTGTGTATCACTGGTATTACATTGTGAAGATTCTAAACCTAATACACCATTATCTGCACGCTGCACTAGTTCAGGAACCTGTGTGTTAATGGTTGGTTCGTGATCTACATGAGTTTCGATAATCTTCCCACTATGACGTGGAAATGGAATATCGATAACTCTTTTAGTGATGTTTTTACTCGTACTGATGATATTGAAGAAGTATGTATTGGTGTCTCACTTCTCATTTCCTCTAGAACAATACGGCTCTTGGGCTTATGGTCCATAACATAGTCCTCTTCTAAGAATGTGGCATTGGTGCTAACAATAACCTTTTGATCCTTAGGACTATAAAATAGACCACCTTTAGTTAGTCTTGGATACCCAGCAAAGAAACATACTTCTGTTCTCGATTCCAACCTTTTGCTTTCCCTTTTAGCACGTGAGCTGGACTACGCCAAATCTGAACATGCCGCAGACTAGGCTTTTGCCCAGTCCACAATTCTATGGGAGTAGTAGGTACTGACTTAGATGGTACCAAGTTTAGAATGTATGCAGCTGTCTCTAATGAGTGCCCCCAAAAGGAAACTAGTAATTCTGAATAACTCATCATAGATCTTACCATATCTATGAGAGTTTTGTTCCTTCTTTCTTCTACACCATTTTATTGAGGCATACAGGGTGCGGATAACTGGGATGTAATCCGATGCTCCAATAAGTATTCCCTAAACTCTCCCAAGAGTTGCTCTCTACCACGATCAGATCGTAGGGTCTTGATACATTTACCTAAACACTTCTCCATTTCAGCCTTGAACTCTTTGAATTTCTTAAAGCATTCAGACTTATGCCACATCAAATAAATGTACCCATACCTGGAGTAATCATCGATGAAAGTGACAAAGTCCTCAAAGCCCCCTCTTGCTTGGAAAGTCACAGGACCACACAAATTAGAGTGAACCAGTTCCAATGGCTCTTTTGCTCTATAGCCCTTGGCCGAGAGCGGCCTCTTGGTTATTTTAACTTCCCAGTAGGATTCACAGACTAGAAGTGCCTCCACTTCCAATGTGGCTAATGGCCCATTTTGAACCAGTCTTTGAATCCTTTTTAGATTAATATGACCAGGGCGTAAGTGCCAAAGATGCATTTGGTTCATCTTTGAAGGTTATTTTCTCTTAAAACTATTTGTGTTATTCAATTCATTAAGTTGCAGTGTAGGAGCGGCATGATTTATAATATAAAGATCATCCACCAATTGACTAGAATAAATAAAACATTTATTTTCTAATAATTACGATTTTATTAAAATGAACTGAATATCCATTCTCTACTAAACTAGAAACTGAAACTAAATTCCTTCTAATAGAAGGTACAAAAAGGCAATTTCTTAATATTAAAATCCTATCTCTACTAAAAGTAAGATGTAGATCTCCTGCTGCAACTGCTGCTACTCTTATATCATTTCCTATATATAGATAAATCGCTCCATCATTGAGCTACCTGGTTCCCTAGAATCCCTACAAAGAATTGCGTACATGATCACTGGCTCCCATATCTACACACCATGTATCGATAAATCACACTGCTAAATACAATTCAACAACTAGTAAATGAGATTTACCTTGATTGTTTTGTCTGGCGAGATAAACCGGACATTGCTTCTTCCAGTGTCTTGGCTGCTTGCAAACAAGACATTTGCCTTTAGGCTTTCCCAGTTGTCCTCGTGGCCTTTGGATTGGCGGTGGACCCATGGCCTGCTTTTGAGCCTTTTTAATTTTCTTCTTGCCTTTCGGCTTTGAAGCAAAACCTTTTTCAAACACGAGAGCACTTCCTAACTTTCTATTGAGACCCTCAGCTGCCTAGAGTTCTTTAAGCAGCTTTGCTAAAGTTTATTTAAATTTATTCATGTTGTAATTGAGGCAGAATCGCTTAAAAGACTATGGCAATGCCTGGAGTACGATATTGACCTGGGTTTTCCCATTGATTTCAGCTCCAAGGAACTTTAGTTCATTAAGAATAGATCGCATCTTAAGAAAATGATCCCTTACAAGCGTCCCCTCAGCTATGGCTGTATTCATTAAGTCTTTCATGGCATCTTGCTTGGCAGCATGACTTTGATCCCTGAACATCTCTCGGAGGCTCTCCATCATGTCATAGGCACTGGCCATTGACTGATGTTGAAGTTGAAGAATATTCGACATGGATGCCAAAATGTAACACTGTGCCATCTCGTCAGCCTTTACCCATTTCTTGTGAGCCTGGGCTTCCTCAACAGCTTTTCCCTCACCAGGTTGCTCAAGACAGACTTGAGTAAGTACAAACTTGTATTCTTCAGTAGTTAACACAAATCCAAATTCCTTTTCCAGTCTATATAGTTTGGTCTAGTAATTTTGTTTTCTTTGAGTATAATAGCGAGTGGATTGAAAGAACCCATGTAAAGCCTGAGAATCATATAATATAAATAATTATGTTTGGGCAAAAATTATTATGGATTCGAGTTGAAAATATTGGTTCCCTCTACCATATTTGAATGGAATCCGCCAGCAACCTGATACACCATGAATAATATGATTCGATGGGAAACCATATACTATCCATCATTTGTTCAGATAGGCAATTACTTTTTAATTTTACTATCTAGGCAATGTACCTTGCCTAGTAAAATTAAATTACTGACTTGCTTTGGTCCTATAAATATAATAGTGACTCTGATGGAGAGGATATTATTATTTATAGCTAAGACCTTGTTTGTTTTGCAGGATTAAGGAAGGGATAGTGTGGGATTGGATTAACAGTCCCATTTAAATAAATAGTCCAGTGTTTGGCACGACCACTTTGCTTGGGACTAATTATCCATTATAAAGATAGTCCCACATACTGTATTATACCATGGGGTAGGTGGTATTATTAGTCCTTGGACTATCAATTAAATGGGACCAATTATCCAATCCCCCCTCCGCCATCCAAATGTGGCCTAAGTGTATACCATCACTTAATTCTAGGTCAAGAGTTCTGTGAGGAACATCTCTGATGGAGAGGTGGCCCACACTAACAATCACCCAAAACATTCTTTTAAAGAAGTTTGTACCGATGATTCCATGATCAACTTCATCTGATGGGGAGGATAACACTAGAGACATATGCTTGTACCTAAAAAAACATTTTTTTTAAGTATAAGGCCGATTGAGATTTTTCAATCGACCTATAAGACCGATTGAAAAATTAATGGTTAAGTGACTGGTTTAAAGGAATGAGTTCTGAATTGGGCTTACTACATTCGGCCTGATCATCATCTCATCGGGCCACTACATGAAGTGGGCCATACTTCAATATGGCAATATTACCATCAACCTAGTACCATTGGTCACTGACACGACTAAAAAGTTGTGCGCTCTTGTGCAACACCTAAGTGTAGGTGATCGTACAAGTAATACTAGATAAGTCCAGGTCAATCCCACAGGGAAGGAATAGGGAGAACGTCTACTAAGTTATAACCAAAAGAAAAGGAAAAAAATGAATATACAGGTGGAGGTTCTAACGAATCCTAATTAATTAAATTAAACTAATAACAAACTAAAGTATAAAGAAACATAACTAATTAAACAGATAAACTAAAGGTGTTGGAAATATGTGAATCCACATTGATCCTAACTATCTACCATGCATAGTCGTTAACGTTCTATGGAGTTCATTCCTTTTCAGCCTTCCGTATTTTTCTAAAGACATAGAATCAATAGCCCTTTCATGACCGGGACTACATCATCACAGTTGATTTAAAATACTTGGAAGATAGTTTAAAACAATGGTTATTACTTGCACTCTAAATGGTGTTAGCATTCAAAGTGGTTTTCAAAAGTCAATGAAGAAAATAGCCTTAAGGCTTCAAGTTCTAAAAACTGTTGTGACAAACTGAGCTTATAGGGATAATTTGATGATAGATTTCTAAAACAGAAAGTCATGGAATACTTAAAAGAATCATTTCAGGAATTAACATGTTCGATCGATCGAAGCGCTCTCGATCCATCGGACATCATCATCCTTCAATCGATCGAAATGTCTTCGATCGCTTGACTATGGCTCTGGTTCGATCGATCGAAATACCTTTGATCGATCGAGCCCAGGTTTTCTATATGATACATGGAATAGGCTAAGAATCAATATTTCATCACATATTTCCAACGTCTAAACTACAGAAACATAATAAAACTAGTGCAGAGTTAACAAAACATAACAATCATTAACATCTAAAGCAATACACAATCAAATAAAGAAAAAGGAGAAGAAAAACCTGAAAATATCTGAATGTAACTTGTAATCAACATCAATCTTAAGTTTAACAATGGAAAAGGAGGAAGAAAACATGAATCTAACCTAATCTACACCTAATCTAACCCTAAAACTACCCTAAAACTGCTATTTTCTGCGTTCTGGAGCGTCCTCCCTTCGTCTGATGTCAAACCAACTTATTTATAGGGTTCCTGCAGAGTTTACGCAACTATTGGAAGAAAATAAAGCTCAATCGATCGAGCTTAGTTCGATCGATCGAAGGTTCAATCGATTGAACTCTCCTTAAACCCTTGAACTCTCTGATTTTGACAGCTTTGCACACCGATGGGTGAATGGCCATAACTTTCACTCGGACCTCGGATTGACCTCCCGTTTGTGGCCATGCGACCATAATTCATCGTTCTACATTTTATCTTTTCTAGGAAAATCTTCCAAATCTGAAGTCTTCATTGTCAAAATTGGCGTTTTCTCAGCTGCTTCTGTAGTTCTCTTCACCAGATTCACTTTCTTTAGCTCCACTTCATTGATTTGCATTCTAATACCTATAAAATAACGCATAAATATATGTTTTAGCATTAACACAATAAAAAGAATATTGTTATTAGAATGTACCTAAATGTAGGGACTTTGGGGATAAAAGTATGCATAAAAGACTATGTAATAAGCTATGAATATACACTTTTCACCTTGAATCACACCCCCCAACTAACTCGTTGCTAGTCTCTAGCAATGAAGCAAACTACAACATTGTTTATTTAAACTCTAAAAATTGAAAACAAAAGAAAGTAAAAATCCTAACTCACTTTCGCAGGAATCGCGATTGCATTTAGCGTATGCAACAAGTCTTTAAACCCCTAGGTTCCCCCTAGTGGACGAGTGTTGTCTCGTGAGGGCTTGTAGTGAATTTACCCACAAAATTCATGTTTATGGTAATGATTCTAGTTTAAATGTGTTCAAGAAATTTTTTCCTCTCATTTAGCAATATAGTCAAGCTCAACAATCTCATGGAACTCTTTAGTAAGCCATAGCAATGCAACACACACATTATAGTTAATCTACTATCAAAGTCATTAGAATATTCCATACTTGTTAATCTTCAAGTGTGTGTGTGAATGGATAACCAAAATACAAAACTTTAATTTTAAAGCTGGCATAACCTAAGACGCTATCAAGACGTTCATTTTGACTCGACTCTCACCGGGATTACACTCTCAAGATGAAATCACTCCGAATTAGGTGTAATAATTATCACTCATGATATGGAAGCTATAAAGAGTAACTGTATATGGAATTTAATACTTCTCATATCTAAATTGAAAAATGGACATTTTAGTGCATAAAGTCTCATGAATGGATACTTTTCACTAGAAGAGCGAGATACCGTGGAGAACTCCCTCATTACATTAACTTCAAATCCAATTTACCTAAAATCATCAAGACTTTGAAAAAGAGGTGTTAGGTGAAAAAAGAAAGAGGCTTGTGATTTTCAATTGGGTCCAAGGATGTGATTGGAATATCTACAACTTTTCAAACTTCCCCACATCTCCAATCTCTCTTAGTAAATTTAAGAGCTCTAAAGTTGGTAAATCCTGAACGTTCTCTTCTAGTGATCAGTCAAAATGAAGAAGAAAATTGAGATTTTCAACGAATTAATACGCTTTAAAAAAAGTAAGAGTAATTTTATAAAACCCTCAAAAACAAAAGAATGGCTCAAAAGCTCACTTGGGTTATTAGTCTCCACTATAGTCTCTCAAGACACTTTTTAGGAATTATATGCAAGAAACGATCTTTGGTGTTGGTATTTCCTATAACGGCCTCTATTTTAATACAAGGAGGTGGCTACGGTTCAATAAAAGGGGCAGGGTTTAGGTGATGTTCTAATGAAGCTTCTTTACCCTCCTCTTGTATTAGAACATAATATATAGAGATATGATCATATGAATTGGATTTTTGTTCTATGTAAATAGTTTTGGACTGCACTTGGATAAAGCTATCTATTTGGGCCTCTATGTCATTATTACTCAAGAAGGTTAAGTAGTCTAGAAGATTACTAGCTTCTTGTTGAAATATAAGATAATCTAATGTGGGCCCAATATTTTCCAAGTCTTCTCTCAAAGAATTTTGAAAGTTAAAATTTTGTGAAGAACATGTGCTAGAATCCTTACCATCCTCTTCCACAACACATTCATTTTGTTTAATATTGAGGTACACATGATTTTCAAGCTCGGGATGAGAGCTTTGATTGATAGCGAGGATAGGTGATGGGCAACTTGGTGACATCACCTCTTCGGTCGGAAAAGGTGAGGGTTCATGAATATCACATGACTCTAAACAAGATTTAGATTTTTGAGTTATATCCTCCCTAGGGTCACTATCAAAGGTAGTGGTAGAGTCAACAGGGGGCTCATCCTTTTCTAATTGCGTGCCATCACCTAAACTCTCATTATCTATAAAAACCTCATTCTCATTCGTGTAACTCTCCTCACTATATATGTCATCCATTGAGGTGCTCTGGACAAAGGAATTGTGCAACTTTATCTAGGCAGTGAAGGAGTTGATGTCTGGGGTTGTATATTAAGGAGAAGATGGTTCTACAACTTTATGCTCAATGGTATAGTTTTGGAGTTGGGTTATGACTTTCTCGAGTGAGTTGTTAACCTCATTTAGTATACACCCGGCATTGTCCTCTAATTGGTTCTATAACTTCATGCTCAATAGTTTGGTTTTGGAGTTGGGTTATGACTTTCTCGAGTGAGTTGTTAACCTCATTCAGTATACAACCGTCATTGTCCTCTAATTCTATTCCATTGTTAGTGTCTTGAAATTTGGGTTGTAGTGTTGAAGGACTGGTATAGTCTTCTATAGTTTGGCTAGCATGTGGTTGTTGATATCTAGTTTCTAATTTATCAAGTGCACTATCTAGCCTTTTCATTTCACTAAGCAACAATTTTAGCATACTATTATCCTCAACTTGGTTATTCTCCTCATTATTACTATATGAAGTTTTGTCCCATTGTGCTTGTGAACAAGACTCCCCAGAAGGAAAGTCTTGGTGCGTTTGGTAATTGTGGGAACTACTACTATATCCTACATTATTATTTTGGTTATATCCCCATTACGGTTGATAGAACTCTTCATGTGGAGGTTCTTGATACGTTTGATAATACGGGGGACTACCACTATCATTTCCCCATTGTGGTGGTTGGCAGCACTCAGGTTGATAATGCGCGTCATATGTGGGTGCTTGCCAACTTGGGGGGATAGTTTTCATTACCTAAAGTGTACATATTCATGGTGTTTGTGTTGTATGAAGGGTAATATGGATAAAACACATTTACCCAAAAAAATTTTAAACAATTGAATTTTTATTTTTTATTTTTATATTGTGAGAGAAAAAAAGTCCAAAAGTTTTTTTTTTCATTATTTATTTATTTATTTAAGAAAAAGAAGAAAAATGGAAATAACTTAGTAAAATCCTAACCTAGTTGCCTTCCCCGGCAACGGCGCCAAAAACTTGACACGAATAAAAAGTTGTGTACTCTTGTGCAACACCCAAGTGTAGGTGATCGTGCAAGTAATACTGGATAAGTCCAGGTCAATCCCACTGGGAAGGAATAGGGAGAATGTTTGCTAAGTTATAACCTAAAGAAAAGGAAAAAGATGAATATACAGGTGGAGATTCTAACGAATCCTAATTAATTAAATTAAAATAAATAACAAACTCAAGTATAAAGAAACATAACTAATTAAACAGATAAACTAAAGGTGTTGGAAATACGTGAATCCACATTGATCCTAACTATCTACCATGCACAGTCGTTAACGTTCTATGGAGTTCATTCCTTTTCAGCATTCCGTATTTTTCTAAAGATATAGAATCAATAGCCCTTTCATGACCAGGACTACATCATCATAGTTGATTTAAAATACTTGGAAGACGGTTTAAAACAATGGTTATTACTTGCACTCTAAACAGTGTTAGCATTCAAAGTGGTTTTCAAAAGTCATTGTAGAAAGCCTTAAGGCTTCAAATTCTAAAAACTGTTGTGACAAACTGAGCTTATAGGGACAATTTGATGAAAGATTTCAAAAACAAAAAGTCATGGAATACTTAAAAGAATCATCTCAGGAATTAACATGTTCAATCGATCGAAGCGCTCTCGATCAATCTGACAACATCATCCTTCAATCGATCAAAATGTCTTTAATCGCTTGATTATGGGTCTGGTTCGATCGATCGAAATACCTTCGATTGATCGAGCCTAGATTTTCTATATCATACATGGCAGAGGCTAAGAATCAATATTTCATCACATATTTCTAACGTCTAAACTACAGAAACATAATAAAACTATTGCAGAGATAACAAAACATAGCAATCATTAACATCTAAAGCAATAAACAATCAAATAAAGAAAAAGGAGAAGAAAAACCTGAAAATAATCTGAATATTACTTGTAATCAACATCAATCTTGAGTTTAACAATGAAAAAGGAGGAAGAAAACATGAATCTAACCTAATCTAACCCTAAAACTACCCTAAAATTGTTGTTTTTTGCGTTCTGGAGCGTCCTCCCTTCGTCTAATGTCAAAACAACTTATTTATAGGGTTCCTGCAGAGTTTACACAACTTTTAGAAGAAAATATAGCTTAATGGATCGAGCTTAGTTCGTTCGATCGAAGGTTCGATCGATTGAACTCTCCTCAAGCCCTTGAACTCTCAAATTTTGACAGCTTTGCGCACCGATGGGTGAATGCCCATAACTTTCACTCGGACCTCGAAATGATCTCCCGTTTGTGGCCATGCAACCGTAACTCAACGTTCTACATTTTATATTTCTGGGAAAATCTTCCAAATCTGAAGTCTTCATTGTCAAAATTTGCATTTTCTCAGCTGCTTCTGTTATTCTCTTCACCAGAATCACTTTCTTTAGCTCCACTTCATTGATTTCCATTCTAATACCTATAAAATAACGCATAAATATATGTTTTAGCATTAACACAATAAAAAGAACATTGCTATTAGAATGCACCTAAATGTAGGGACTTTTGGGGATAAAAGTATGCATAAAAGACTATGTAATACGCTATGAATATACACTTTTCACCTTGAATCAGTCACTCAGACTGGCCACCATATGATCGGGCTGACATATGCATTAATCGGGCTAATATTTTTCATCTAAGTTATTTAGTGGATTGTTTAGTCAAGAGTGGTGGGCCACCTTAGTTTGGGCCCCACATCAATGGTAGCATATTGGCCAGCCTCAACTTCATTTGGTAGCCACTCCATCGGGAAGTGTCCCTATTTTAATCACTCCATTGGGCACGTGAATGGCAATATAGGTCTTATTTGGTTTCATTTGTACCGTTCACTTGATTAATGATGTAATAGTATGGTGGGCCCAAAGACAAGTAAAAAATCTAAATGACTTAGAAGTCTGACAAGGATTTTTTGTCTTCATTAATTCCATCAGCCTAAACCATTGTTTGGCTTGGCATGTTTAGCATCCACATTGAATTAGGCCATGTGGCCATTCAAGACCATCACTTGTCAATATATTAAGTCTGTTCACCTTAGGTCCCACGTGGTCACAAAAAGTTTTAGTTAGCTGTGTAAAGATTCAGCCCGATGAGAAGATATGTGATACAAATTTGGTCACTTTGGGAAGTATATTATTCCTTACAAACTCTAAGTGATATGTAATATTTCTATTATTTGATAAGGTAAGAATATTTCGAGATATGGCAAACTTTATTAAAATATGGAAGATATTATCAAGATTTGAAAGGATAATATTTATAGATATTGCAAGATATTATCACTTAAGGGAAGGCATATCTTTACTTGGAGGGGAAGCATTACATACAAGGCCAACATTCGGACTAGATTCAAGATCAATATATATACATTTGCATTTTTATTCAAAGATATGGTAGCTTTTATTAGATTTTGGGAGATTAATCTGGTAAATTATACCAGATTATTAGTGAAGATATTTCTTGCCTTATCTCATATCAGTCGAGGCCGCTATAAATCAGCAGGTCGGCTAACCATTCAACTCACTCCGCATCATCCTCGAAAAATCGCATTCAACATGCATTCTTAAAGCATTTTTAGCATTCTTTTTACTTTCCTAGGCTTTCTTAGTTTTGTAATTACATTCTTGTATTTCTCTTTCATTGCTTCAATTAAATAAAAATCTATCTTTTTATATAATTATCTTCATGGCTTATTCATCACTTGTTAGGCTTTTGTGCTTCAACACTGTCTAGGGACCTTTAGGTGAGGGTACTTTCCTACTCACCTTTTACATTCACATTGATAGAAGTTATATTATGAAACCATGTGTATCACTCACAAGTGATTTTAGGAAATTTTGTGTTTTATAAGTTTGTTTCTACCTCATAAGGCTCTAGCACGCTCGAATAATAGATATAGCAAATAGTTTGGCATGCTCGGTGGGATAGCCAGGTGATGAGCCATGTATGTACAGAACACCGAAGCATGGCTACACTTCTACAACAACCAAATTGGTTGGCGTAGCGAAGAAATAGGCCAACTTCAACAAGAGATTAATCGCCTAAAAAAATGATAAATCTACTGTCTACCAGGCTTTATGGCAAAGGCTGTTGGATCCGCAATACCCAAATTAGCATGCCTTTACAGCCCAATATGATCGAGCCATCAATGATCTTTACCAATATATCTATTGTTTAGAAGCCGATGTCGAGTATTTCTACCAAGGGATCGGTCACCTTGAATTAAATGGAGCTGACTGTCCACCGCCCGATGGAAATTCTTTCAAATCCGTGGAGGACTTTTTAGACAGTAGTTGGAGGGAAAAATCAATCGGTTTATCAGATTTGCAGACTGGGGAACAAGAGGAATCGGTTGATGCTAAAGAAAATCGTAGTGATGTCGTTAAAGATATCGCTCTTCAACTTGAACTACTCTTAAAATCACAACAACGGCCCGAGAAGGCCGGAGTTGTTTCTCTAAATCAAGAGACCGGTATCCCTAATCTATCTGATTCCATACCATTCAACCTGCTTGGGGACCAAGATGACAGAATTAATGAAAGGCTGAAAATTTTTACTTCGGCTAGACTGTCCCTAATTGATGATGAAGACGACAAAGCACCAGGGGGGCAAGCTCTAAATGAGCCTAACAGTTCTGTTGAGGTCGAAAGAGAAGTGTGTGATAGGCCGAGTGTCATGTATCGGCCACAGAGCCTCCCATTGATGAGGAGGACGATGATGAAGACACCCTTATTGATGAAGAAATCGGCGATGAAGCGCTCGAGGGACAATCTTTGACGAGACCGATTGACTCTAATTCGGTCCATAAATTTTTTGAACAACTTTCCTTGAGGAAGCTAACCCTTAAAGAGTTGTTCAAATTTTTTGGTCTTGTGATAGTAACCGATGAAATATTTTTTATTTTATTTTAAGCCAGTTATTTATTTGGCTTGGGTTGATCTACATCAACGATGGCTATGTGGATGTCATCAACATAACTATTTTTTGGTAGTTGTTTTTGCAACAATGGTACTATCGAAGAAGACTGTGAAGTACTGAAGACCGGATAATATTAATTCGGTCAAAATAATATTCGGACTGAGATACCAGACTAAAAGAAAAAAAAATAAAAAAATAAAAAATAAATAAAAGTACCGTTGAAAGGAAGTTTGGAATGCTAAATCGGATATATAGGCCGATGGGAGCATGAGTCTACCTAACTGGTGTTGAATGTGTATTGATCCAAAGGCAATCAGTCTGATCTACATGGCTATTCAAAATTCAAGCTTTTTCATTTTAAATAGCCCAGGGAACAATTGTTTATACCTAAAAAATATATTTTTTTTTAAAGTATAAGGTCGATTGAGATTTTTCAATCGGGCTATAAGACTGATTGCATAATTAATGGTTAAGTGGCTGGTTTAAAGGAATGAGTTTTGAATTGGGTTATCTACATTCGTGTTGATCATCGTCTCATCGGGCCACTGCACAAAGTGGGCCTTGCTTTAATATGGCTATGTTACGTCACCATCGGACTAGTACCATTGGTCACTCAGACTGGCCACCATATGATCGTTCTGACATATGCATTAATCGGGCTGATATATTTCATCCAAGTTATTTAGTGGTTTGTTTGGCCAAGAGTGGTGGGCCACCTTAGTTTGGGCCCCACATCAATGGCAGCATATTGGTTGGCCTCAACTTCATTTTGGCAGCCACTCCATCGGGCTGTGTCCCTATTTTAATTACTCCATTGGGCATGTGAATGGCAATATGGGTCTCATTTGATTTCATTTGTACCATTCACTTGATTGATGATGTAATAGTATGGTGGCCCAAAGACAAGTCAAAAATCTAAATAACTTACAAGGCTAACAAGGAGTTTTTGTCTTCATTAATTCCATCGGCCTAAACCATTGTTTGGCTTGGCATGTTTAGAATCCACATTGAATTAGGCCACGTGGCCATTCAAGACCATCACTTGTCAACATATTAAGTCTATTCACCTTAGTTCCCACGTGATCACAAAAAGTTTGTTAGCTGTTTAAAGATTTAGCCCCGATGAGAAGATATGTGATACAGATTTGGTCACTTTGGGAAGTATATCATTCCTTACAAATTCTGAGTGATATGTAATATTTCTATTATTTGATAAGGCAAGAATATTTTGAGATATGGGAAACTTCATTAAAATATGGAAGACATTATCAAGATTTGGAAGGATAATATTTATGGATATTGCAAGATATTATCACTTAAGGGAAGGCATGTCTTTACTTGGAGGGGAAGCAATACTGTAACACCTGTAATTGTTCTTTCATTAATAATATCAATTTTCCGAATTTCTGATTTGGACAGACTGTATTATTATATTATTATTTTAATTACGTGATGGTATGGACGTGTTGTAGTATTATCATATAGACTGTAGTAACCATACCTACTCGACCATAATAAGATTTAACTTAGTCCCGTACCCGGACCCGGACCCGGACCCGGACATTAGAAATAATACCCGGTTGCACGTAAATCAAGACCGACATGTATACCGAGGAACTTATGCACGTAAACTGAGAATGTGGTACACAACCCGAGGTGGACCCCACATGGCTGGCCATGTGGCAATCACATGACATCCCTTTGGATATATGTCCACTTAATGGACACATGTCCTATGCATGTAACATGCAAATGACACCTAAGCTAATGCACTTTCTATATATAACATGCACATGCACACAATTGACACACTTTGTCTCTTATAATCTGCACTTAAGTAAAGAAAATAGAGCTGGAGTTATAAGTTCATATAGGAGAAGAAGAAGGTGACACCATTGAAGTTGAAGTTCAAGCTCCATCAAGCTCAAGAACAACATCAAGCTTAATTTCAAGATTTGGTGAGTAAATAATGAGTAAATTATGAGTAAATTGTGAGTAATTGTGAGTAATCTAACTTAATTTAGAACATATATAGCATGTATTAATGTTTAGTAGGAGTTTGATGTTGTTGTGTTGAAGTTTTCATGACATTCAAGACAAATCCTTAAATCTGAGAAACAGAAACTTCCAGCAGATTGTAGTTTAGTAAAATGATTGTTTTGTACAGCTCAAATATCCGAATTAAGCTAGGTTTATTTGTAAAGAAAGATAACTCATATATCTACAAATAACGCTTCTATAGCTCAGTCAATAAATCAATTCTTCATAGGTGAAATGCATGTACAACACAGTGTTATAAACCTGGGAAAACAAAAACTTCCAGCAGAATGTAGTTTAGTAAAATGAATGTTTTGAGGAGCTCAAAAATCGGAATTAAGCTAGGTGTTTTTGTGGTAAACTCTAACGCATTTATCTACAAATAACTCTTCTATAGCTCAGTCTAGAAATCAATCCTTCATAGGTGAAATGCATGTACAATGTAGTGTTATAAATCTGAGAAACTGAAACTTTCAGCAGAACATAGTTTAGTAAAATGAATGTTTGGAGTAGCTCAAAAATTTGAATTAGGCTAGGGTTGTTTTGGTGGAGAAAGCTAACTCATTTGTCTACAAATAACTCTTCTATATCTCAGTCTAAAAACCCCTCCTTCATAGGAATTCACGTACAACGCAGTGCTATAAATCTGGGACATAGCAGTCCGAAAGTATAGAAATGTCTAGGTAGAATAAATATTTTGCGCAGTTCAAAAATGTAATTGAAGCTAGATTTTTTTGTACATGAAGATAATCCTATTATCTACAATGTTTTAGTTTTGAGTTTGATCCACAAAGCAATTTATCATGCCCAAATAAATCATGTTAATTCAGTCAACACAGTGAAAATATATCCTGGCAGATTGTACAGCTTTTTGTATAATGTTTTGTTTATGCATGGTGTTGATTTTTGATGCTAGTTTCCTGTACCTGTGTTGTTATGAAAATCTTGTGCTATGGTTGTTCTATTGCGTAGATAAGTATGTTAAGGGTTTCATCTATATGTGTATTGATATTAAATCCATGTTATAAATCCATGAGCTACGTGCTATGTTTTCCCATTATTATGAATATAGTTTAATGACCGTTGGAAAGCTCAGACCCAAGCTTTAAGTATGTTCTACAACACGATTATTGCGTTGATAATGATTGGGTAAGTTCTCATCGTAAGCATATTGAGGGGTAAAACAGAATGTCGGATGTATAGCGAAATCTTGACGGTTGTAATTGGAAGCTATTAATGAACTAAACTACGAAACGTATGAATGCGTAAGATAGCGATAAAATCTTCAATAACAGATTTTATTCGAATAAGGGACGTTGGGCATCGTTTTCCATCATATGACTATCAGTTAAAGTTGATTAGTAAACTTTTGTGTCGTGTTCGGATATTTCTTGCAAAGTTGGTCTTTCGATAATTCCATGGTGTCGATCGGAGAGTTATGTTTTGTGTTCTTGATCTGAGGATCGGCATGACGTGTTCGGTCAAGTGCGGATGACCTGAGGATCGTCATGACGTGTTTGATCAAGTGGTTGATTATTTTTCCGCACCCTTGGACTGAGGATCGGCATGAAGTGTTCGGTCAAGTACGGGTGACCTGAGGATCAGCATGACATGTTCGATAACGTGCGGTTGACCTGAGGATTGGCATGACGTGTTCGACCAAGACACTGTTAATATCCTGCACACTTGTTCTAAGGATCATCAGTGATGTGTTCAATCAAGCGGTTCTATGTCGAGTGTTGTTCTTTCTTGACCGGTAAATGCATTGGGAGTTAAGTATTCTTTCAGTCAATGTTGTTGGTCAGTTTAGTTCAGGGTTAAGTTTCGAAGGGAATGATTGGGTTCAAGTAAGGTATAGTTTTGAGAATAAGAAAAGATTAACGAGACATAGTTGAGAATAAAAAGAAATGAAGAATAACTTACCTTAAGTGGTGGTAACCTTAAGGCGACCCTCACTTAGCTTAACCACTAACAGCTTTTCATGTCGCTGGACCTTCCACGTCCAGCCTTTGCAGGTCCAGACGGAGCCGACTGCTATCAAGATGTTGGCTTTGCTACTGAAGACTATGCTGGTGAAGATTACTACGTGGAAGGCTACGGTTTTGCCACTTGAAGACTTTGGAGCTTTTCTTTTGTTATAGTTCTATTATTATTATGTTAGTGATGTAATAGTTTAGCTGGTCTTGTAATATGTAACTTTTGGATATCTTTTTGGTCTATAATATACTACTGATGTAAGACTTGGATGTTTTAAATTTCTGCTTCCGCTGAACTTAGTCACTTTCTCATATCACATTATTGTTATAAACATGTTTGGACAATCAGGTGACACTCACAACCAGTCACGTGTCTACGAACCCATAAAGGAAATTTATTTTTCACTATTTTTGGTACTTTGGGGCGTGACAAATATATACAAGGCCAATTGTGAGAGCCCAAATTGATGGGCGTAAAACAGAGCAAAATAGTACTCTGCTCCGTATTTGTTGTTACTGGAAGGGATGCTCGGGCTAACGATAATGTCTCTAGCTACTAAGTGGCTAGAGAAGATTTCATTATAGGTAGATTGAGTGCTCAGACCCCAGTTAGCGGGGTTGTTGGGGAGCTACAAAAACGTTGGGAATTAAGAAGAAGAAAAGGGTGTAAAGAGAGGGGCAGCCTGATTGGCGCATCCCTCATAAAAGAATGAAAAACATTCCTCAAAGGAATGCATGGACGGAGCAACGTCCATGAAGTGGATGGAAAAAATGGGAACGTTGGCCAGCGAACGGGAAACTGGCCTAAATTATTGAAAATACGAGTATAGCCAGAGTTGGAAAATTCAGATCAGGCTGCCTCCAGCATTGAATCCGTACTGGAAAAAATCAATCTCGCCACGGGCTAGGTGTGCCTAGACAAGAGTGCTAGAGATAAAGGTTTACCAGAAGCCAAGGCCAAGGCAAGGGTGGTGTTCTCTTTACTAATGCCTTGACTGGCTAAGAAGAAGAGATACCTGTTCAACCAGTAGATAAGAAAGGCAGTGTGTTCTGTGTCGGTTAGCTCGGTCCCATCCTTCCCATGCAAGCAATTAAGAAACCACCATAAGCTGTAATCGGTCTATAGGACACGACCCCATCTCTAACAGATTCTTGTTGGGGTAGGAAAAGTTGGCCATTCCAACAACTAAGGCCGGAATAACTTCTTGTCCATATGGATGCAACCCGAGCAGATAGCTAACATCCTTGACCATTGGCCCCATTGGACAACAGCGGAAGAGGAACCCATTGTAGGATGATAACAAAAGAGGAGAGCTGAAAAGAATAGCAGTCAGTCTATCTCCAGCTTGGACCGACTGAGCATAATGGCATCGAAGATGCCCATTCGCTTCTAGATATTAGCCTTAGAGGCTGATACCCTAGTCATCCATTTTTCCCAATTCGCAGTAGGAGTGGGCCAACCCCCAATGGGATGCATTGCAGACTAAGTTTTATTCTAGAGGGTTGAAACTTGGAGGAATGATTCATTCTCCACCGGTGGAAAGTATGAGTTGAAGGACACCGAAGGGTCACCGCGAAATTCCATACCAAGGCCAGGCGCCATCATTGAGCCATCGGGAATGCTGTAATAGGTGAAACTCTCAGTGGAGATCTCTGAAGCATGAGCTTTAGCCAATGCCCTCACCTCCTTGCACTAATTTTGGGGAGGGGGCATCTAGGAAAGTCTTCTTGCCTTTGGATGGTGGTTCCAGAGCAGTCTTGGGAGCCATTTCTTGTAGTAGGTCTGAAGGTTCGTTTGCTAGAAAAATGGAATTGGTAGAGTGAAAAGCTCTGGTTCTAGAGAGAGAGAGAGCGAGACGCGAATAGGTAGGGAAAATGAAGAGATTTTAAAAATCTCATTATTTTATATGTTGAAGCATTAAAGGGTGTAACTACTAACTAGTGGGATTCTCGAGATCTGACAGGCCCTGTATGATGGACATGTGGCAAAATTTAAATTCAAAATGTCACATCAATCAAGGCGGGATTATTCACATGACCTTTTGGGGGGCAATCGTTTACACCAAAAATCGCCAAAGGTTTTTGAGCCTGATTGGGTTATTGGAGTGGGCCTGGAACTGGTCTGCCCAGGCCTTGTCTTGGAATGGCTGACCCAAGATGATAAAGAGTGATTGGTCTTAAGGAAAGATGACGTGGTGTTGGAGCCCAAGAAACATGAGTAACCATCAGGAGGAACGCGATTGGTTGATCTTGTATATATAACGTCAATCGGGCTAATGGGTTTAAGAGTATGCAAAGTCAAGGGTAGAATATAACATAATAAGTAGCCCAATACGTGATGTGGGTCAGTTACTGACCAATCGAGCACTGTCATTAAATTAAGTAAACAATAGCACGTAGGGGCTTGATCGGGAGGCTATGCATGATAAACATTCATCGGACATTCGAGAGGCATAAGCTGGCGTCAGGAGAGCCCGATCAGTGATGACATTAGTGCACACGGCGATCGAAAACTGTTGGCCCAAATATGGAAACCTTAGAGGGGGGGTGAATAAGGTTTAGCGGAAATTAACCTTTTTAAAACTTGATTGCAAATTAAAACAATTACAAACAATAATGTAAAGAGATAAGGGAAGAGAAACTTGCAAACCGAGTTTTTCAAGTGGTTCGGCAATCGCACCCCGCGGCCTACGTCCACCCCTCAAGAACACCTCTTGAGGATTCCTTTAATCCCGGAGCACTTACGGGTGTGCACCAAACCGTTACAAGAGCCTTCAATCTCTCCCAAAGAAGAAAACCTCTTCTTTGCAAACAAGGGTTACTAACCCTCAACCTTTACAAAGATTTGAATACAAATTGAGCACTCTCTCTTTAGAGTGGATAATACAATTAAAAGCTCACACAACAAATCCTTAGTGAGTGAATGATACAAATAAAAGCTCACTACAATTTACTCTCAAAGAAATACAAATCAAGAACTAGAGCAAATTGATAAACTCACACAACTAGGGCTCAAATATGAATATTTAGAAATCAACAAGTTGTGTGATATAAATAGATGTTTTCCAATGGATTGATCAACATAAAATGGTGTGGGAAAACATGTATTTATAGCCCAAGAAAGATTATAGCCGTTGGTGGCAAGTTTGGTAAATAAAAACCCCTTTAAAAAACTAGTCGTTATGCCTTTCAGCGCAGTCCAGTCGACTGGATCGAGGGTTCAGTCGACTGGGAACTTTATAGTAGTGAAGAGGCCATTTCAGGGCTGTCCAGTCGACTGGAAAGTTCACCCAGTCGACTGATTCTATAAACCAGTCGACTGGACCCTTAAAAAATCAGTCGACTGATTTTAAGCAGATTTTGGCAGACTGACACCTCTTTACTAAAACGGCCATAACTCCCTCTACAAAACTCGTATTTGCGATCCGTTTGAAGATTCGGAAACTAGATTCAAATACCTTTCCAACCATATAAAATGAAAGATCTAATTCCTTACCAATTGGATCAGGGTTGCATTTAAAGTTGACCTATCTGCGGAAAGGTACTTTCTTTTGACTTAGCCACTTTGAAAACTTTTGTGAAATGATTTTATTGAGTGGTCTAAGTATGTTTAGGTCCTTGAAAGTATTTTAAAGTGTGAGTGCAATGATCCTAAAGTCAAATTAAAGTTACTTGAGCCCCTATGAGTGATTGATCAAAATGCTTACATATAAATTCTAGTCTTCAACCAAGGATGAAAAAATTTTCAAGTCTTCAAGCTTGATCCTTGTTGAGCTCCCTCACTCTTGGACTTCACCATATGCTATCTCATGTTCTTAAACAAAGTTAGAACATTTTAGTATAAGAATCAAGAGATTAACATAACGAAAATGACGTGATAATTGATTGAAATAGAACCAATGAAAGTATGCAATTATCACTAGATTTGTCATCATCAAAACAAAACAAAATTAATGCCTTTAATAAATTCTAGGCTAACAATTTCCCCCTTTTTGATGATGTCAAAACAAGCAATAGAGATATAGCAATTAAAGCACAATAAGTGTCATTTTCATGTTATCATTCAAAGTAACAAGAATTCCAAAGTATGAGTCCAAGAATGATAACTTTCTAAAAACATTCTCCCTTTCAAAAGTTCTATCATGTTCACGCTTTTAAAGGTCTTCTCTATTCATTTTCCCCCTTTTTGACAACAACAAAAAGATTGGGGATTGGAACTAAAAGTTCCCCCTCAAGATATGCAACCGTATGATACTAAGAAAAATTCAAGTAAACAAATCATGGAAGCAATAAGATACCAAATTGCCAAAATATGATACCTAAAGTAACTAAAGTGAGCATAATGTTATGATACCAAGAAATCAAGACAACTAAAATGAACATAGTAATATGTTCCCCCTCAACATATGCAAATACGAATGAATACCAATTATAGGATCAACATTATGCATTATCTCCTTAGGAGGATGGGATAGCTATGAACATCAAAACAACATGTCATTTGAAAATTAAGCATGATTTCACAATCAAAGCAAGTTAATGTGATAATTCAAACATGATTAGCATGCTACCAAAAACAAGAGAAATATCAAAACAATATAATCTACCCTACTCCTACTAGGCTTAAGGTGAGAGATTTAACCATTGTCCAAGCACCTATTGGATGCAACATTTACCGAGAAGTTAGGAGAGGATCCTTTCACAACCCAAATCATGTTAATATTCTTTCGAAATGAACATTTATAATTAACATGCCCCTTTTTCATGCAATAATGACAAGTTACATGGGGGAGGGTCTCATTTGAGATTGATTCCCTAACAAAGAAATTCTTGTGAGAATTTTGAGAATTTGAAATAGAAGGTGTGGACTTTACAAAGAAGTTTTTGTACTTCTTTTCCTTATATGTGGGATTAAATCCCAAACTGGCTTTGTCAAAAACACATTTTTGCTTTCCTAAAAGCATATTCAAATTTTGTTCACCTTGGGTAAACTTGGCCAAAGTTTTTGTCAAATCATCCACCTTCTTTCTCAATTCAGCCTTTTCCTTTTCAATAAATTCACTTGAAGGTTGATTGGTTGAAACAAGCTTTTCTTTTCTCAAAATTTCATTTTGAGATTTTAACTCATCTAATTGCTTTTTCAACTCCAAATTTTCTTTTTCAAGCTCATATGAAGATTGTGCTCTTAAAACATGTTTTTCATTTTCAATCTTCAAAGATTCATTTTGGGATTTTAAAATATTTAACTCATTTGAAAGTTTAGAAAAATTCTTTTTAAGAGTTATATATTTAGATCCCAAATTCTCCAATTCCTCATGTAACTCCTCAAAAGCACATTGAATCTCATTATAGTTAGGAGATTCAACAATAGAAGTAGGATTAGAGTTTACCAAATTCTCTTGTGCACCTACTTGGTCACATGAGTCGTCATCAGATGAGTCATCATCATCCCAAGTGGCCTCTTTTGCCATTTTCTCATCCTTATCATCTTCATTTGCAAAAAGGCACACTTTTTCCTCTTCACAACTTTGGTAAGTAGTAAAATGAAAATTTTGTAGACATAACCAAATTTCATTTGCATTAGAGCATGAACGAATTCTATTATATGAAATATCATCTAAAGAAGTATATAGAATTTTCATGGCTCGAAGATTCAATAGAAAGTTATTTTGATCACTTTCATTCCATTCAATCTTTGGTTTAGGAGAAAAACCATTTTTGATAATGTTCCAAAGATTTATGTCAAGTGATATGAAATAAATTTCTATTCTCCTCTTCCAATGATCATACTTATGATCTTTCAATGATGGAGGAGTTGTAATGCAATAACCTTCTTGAACTTTTGTTTCCATAGAACTTGACTCAACATTTTGAAAATCATTGAAATCATTGGAGTCATTTAAAGAGCAAGAAGTAGAGGTTACCCCATTATCTATTGCCATGAGGCAAAGATTGACGATCTCATCTTCATTTGAGTCGTCTCCCGATGATTCACTCTCGGAGCTACTTTGAGTGGCCTTCATTGCCTTCTTCTTGCGTTGTTCATCTTTAGGAGGCTTCTTTCCCAATTTTTCTTTCTTTAGAAACTTTGCGAATTTTTGGATGATCAAAGCCATTTCTTCATCTTCATCACTCTCATGATCTTTTCCCTTTTTCTTTGAGCTTGAGGACTTCAAGGCTGTGCCTCCTCTTTTGATCTCCTTTTTCTTGTCTTCTTCGACAAGCACGGCTAATTCCATTTCATGGGTAATGAGTGATCCTATGAGTTGTTCAATTGACAAGTTTGTCAAATCTTTTGCTTCCCGGATAGCCGTGACCTTCGGTTGCCATTGCTTTGGTAAAGCCCTAAGAATTTTCTCAACAATTTCTTCATTAGCATAAACTTTACCAAGATTTTTTAAACTATTGATGATAGTTGTAAAACGGGTAGACATATCACCAATAGACTCAAAAGGCAACATTTTGAACATTTCATAAGATTGAACAAACAAATTAATTTTTGACTTTTTGACTTGGCTTGTTCCCTCATGAGTCACTTCAAGTTTATCCCAAATTTCTTTTGCGGATTCGCAAGATGAAATTCTATTGTACTCATTTGGGTCTAAACCGCAATATAATAAATTCATTGCCATAGCATTCAATTTATGAGTTTCTTATCGGCATCATTATATTCATCTTCCGTTTTTGAAATGGTAATACCATTTGAAATTTTTGTAGGAAGATGAGGCCCTTTGACCACTATTTTCCATAAATCAAAATCTTGAGAAATCATATAGATTCTCATTCTATTTTTCCAATAAGCATAATTTGATCCATTAAAACACGGTGGTCTATTTGCCGAGTGACCCTCACTATAATGAATGCGGGAAGTGTTGGTTTCCATTTGGATCTTAACTCAAATTTTTCAAAAACTTTTTGAAAATAGAAGAGCCGAAGCTCTGATACCAATAGTTGGCCCAAATATGGAAACCTTAGAGGGGGGGTGAATAAGGTTTAGCGGAAATTAACCTTTTTAAAACTTGATTGCAAATTAAAACAATTACAAACAATAATGTAAAGAGATAAGGGAAGAGAAACTTGCAAACCGAGTTTTTCAAATGGTTCGGCAATCGCACCCCGCGGCATATGTCCACCCCTCAAGAACACCTCTTGAGGATTCCTTTAATCCCGGAGCACTTACGGGTGTGCACCAAACCGTTACAAGAGCCTTCAATCTCTCCCAAAGAAGAAAACCTCTTCTTTGCAAACAAGGGTTACTAACCCTCAACCTTTACAAAGATTTGAATACAAATTGAGCTCTCTCTCTTTAGAGTGGATAATACAATTAAAAGCTCACACAACAAATCCTTAGTGAGTGAATGATACAAATAAAAGCTCACTACAATTTACTCTGAAAGAAATACAAATCAAGAACTAGAGCAAATTGATAAACTCACACAACTAGGGCTCAAATATGAATATTTAGAAATCAACAAGTTGTGTGATTTAAATAGATGTTTTCCAATGGATTGATCAACATAAAATGGTGTGGGAAAACATCTATTTATAGCCCAAGAAAGATTATAGCCGTTGGTGGCAAGTTTGGTAAATAAAAACCCCTTTAAAAAACTAGCCGTTATGCCTTTCAGCGCAGTCCAGTCGACTGGATCGAGGGTTCAGTCGACTGGGAAGTTTATAGCAGTGAAGAGGCCATTTCAGGGCTGTCCAGTCGACTGAAAAGTTCACCCAGTCGACTGATTCTATAAACCAGTCGACTGGACCCTTAAAAAATCAGTCGACTAATTTTAAGCAGATTTTGGCAGACTGACATCTCTTTACTAAAACGGCCATAACGCCCTCTAAAAAACTCGTATTTGCGATCTGTTTGAAGATTCGGAAACTAGATTCAAATACCTTTCCAACCATATAAAATTCAAGATCTAATTCCTTACCAATTGGATCAGGTTTGCATTTAAAGTTGACCTATCTGCGGAAAGGTACTTTCTTTTGACTTAGCCACTTTGAAAACTTTTGTGAAATGATTTTATTGAGTGGTCTAAGTATGTTTAGGTCCTTGAAAGTATTTTAAAGTGTTAGTGCAAGGATCCTAAAGTCAAATTAAAGTTACTTGAGCCCCTATGAGTGATTGATCAAAATGCTTACATATAAATCCTAGTCTTCAACCAAGGATGAAAAAATCTTCAAGTCTTCAAGCTTGATCCTTGTTGAGCTCCCTCACTCTTGGACTTCACCATATGCTATCTCATGTTCTTAAACAAAGTTAGAACATTTTAGTATAAGAATCAAGAGATTAACATAACAAAAATGACGTGATAATTGATTGAAATAGAACCAATGAAAGTATGCAATTATCACTAGATTTGTCATCATCAAAACAAAACAAAATTAATGCCTTTAATAAATTCTAGGCTAACAAAAACCATATGCGAATTTGGTAAAGAAGGCCAATTGCATGAGTCCATTTGGTTAGGAGCATGCGTAAAACCTTCATCGGGCATGAGAGTCAGATAGCATGACCAGTGAAGATTGCGCAAACCCGATAGTAGTATGGTTCAAATTGATGAGCCAGATTGGTGACGCGATTCTGTTTCCAGCAATCTTAGTGATGTCACCCTAAAGTTAAGGAGGAAGAGTCCTTTTTGTAAAGAATTTGACCATGGGCAGCTGGTGATGAGAGTATCCCGAGAATGTTGGGATTGATTCAATTAGGAATAAGATAAGGAAAGAGTTTTGAGCTAGGGTAGGTCTCTGCAATCAAAGTCTTCTTTGGGGCGCACTTCAAGGAGTCCTTGTCATATCCGGACTGTTATAGGCCACTATAAAAGTAAAGGCAGGCCAACCAAGCAAAGGACTCCGCGTTATCTCAAAAACAACATACATACACAACATTCAGAGCATTCAACCATGCGCTTTTCCTACTTCTTCTGGATTTAAAGCAAATAGGTCTATTCTGTTAGTCTTTTCTTTATTGTCTTCTATCTTTTGAACAATCAAAGCCTGTTATGATCACATTCTTTAGTTCTTGTAATATTTTTCCAAACATTCAATAAAATACTTTAGTATTTTGTTAAGGGAATTGTTATTTCCACTCCATCATTGAACCAATGCACTCAATGGTACCACTATCAGAGCATGTGGTACCATGTATATCATGCATGACATGCATGTACCACATGCTTTAAGAATGGTACCATGGAGTGCATTGGTTCAATGATGGAGTGGCAATAGAATCACCCTTTGTTAATCATTTGTGATTGTTTACTTGGTAAACTCTTGCACTAATTGGCTTGTGCGCTTCAGTATTGCCATAGGATTTTTGGTGAGGGTACTTTCCTATTCACCACACACTATCACCTATTAGAAGTGAGATCTAAAGCTTGTGTATCATTCACATAAGCAATATAGGAAATTAGTTTGAACACACTGAGCCTGTCTGGCTCTGGCACACCCACGCATAACTACAAGCAAACATTATCACACAAAATTAATCATATCATCTATAAACCAGTGATGGAGACCATGGGATTTATACTTGATAAATTCCCTCTCATTCTTAGAAGTTTTAAAAAATTTAAGGCTTACAATTTTTTTAGAAAACCTTTTAATTTAATTAATAAAAAATAATGGAATACTTGACAAGGATTAATTCATCCTTACTTGTCAAATCCACATGTGGAGATAATAAAATTATTCGATGCTCATAATTTTAGAAAATAAGTACTTATGTTTTCAAAATATGGATTTAGTTTTATTTCTAAATACACATGTAGTTGTCCATCATTTTAAATTAATGCAAATTAAACATGTAGCTAGACATCTGAAATAGGTCTAGGAAAATTATCCATGTTGTCCCATTCATTAAACATGAAACAATAATAATCCTTCAATCACACACAAATAAGGAGACCACAGTAAAATAGGAATCCCACTATTATGGTCAAGCTGCAACTCTTGTGAAGAAAATTGTATTGAACCCGATTAGCTTTATGTCGCCACTACGCACGGGGGTCGAGCTGCCCGATCAGCTAGTGGGTTTTCCAGGACAGCGCCCGGGAAGCTAAATCTAATCTACCATCAACAATTGCTTTCTGAAACTACTTGTAAACTGTATTCACGAACTGTCTTCACGAATTAACTTGAGATATATTACATAAACCTTATGCCTCCATGAAGGAGTTCACATGCTATTTCTTTGCAGTAAATTAACTATACATCAATAATCAAGTATGAGATCCAATACACACAAATCCTATAACTCCATAAAGGAGTTCACATACTATATTAAAACATCAATATTAACCACAAATAAAGTCGTCGTAGGATCCAATCACACAAAATCATTGACCATAATAGTGGAATAAGAACGCTGTAAAATAACAGTTCTACGTTCTATCCATCCATCAAAACACGCATAAGATCTGTTTTACTGGACAACATGGTTGCGTCCAACCCATACGAGGAATCAACGTTGCTCTGATACCATAATTAGGAAACTGCGTTCCAAGAATCCGTTGACAGCGCGTATACGTTGGTACTGCAAAAATTTTCGTGAAAGCTATGATAACCCTACAAGGACGGAACTAGGGTTACCTTGAACTGCAAAATGGATTATTGTAGTAGAAGAATTGAGAATACAGGCTTGATAACAGCTCACGATCTTCTACTGTATTCCTCTGCCCCCAGAATATCGAACTGAGTGTGGGCTCTTTCGAAATCCTTTCTGTATTCTACTCTCCCTTTTTACGCTTTCTTTTCTATTATGATGTATAATACCCTTGATGGAAAAATCCAAACTGAAAAGAGTACCAAAGAAGCAAATATATATATAGGCTACGATAGGGACCATAAGAAGTCAATAAGGAATAAGCTTCCTTATGGAATTAGGAAACCCTAATTCAAACTGAATCAGATTCCTATTTTCATAAATTATAATTCATACCACTAAAGAATTACAATTGCACTCCTACCCTTATCTCAAAAATATATTTTGAGCTCCATGTTATTAAATGCTTATTATCTCCCTACGTTAAGATTATAGATATCCTTTAATGAAATATAAACACTGACAATCATATTTAATTAATCTCTTAAAATTCTGTAAGATTCGCTGCTTAACTTATCTGATATGTCAGATACAAAATCCACCTGCAGGGTTTGACATAATCGAAGCTTATAAGCTTTCTCAAGGGGATATCATCAATCCCAAAATTAAGACATGGATTCCATCATTAATTAATATTCACCACATAATTAATATTGTCACCCATTCAAGGATCTCACCCTCTTAGAAATCAAAGAGTAAATATCAAATGTATATGTCTATAAATTAACTTAGGATTTAGAGCATAAGCACTCATGATAGCCATGAGGTATTAATTATCATATAAGTCAGTACAAAGATAATTACCCCAAGCTGGTCCCATTTAATATACAAAGTGTACCAGCATAGTGAGTTGAAACTATACCATTTCCCGCAGTCAAGACAAACCTACTACATCACCATGCTGCAGTCCTCCCAATGGTGTGTCCAATCCCATCTGAGACAGTAAACTAAACTCTTACATTCTACAAGATCTGATGGTCTGATCTATCGTGTGTAAGCCAAATTCTACACACCAAACCACCTACTATGTAGAATAAGAGACACACATGTACAATAAACAATATAATGCAAACATTGCCCACACAGATTCTCATAAAAAAATGGAATAACTAATTTTATTAAAAAAATAATGAATCAACTACAAAAAGCATGGCTTTTAGTGTATATCCCTAACACTGGTCACCACCCTCATCGTTCCTCTTCCCTTGTTGGTTCTGTCTTGACCTTTCCATTCCACTTTCTACCACTATAGATACCCTAATTTTGAACAAACTGTCAAACTTAGGGGGATTTACCTCTTGAGATCAATGATGAATATGTCTTGTTTGAATCAAGGCTCTTACAACCAATTTGGCTCTCTTCCAAGATGAATCTCGGTCCAAAATCACCTTTTTCAGTCAAAAAAGATGAACATTCCCATCAACCCGTCACCTTGTAGACCATGAGTTTTGAACACGTTTAGAAAGACGGAATTGTTCTTGGAGCATCTCAAAACCATTTTCAAAAGGAAAGAAATTTGGCATGAACCCTAAAAAAGTCAACTGTTGTCCTAGTAAAAAGTCAACGGGACAAAGATGGTCAATTGTAAAAATTTCAAATTTTCAGATGCAAAGTCCTGGTAATTGTTCATTGGGTATCCCTTATGCTAAAATGATTTTTAAGAATTTCTAAGTGAAAGGGAACATTGAGAAATTGAAAGTTCTTAAGAAGAACTGTGCAGGAAATAAAAAATTTCGCCTTCGTAGGGAGAGTTGACTTTTTTTCCTTCAGGAATTTGATTTTTTAAATATTTTTATCGAATCCAAATAGGGGGTATTCCCTTTAATTACATTTTATGTCCTTCGTAAATTCATAAATTATATGTATTTACTTAAATGACATAAAATGAAATTAAGGTGCTGAGTAGCTGTGAATAGTGCTGAATTGCTATGTAGCGACAGTTAGTGATTGCCGAACGACAGTCCGTGAATATCGTTGCAGCACTCAGCGAGTTATGCTCGGTAATCACTGAGTGCCGGCTTGGGCTAATTTGCATTTTCAAGCTAAAATTCTTTTTTAATCTTTGATCAAATGAATGCACCAAATGATGCAATTTTTTTTGTGTATGTGTAATAACCTGCATTTTCATTCATTGGTCTTGTCATATTTAAAATTAAATATACAGTGTCTGCTTTTATTTTAATTTCAATTCTTATGTGTAAAATTTATTTCTTGGCGGATCGCATAATTGAAATTACTTTTGGGGTCAAAATGCGATTTTTATAAAATTTGGCAATACCTGTGTTGAATTTCAAAACTGTATTTCCAAAACGGTGAAAACAAATTCTTTTAACTCAAACTGTATTTTTATAAAACCGGAAAATTGTTTCTTTCAATAAAATGAATTTTCTGTATTTTTGTGATGAACACCGTGTCACGAAAATACCAGTTTAGGTTTAAAACTGTCCGCGCGGTGCTAAACTTCCACAGATTTTGGAAGTGACTGATTGGACAATTGCTTTATATCTAATTAATGTTGCTAATGATTTCCTTAGGCCTTGTTTGGCAATGCTTGTAGTGTGTGTGTATTCCTAATGCCATAAGCTTGAATTCCCAAACACATCTACATTGACCCCTATTAGCCTACATGACCTTTCACAATCTGGAGAGTTTAGTTGTGCATCAGTATATATGCTTATTCGTATGTATATGTGCTGTTAATTTTGAGGGATTAAGGATTTGTTAACTCAATTAAGCTTGCTAAGTGAGTTCTTAATTTTGCTTGGTCTCCAAGTTCTTGTAGCTCTATATATACACACACAACTCACATATTTTTACACTACACATTCTGCACTTCAAGTTCAGAGAGAAAAGAGAGAGCTTGAGAGTTCTTAGTTTCAGAATTTTAAGAAAGAGAAGCTTATCTCCATAGCCAAAGCTTGGAGAATTTCTTGTTTGATTGTCTTTCTCAACAATCTCTACTTCTCTAAACCTCAGTGAGTATTACTAACTCACTCAGAATGTAATCCATTCTTTAATTACTGAATTGTGTAGTTGCTTAAAGGAACACCATTGATGATTTCACGTTTAAAGTTCATAGCTTGAAAAACATGGATTTCCAAATCTTAACCAAAATCCATTTTTAGAGATGATTATGAAAGATTATATTTCATGTATACTATGTTTGAAGTTTTAGAGCCTAATTCATTCACATGAGAAAGTATATAAGAAAATTAGTTTTGTGATCTTTTAATTTTTCATAAAATTCTTGAGTTATAGATTGATTCATGTTAAATTTGTTATGGATTCTTAATCCTCATTGAAAAACAAAGAGATTCATATATAATAAGGCCTAGTAACTTCCAGAATTGAAAAAGGGTCAATTTAGACCCTGAAACTGAAAACAGGGCATTCTCCACGAAGAAGATGAAGCCTCTGCTTCATCTCGCGCCACGATCGCGCGAGCGACCCATCGTGCGAGCGAGCCGCGCACGCGAGCTTCGTGTTTTCAGGCAGACAGAAAAGCTTTATATAAAAAATGAAAAATAGCCAGGTCGCGCGTGGGACCTTTCGCGCGAGCGACCCGCGCGCGCGATCTTCCTGTACTCTGGCAGAAAGGAAAGTTTTAATAAAGAAAAATGAAATTTGGGCAGGTCGCGCGAGCGGCCTGCGCGCGCGACTTCTGGCAGTTTCTAGTTTTTGTGTGTTTTCGTATAAGGGACTATTTGGATTAATTTTAAAGCACTATTAAGGTTCTGTTTGGGAATTTTATTAAAATATAATACCATTGGTTATGTTGGAAAGATTAAAACGATGTATTATGACTTATCGATCCCCCTGCATACGTTGTTCCTTTAATTCGGCGAATTCCTTTATGTTTAAATTCATGACATACATGTGGAGTCAGTGGTACATGCATGTGGGTGTCAGTCAATGTGGGAAAGAGTAATGGTCAGTGTGGGAAGAGTATGAGTATGAGATTGAGATTGATATTGTGTGGTGGACACTCCCTGGTTGTGGTGTACCAAAGTGTGACGTGTTGAGATTGCGGTGAGAGTATCTTTGTAATACGACGGTGGCAAAATTGGACACTCCCTGGCGCCCATGGTAGCGTTGAAGTGTGTGACGCCGAACTCGGACATTCCCTGGCACCCATGGTAGTGCTAAAGTGTGGCCTACGGACACTCCCTGATACCCGAGTCTGGATACTGCGTGAGGGTTCCTCCGGTATTTTCATGGCGGATTAGGTATTCAAAGTGTGAGGTTTTGGACACTCCCTGGTACCCCGGACCAAAGTGTGAGGCAAACTGGACATTCCCTGGCACCTTGTTGCTAAAGTGTGGCTACTTTAGTGTTTCAAAGATACTGGAGTGAGATAGTGGGTTGTTGTGCTTTGTCGAGAGAAAAGAGTCGGTAAGATGAGTGTGGTACATTGTCTCATACACGATCATTTGTTTTAAATGAATGAACGACTTTTAAATATATTCCCTGTTACTTTTATAATTGAAATCTTCCTATGGTTAAACTGTTGTTTTAACAAAACTAAAAAAATGGAAAAAGGTAAGTGGGTATATGTTACATTTAAAGTTATGTTTTTAATACTCACCAGCTTCTTGAAGCTGACGACGTTGATGCGTCCTGGACATTCGTGTTCAGGCTTTACAGGTTATAATCAGGAGGAATCTTATGACTATGCTAATTGAGAACGGCTGCTTTTGGGAGAGAAACTGTTATCATCATTGCATATTTTAAGTTATATGTTTTAAGTTTTAAACTGTATTTTATAAGGATGACTGTAATAGATTATAAGTTATTGTTTTGTGTTAAGGCGGCCTGTGCCTTAGTTGACCCCGT
The DNA here is from genome assembly GCA_033977485.1 of Hydrangea macrophylla. Classification (NCBI taxonomy): domain Eukaryota; kingdom Viridiplantae; phylum Streptophyta; class Magnoliopsida; order Cornales; family Hydrangeaceae; genus Hydrangea; species Hydrangea macrophylla. The sequence continues at coordinate 26,874,865 of CM066984.1, read as the reverse complement.
ATCGTAAGATGTAATAGGTTAGTAAAACTTTTGTAAGCCTTGATTGCTCTGCTATGATTATTATTGTTTATTGTTGTTCGACGTTTGGGACGTAATCGATCCTTCAAACTGTCGTGACCTACGGGTCCATAAAGGAAATTAAACGCTTTCCTTATTTATGCTACGTCGGGGCGTGACAAGATTTAGTGGTATCAGAGCCAGGTTATCATTTATCTCAAGATAGTTTAGCCAGTTTAGGGTTTACCAGTATAGACCTGATTCCACATTTCATTAAGTATTACACACCCGATGTTACGACAGGGAGGATAGACTCGGAACCCAGATGCCTATGATTATCTCTTTCCTGATTTAAGTTAGTACCTTTTTCAGGTATGGATCCAGCTTAGCCCCTTTTTGTACCTGATGCTTTTGGAGGGCATTGGGTTACTGTAGGAGCGATAGTGCCAGCTTCTGCGATACTTTATTTCACCACCATTGGGCAGCGTGCAGCTGCTACCGTCGAGTTAGACCTCTGGGACCAGATTCATGTATTAGGATTGGTCGACTTGCCTCGTGTCCGCCTTGAGATTCTATACTTTATCGAGATCTAGCGCTTAGTGCTTGTAGAGATGGTTCGCTTGGTTAACAGCGATGCCTTCTATCTACCCCTTGAGGTTTAGGTTGTGCAGGCTCACCTTGCACAACTAGAGATGCCTCCACCAGTCGTCCCCGCTGTTGAGGATGATGGTGACGATGACGTTGTGCTTGCTCCTATTATCGAGGACGCTGAGGAGGATGGCTTAGGTTGGGACGACTTCGCAGTCGACCTTGAGGAGGCACTTGCACTCGAGCCAGCCTTGCCTGAGGCAGATGCCCCTGGACCTGCTTCATTATTAACCTCTTATAGCTGTAATTTTGGGGCAGGCCCCTCCAATGTTCAGCGACTTCATCAGGCCGACTCGCTTGACCTGTTGATGGCTACCTATGGCGATGACTGACCGTTTAGATGTCACCTTGTATATATATTGACTACTTCTGACTATTAGCTCTATCTCTTTTTGCAAACTGTAATTACATGCATTGGAGTGTAGGGCAATGACCCCATTTTTGTATCATTTACTCTTGCATGCGTCCTAACCCATACAGATAGGGTAGGCAGAGATCTGATCATACACGCTTTTTGTATCAACTTGACAATAAATTATATATATATAAAATATACTCTTTTGAATGTTGTTGGCATCGCTTAAATTTCGTTACATTTATGCTTCATGCATGTTTCTCATCCCTTCATCACTATCATGCATAGAATGGCTGGAGGACTAAGGAGGAACAAGAATTTGATTGAGGGGGCACCCGAGGCTGCCGATCCTACGGGAATGTTCGAAGCATTTTTCAGACGTTTGGAGAGAATCAGTAATACGAATGACAACCGACGAGACCGCCAAACTGGGGATAAGCTGCTGGAGAGATTTCGTGCACTGAGGCCCGAGCAGTTTGCGAGTTCCGCGGAACCCTAGAAAGCGGAACAGTGGTTAAGACAGATGGACCGCATATTCAAAGCTGTCCAGTGCAACGAGATGGACAAGAGGAGGTTGGCTACATTTCAATTGACCGATGCTGCCGCAAATTGGTGGGATTCGGTCATAGCTACTATCGGAAATGGAGCCACTATAGGAATGACGAGACTGCATTCAAAGGAAGATTCCTGGAAAAGTACTTCCCGGCTACGGAGAGGCACAGAAGAGAGAAGGAATTCATGGATCTGACGCAAGGAACCAAGTCGGTGCAAGAGTACACCACACAGTTCAAAAGACTGTCTCGGTTCGCTCCACACCTGGTTGATACTGAAGATAAGAAGATACGAAAATATAACCAAGGGCTGAGACCGCAGATTCGTCTCCTGACTCTCGGCCACCTAGATAAATCGTTTGAAGGACTTGTTGGTTTGGCTACCGATCTGGAAGAGGATGCTCGAGTGAACCGAAAGCAATTTTATTTCCGACCGCCTCAGAGGGGTAATTTTGGGAATAGACCATCAATGAATCGTACCCAAGGGCAGAAGAGAAATCTTGACAGAAGCAAGAAGACCCAGGCTATTACCTATCCGACTCAACCCCGATTAGGAGAAGGAAGTAGTGGTGGAAAATGTTTCAACTGTGGCAACCCTGGTCATCTGGCTCGAGATTGCAAGGCACTAAGGCGTGCTGCTCAGCAAGGAATAGTCTGCTTCAACAATGGTGAACCAGGTCACATTAGCAGGTTCTGCACTGCTCCTAAGCAGGTGACTTATGGTCAACAGGGTCAGACTTGCTTGAATGCTGTTATCCCTGATGCAGCAGGATATGATGGAATTGTGTATGAAGAAGGAGATTATGGAGAAGCTCAACCTGATCAGCAAGCAGTGGAAGGGACATTAACTCTGTTTAACTCCTATATTAAAGTGTTATTTGATACGGGTGCTGCTCTATCATTCATATCTGTTAATACAATTCGGAGATTGGGTATCTTACCTCATCGTTTAGAGAGAGCTTTGAAGGCTACATCACCATTAGGAGCTGTAGTCAGATTAGGACACGTGTGCAAGGATTGTCCTCTACGGATAGGAGACCGTGAAATCCCTACAAGGTTGATCGTCCTATCGATGAAGGAGTTTGAAATAATCCTAGGAATGGATTGGCTCTCTCAGAATCAAGTGAAGTTGGATTGTGCGAGGAAGAGAATTACATTCTCCAACAACGAGAATCAACCCTTTGATTTTCAATGTAACCCTTCGGGAGATATGTTCCTCACCAGATGTTTGGCAAACATCGAAGTCGTCAGTACAAAAGCGACAGTGTCGTCTATACCTGTAGTCAAGGACTTCGAAGAAGTATTTCAAGACATTTCTGGTTTGCCGCCCGAGAGAAGTATAGAGTTCTGTATTGAGCTTATACCGGGTACCGTACCGATCACCAAGGTTCCCTACAGAATGGCCCCCACTAAACTATCAGAATTGAAGGAACAAGTTCAAGAGCTTGAGAACCTAGGTTTTGTACATCCAAGTACATCGCCTTGGGGAGCACCAGTGTTATTCTTAAAGAAGAAGGACGGGACACTCAGGCTGTGTATCGACTACAGAGAATTAAACTGCGTGACTATCAAGAACAAGTATCCCTTGCCTCGGATCGATGATTTGTTTGATCAACTACAAGGAGCTACGACATTTTCCAAGATAGACCTTAGGTCGGGATATCATCAGTTGAGGGTACGGAAGGAAGACATACCTAAGACTGCTTTTAGAATTCGATATGGTCATTATGAATTTCTGGTGATGCCGTTTGGAATAACGAACGCCCCGACAATGTTTATGGATCTGATGAACAGAGTGTTGAAGCCTTAGTTAGATCAGTTTGTCATCGTCTTTATTGATGATATTTTGATCTATTCTAAGTCAGGAGAAGAACACGAGCTACATCTACGTATTGTGATGCAGACGCTTAAGGAACACCAGTTGTATACCAAATTCACAAAGTGTGAGTTCTGGTTGTAAGAAGTGAAATTTTTGGGACACAAGGTGTCATCTCAAGGAATTTCTGTGGATTCGTCCAAGACCGATGCTGTGTCCAACTGGGTTAGGCCAAGCAACCCTACAAAAGTTTGGAGTTTTCTTGGACTCGCAGGCTATTATCGGAGATTTGTTGAAGGATTCTCCAAGATAGCAGCACCTTTGACTGGGTTGACGAAGAAGAATTTGAAGTTCGAGTGGACAGAGAAGCATGATCGAGCCTTTCTAGAGTTGAAAGAGAGACTCACTACCGCACCAGTACTGGCTATACCCAAGCCTGATGAGAAGTTCACTATCTTTAGTGATGCGTCATATCAAGGGTTAGGGTGTGTACTTTTGCAAGATGGTAGAGTTATCGCTTACGGATCCAGACAGCTGAAACCGAATGAGTAAAACTATCCTATTCATGACCTAGAGTTGGTAGCAGTAGTATTCGCACTCAAGATTTGGAGACATTATCTTTACGGTGAGAAGTTTGATTTATTCTCCGACCACAAGAACCTAAAATATTTGTTCACACAGAAAGAGTTGAACATGAGGCAGCGCAGATGGATGGAGCTGATCAAAGATTACGACTTCACATTAGAATACCACCCCGGTAAAGCTAATGTGGTCGCTGATGCTTTGAGTCGACAGACTCGTGAGACGATCGCCTCCTTAATGGTTAGAGAATGGCGAGCATTGGAGACCTTGGCGGAGTTCGATGTACAGAGTGCTGAAGAAGGATAAGGACAATTGTTCGGATGTCTTATCCTACAGCCTGTTCTCATTGACCGCATTATTGGAGATCAGGAAGAAGATGAGAAGTTTAAAACATGGTTTGCGAAGATGTCAGAGAAAGACCCGACAGAATGGAAGGTGGGAATCGATGGAGGGTATCGTTGCAGGAATAGATTATGTGTGCCGGATGTTGGAGAGCTTAGAAAGGATATCCTGGAAGAAGCACATAAGTCAAGATATACAGTTCACCCAAGAGGGACGAAGATGTATAAAGATTTGAAGAGAAATTTCTGGTGGGAAGGTATGAAGAAGGATGTGGCTGAATTTGTATCCAAGTGTTTGACGTGTCAGCAAGTCAAGGCCGAACATCAGAGACCGTTAGGATTGTTGCAATCGCTACCTATTCCTGGTTGGAAGTGGGAGCATATAACCATGGATTTTGTGGTGGGATTGCCTCGATCACAACAGAATCATGACGCTATTTGGGTAATTGTGGATCGATTGACGAAGTCTGCTCATTTTATCGCTTACAGTATGACATACCCGGTGGAAAAGATGAGCCGGATGTACATACAACAAGTTGTGCGACTTCACGGTGCACCTGTGTCGATTGTGTCAGACTGTGACGCGCGTTTTTTGGGAAAGTCTGCAAGAAGCTATGGGAACTTCGCTCAAGATGAGTACTGCTTTTTAACCTTAGACAGATGGACAAACCGAGCGTGTTAATCAGATAATGGAGGATATGCTTAGGGCTTGTGTTATCGATTTTGAAGAATCTTGGGAGACACACCTGCCGTTGGTTGAATTTGCCTATAATAACAGTTATCACACGAGTATCGGGATGGCTCCGTTTGAAGCATTGTAGGGACGACCATGCCGTTCTCCTTTGTGTTGGGCAGAGGTTGGTGACACGGAGTTGTTGGGACCAGATTTGGTTAGAGAAATCAACTAGAAGATTTCTTTGGTCAAGGAAAGAATGAGGACCGCTCAGAGCCGGTATAAGAGTTATACTGATCGACGCCGGAAAGATTTAGAATTTAGTATTGGAGATCACGTACTCCTTAAGGTTTCACCAACCCAAGGAGTGGTACGTTTTGGTCTCAAGAGAGGGAAACTAGCTCCGAGATTCATCAGACCGTTCAAGATTTTGGAGCGTGTCGGGAAAGTAGCATATCGACTGGCGCTACCACCGAAGATGTCTGGGGTTCACAATGTAATCCATGTGAGTATGCTAAGGAAGTACATACGAGACCCCTCGCACGTGGTTAGTTATGACGATATTGAGACGAGTCATAACATTTCTTACAAGGAGAGACCTGTGAAGATCCTAGATCGGAGTATCAAGAAGTTGAGGAATAAGGACATTCCGTTGGTGAAGGTTCAGTGGAACCACCATGACGAGAATGAAGCCTCGTGGGAAGTTGAAGCTGATATGAGGAAGAAGTACCCGGAGTTGTTTCAGGACTAGTTAGTCTTGATTTCGGGGGCGAAATCCTGTTTAAGGGAGGAAGGGTGTAATAACCTGTATTTTTATTCATTTGTCTTGTTATATTTAAAATTAAATATACATTGTCTGCTTTTATTTTAATTTCAATTCTTATGTGTAAAATTTATTTCTTGACGGATCTCATAATTGAAATTACTTTTGGGGTCAAAATGCGATTTTTATAAAATTTAGCAATACCTGTGTTGAATTTCAAAACTGTATTTCCAAAACGGTGAAAATAAATTCTTTTAACTCAAACTGTATTTTTATAAAATCGGAAAATTGTTTCTTTCAATAAAATGAATTTTCTGTATTTTTGTGATGAACACCGTGTCACGAAAATACCAGTTTAGGTTTAAAACTGTCCGCGCGGTGCTAAACTTCCACAGATTTTGGAAGTGACTGATTGGACAATTGCTTTATATCTAATTAATGATGCTAATGATTTCCTTAGGCCTTGTTTGGCAATGCTTGTAGTGTGTGTGTATTCCTAATGCCATAAGCTTGAATTCCCAAACACATCTACATTGACCCCTATTAGCCTACATGACCTTTCACAATCTGGAGAGTTTAGTTGTGCATCAGTATATATGCTTATTCGTATGTATATGTGCTGTTAATTTAGAGGGATTAAGGATTTGTTAACTCAATTCAGCTTGCTAAGTGAGTTCTTAATTTTGCTTGGTCTCCAAGTTCTTGTAGCTGTATATATACACACACAACTCACAGATTTTTACACTACACATTCTGCACTTCAAGTTCAGAGAAAAAAGAGAGAGCTTGAGAGTTCTTAGTTTCAGAATTTTAAGAGAGAGAAGCTTATCTCCATAGCCAAAGCTTGGAGAATTTCTTGTTTGATTGTCTTTCTCAACAATCTCTACTTCTCTAAACCTCAGTGAGTATTACTAACTCACTCAGAATGTAATCCATTCTTTAATTACTGAATTGTGTAGTTGCTTAAAGGAACACCATTGATGATTTCACGTTTAAAGTTCATAGCTTGAAAAACATGGATTTCCAAAACTTAACCAAAATCCATTTTTAGAGATGATTATGAAAGATTATATATCATATATACTATGTTTGAAGTTTTAGAGCCTAATTCATTCACATGAGAAAGTATATAAGAAAATTAGTTTTGTGATCTTTTAGTTTTTCATAAAATTCTTGAGTTATAGATTGATTCATGTTAAATTTGTTATGGATTCTTAATCCTCATTGAAAAACAAAGAGATTCATATATAATAAGGCCTAGTAACTTCCAGAATTGAAAATGGGTCAATTTGGACCCTGAAACTGAAAACAGGGCATTCTCCACGAAGAAGATGAAGCCTCTGCTTCATCTTGCGCCACGATCGCGCGAGCGGCCCGCGCGAGCGACCCATCGCTCGAGCGAGCTGCGCGCGCGAGCGAGCTGCGCGCGCGAGCTTCGTGTTTTCAGTCAGACAGAAAAGCTTTATATAGAAAATGAAAAATAGCCAGGTCGCGCGAGCGAGGGTCGCGCGAGGGACCTTTCGCGCGAGCGACGCGCGCGCGCGATCTTCCAGTACTCTTGCAGAAAGGAAAGTTTTAATAAAGAAAAATGAAATTTGGGCAGGTTGCGCGAGCGGCCCGCGCGAGCGACCTTTCGCGCGAGCGGCCCTCGCGCGCGACTTTTGGCAGTTTCTAGTTTTTGTGTGTTTTCGTATAAGGGACTGTTTGGATTAATTTTAAAGCACTGTTAAGGTTCTGTTTGGGAATTTTATTAAAACAGAATACCATTGGTTATGTTGGAAAGATGAAAACGATGTATTATGACTTATCGATCCCCCTACATACGTTGTTCCTTTAATTCGGCGAATTCCTTTATGTTTAAATTCATGATATACATGTGGAGTCAGTGGTACATGTATGTGGGTGTCAGTCAGTGAGGAAAAGAGTAATGGTCAGTGTGGGAAGAGTATGAGTATGAGATTGAGATTGAGATTGTGTGGTGGACACTCCCTGGTTATGGTGTACCAAAGTGTGACGTGCTGAGATTGCGGTGAGAGTATCTTTGTAATACGACGGTGGCAAAATTGGACACTCCCTAGCGCCCATGGTAGCGTTAAAGTGTGTGACACCAAACTCGGACATTCCTTGGCACCCATGGTAGTGCTAAAGTGTGGTCTACGGACACTCCCTGATACCCGAGTCTGGATACTGCGTGAGGGTTCCTCCGGTATTTGCATGGCGGTTTAGGTATTCAAAGTGTGAGGCATTGGACTCTCCCTGGTACCCCGGACCAAAGTGTGTGGCAAACTGGACATTCCCTGGCACCCCGTTGCTAAAGTGTGGCTACCTTAGTGTTTCAAAGATACTGGAGTGAGATAGTGGGTTGTTGTGTTTTGTCGAGAGAAAAGAGTCGGTAAGATGAGTGTGGTACATTGTCTCATACACGATCATTTGTTTTAAATGAATGAACGACTTTTAAATATATTCCCTGTTACTTTTATAATTGAAATCTTCCTACGGTTAAACTGTTGTTTTAACAAAACTGGAAAAATGGAAAAAGGTAAGTGGGTATGTGTTACATTTAAAGTTATGTTTTTAATACTCACCAGCTTCTTGAAGCTGACGACGTTGATGCGTCCTGGACATTCGTGTTCAGGCTTTACAGGTTATAATCAGGAGGAATCTTATGACTATGCTAATTGAGAACGGCTGCTTTTGGGAGAGAAACTGTTGTCATCATTGCATATTTTAAGTTATATGTTTTAAGTTTTAAACTGTATGTTTATAAGGATGACTGTAATAGATGATAAGTTATTGTTTTGTGTTAAGGCGGCCTGTGCCTTAGTTGACCCCGTATCGTAAGATGTAATAGGTTAGTAAAACTTTTGTAAGCCTTGATTGCTCTGCTATGATTATTATTGTTTATTGTTGTTCGACGTTTGGGACGGAATTGATCCTTCAAACTGTTACGACCTACGGGTCCATAAAGGAAATTAAACGCTTTCCTTATTTATGCTACGTCGGGGCGTGACAGTATGTGTTTACTATTCTTAGTTCATGAAAACCATGCTCTTACCATCCTTAATTGACCTATCTACCCTTATCTTAGCCCCTAAGGAAATGAAACTCTTTAAAAAAAAACCCATTTTATCTCATTTTTTAGGGTTGGAGACTTGATTCTTGGAGATAATACTTGAATCTTAGAGTGAGAAGCTGAATTTTGAGATTGGGTGAGTTCTTATAGAAATGTAAAGAGAGAAAGCTCAAGAACCCCATAGAAACCTTACCCAATTCACCCAATTCCTCAAATCTCCATTAAAGGATCTGGAAGCTTCAAGGAAGAAGAAGAAGAAGAAGAGTATGGCTTGTACGGCTTGAATCTCTTCAAATCAATCAAGTTCTGAGAATTTCCAGAGGAAAAACTTAAAATTCATATCATTATCTTTTACAATTCAATCACAATTCATCGATTGAACTAGGATCTTTACACAATTTTCAAAAAGTTTCTTCCTACCTCATTTCATCACCCACAACTTGAATTGGGATTGAATTTCTTCATGTGTTTGTTGATTTGGATTTAAATAGCTTTGGATTTGAAATCAGACAAGTTTTCAAAGTAGGAATTTGATTTGGATCATCAATTGGCTTAGATTTTGTTTCTCTTTGTTTATGCTCTTCTTTTGAAAACTCATGAGATCTTCCATATCCTATTGAGATAACTTAATTTTAATCTCAACTTTTTGTAAAATTATGATTTACATGAAAGTTGAGATTAATTTTAGTTATGTGTTTATATAAATGATGTAACTAAGTCCAAATCCATGACTTAAATTCATCATATTTAAGTTTCATGAAGCTATCTTATGTTTTATTGAAACTTACAAGGATTCGTAATGACAACCTCCAAGAAAAATTAATTTGAGAGGAGGAATGGATGAGTTAGGTTTCAAATCCCTTAAGGATGATTAACTTGAGAGACGGACTAGGCTTAGGCTAAGCCAATTTACGTGGCTTAGATGTCAACAATGGTGCAGTGATTCTTGCGATGATCTGTAATCAAAGATTTTTAGTTAAATCATGATCTGTTGAAATTGGATGATACCAATTGGAATTTGTTCTTAATTCATAGATATACTATTGCAATTTTTGTTTTGATGAGATTTTATGGTTAACATGGTTTGGTCATGGGTTTTGCAACCCATATACTCTCAGTCCAAAATTCTAGAATAGTAAGTCAAGTTTCAAATTAATTTTTCCATGAAGTTAATATGTTAGTAAGATCCCCTAAAAAAATTGAAGTAATTTCAGATTCCTTACTATTTTTAGAAAATCACACAAAATCTCTAGACAGAGAGTTGGTAAATTCTGAGTAGTGTCTGGCCATCCAATTCCTATAGATTGGACCATTTGATCATTGATTTTCTTTTTGGGTTAGAAAATAGACTCACAGAGGCACCTTGTGTCCAAAAATCATTGAAAGAAAGCCTTGGGAACTACATTTGTTTTATTTTTTAATCTCACGTTTCTACTCTGTGAATTCTGGAAACCTGAGGCAGATTTGCTAAACCTTACTTCCTTTGATTCAAATGGTTTTCTAATGCCTTGAGGCTTGAAGTGTGTTTTGATTATGATTAATTAAACTCAAGTCTAGAGATTGAATGATCCAAATCCATGAATGATTCTAAGCTTGTTCATGTTCATGCATTCATTATCATTACATGTGTATTGATTCTTGTAATTTAGGACATTGTTTTGTATTTTGATAAACCATAATTGGTTGAGCCTAGTCATGGATTATTTTTAATCATGTTGAGATTGTATCATCTCTATATGGACATTACATTGGTTCCTAGTTGAGACTTGTATATCTATAGAGATGTTGTGATTTCAACAAATTTGAAGGAATTCATGATTTAGTCAACTTTCTCCATGTTTATTTGGATTTAAGCTAGGAGTTTGGAATAATTTTATATTATATTTTGTTCAAGGCATGCGTACTAATCTTTATTTTGTAGCGCTATTGAGGTATTATTTCTTGATTTTTCTCTTATTTGTTTCATTTATTGATTTTATTGATTTTCGACTCCATGTGCGACACCTTAGACTACGTCTTGCCTTATGTGTAATATGTGAATTAGAGACTCTTTTTCTAGGATTTTTTTATTTTTTGTATGCATTGCACGTTTCAATCTCGCAGCTAGATCCCAGGTAAGTTTCCTCGTTCTCTATTGCATGTCATTTTGCTTGCTATTTGAACTATATGGTTCTGTATGCTGTTATATCGTTAGCAATCTTACACACCTTTTAACATGCTTTTGGAATGTATACTTATATCTATGTATTAGTTGGGGGCATGCTTTAATTATTAATTCTATTAAAAGGATGTTGAGTAGAGGTCTATCATGAGATAGGGTGAGAGGGAGTGTTTTAGTCCACTGGGCTCCTTTGCCTCTCATTCCATAATCCCAGGATCTAGAAATCTCTAGTTTCCAAAAGATTAGTTTGTTTTTAAAATGGTTCTTAATTTTCCTTTAAACAATTAAGTGGCGACTCATATTTGAATTTGAAAAAGTTAAAATGTGGTCATCATGCGATTTCCATAATCTGGCGACTCTGCTAGGGATCAAACCCAGAATCTCCAGTTTTGTAGAACATAATTTTTTTATTTTGGGTTCACTTGAGGATTAGACTTGAAAGCATCCTTTTAATTGAATTAATTAATTATTGTGTGCCTGTTGCATTTCACTTGCATATCTCACCTGTTGATTGCAAGAAACTATGACCTTGGAGGCTCGGGGCAACCTTTTCAGCCGAGTCAGCACAGGGCCATGTGATCACCTCGTACCATACATTGGTATATGAAAGCATCCACATACCATCTAACCTTGTAATGAGGGGTATATCGGATGTTCGTCGAGGGTCCCTTATTTGACCAAGACCCGGCCTTTGCATGATAGCTTCTACAGAACGCTTCGATCTTAGGAAATCAATTCTTGATTAGGATTTATGTGCTAGGGAGTTTTGTATACCGGAAGGGATTAGTTGAGATAATGACGATGCTCACTTGATGTAAGTGGTTTAACCTTCTAATCACCTTTTAGCAACCCCTTTTAATGTCCTATGACATTTGGGGAACATGCTGAATCATGATTATAAGATTACATCTTTTATATCCTGTTAGCTAAGCATCATTGACCTTGTATGGATCCAAATTCATGAAAATTGCGATAATTATTCAATCATGTGATACTCCTATCTAAGAATTCAAAGTTCATTATTTTATGACAGATTTTGATTATTCATCATCTTTTATCTAAAAATGTTTTAAAAAATCACTCTTTTAAAGAAAATGTTAAAGAAAAGGTCCAAAGGTTTACCTTTTTAATCAAGTAAGTTGAAATGCAATCATCTTTTATTGAGAACTATTTGCACAACCTCATTTTCAAAGAAAAGATTAAAAATTCTTGAGAATTGTTTTTGAAAGATCTCATCATCTTAAGAAATACTTTTCAAATGACTTTAAAATTTTAAATACCCAACCTTTGAAAGGGTAGTGAGGATTGCAATGAGAGGTGAAATTGACGCATTTGACATGGGTGAGGATATTATGTGCTTATATGTTGTACGTGGTAGGACTAGAATTTTCCTTTCTTTTGCATATAGAATAGGTACCCACCCCCCCCACACACACACAGACACACACACACACACACTTGCATTTCATCCGTGTGCCATGTGTGCGGTGCATGCATTTAGCCATATCAAATCATCAAATCTTGTACATTTTTACACTCTCATCATACCAGTCAATATCATTGCATGCATGTAGAATACATATTCACAACATTCACTTTCCAGTCAAGATTAAAGTAATCCAAAAGTTCCTCAAAATTCCTTACCTCCTGAAAGACAATTCTGCATGCAGACCTTTTACCTCTCTATGTTGTTGGATTTGTAAAAAGAGTGGAACATCTAGATCCTCTAGTGAGGACACTTCTAACCTTCTTGGGTTCGTCTTTCTTGATTTAAAGGAGAATATATTTTTCCACACATGCTGTTCAAGAGTGGCGAATCCGAAGGTTCAAATGATGGCAGTGAGGTGATATCGTTTGGAAATATTGTTGTTGAAGGCAATGTGGATGCTCTTGGGGACCCAATAAATTGAAAATCATTTGTGACACTCCAGTTGAGGCCAACCCGTGTCTAGTCTTGTAATCTAGTCATATCCGAGTTAGAGTCAAGTGTCAAGTGTCAAAATTGTGATTGTTTTGTCAATTTTCCATCGAGTCTATTGTCGAGTCTTATCAAGTACACCGAGTCAAATAATGTAATTCACAGCTGGTCAAATAAAATATCATTTTTCTTAAATAAATGCGCCTAGTTGTGAATAAATGGATCGTCAAACCAAGAAATGAAGACAACAAAAATAAATCATTTTTCAATTGATGATGGAAGATATGTTGTTGATAAATATTTGCATTGAAAATGGATCCCCAAATAACAAAGCAAATTTTGTACCAAATCCACAGAGGAGTAGAGAACTGAGTAGCTTTACTTTTAGAATTCAAAAATGCTCTCGCTCAATCTTGGAAAGATAAACTTGGGACTTGAAGCTTGCTGACCATCCCCTTTTTTCCTCGAACACCAAGCCTAAAAGACAAGCCCAACTAGTCCAAAGTCATAAACTTGATCCTTGATGGTAGCCAGATATTTTAAATGAACTTCTTCTTCCAAAAAAAAAAAGAATAGAAAAAGAAAAATAAAACGGAGCTCGCTAGGATGAAAACACGAAAGGGAACCTAGGCAAAAGTTAGAACACAAAATAAAAAAATAGAAGAAATAGAAAGAAAAGGAAAAAAATAGGAAAAAAACAGAGCTCGCTAGGATGAAAACCCGAAAGAGCGTCTAGGAAAAAGTTAGAGCAAAACTATAATGCGTGTTGATTTCAAAACCCCAAATCCTAGCTAGTCAAAATCATGAAGAAAATAAGAGATAGTGATATGAAGAAAAGAAATGAAAGAGATAAGAAAAAATAATATTGAGAATTCATGAGCACCTCAAAGTACATCATTGGCACATGAATTATCTCAAGGCTTTGTGTTGCTCTAAACATAGAAAAGCAATTGGAAATGAAAAGAGAGATTTGAAAGTATCAATTAGTCTCAAAATTTTGTGAGAGGCTCAATGGTTAAGTGGGCCTAAAATAATGCAGAGATATCTTTAAGAAAAACAAAGAGAGATTTGGAGGGTTGATATTGCTCTATAAGTATGATAGAGTATGATTAAAATACGATGTGTTATGGGGATTGTAAAGATTGACTGGCTAGTGAACAGGTGAAAAGAATCAACTGCCACTATAAAAAAAGAACAAAAATAAAAGAAAATAAAAGGGGGAAGTAGTTCATGTTCTCATCATCCTATTCAAAGGCTACCACAAGCGACCCATTTCAGAAAGAGCACTCATTGGACCCAAATGAAAACATGGCTTGAAAGCCCACCAATTCTTGAAGTCTTATTCTTTCAGAACCTCTGAAATACTTGAACTACGCTTGGCCTGATTCCCACCTGGGGATACGTAGGCAACCTATCTGGTTCGGTCGCTACCCTTATCATGATATGGTGTGCTCTTTCAGGCCTTGGCAACACTACCTTGGGCCTAATTCCCACTCAGGGATAAGTAGGAGAGCCTTTCTTAGTTCTTGGTATGTGAATACTCTCCTTTGCGTATTTGGTTATGTTCTTTCTAACTAGGGGAAAACTTCCTTTGCCTGGAGCAAGATAAGTATTGCCAAACCATGGGCAAACTTTATTTGCCCATCAGCACTAGGATATCCCGCTTCAGTCAACCATATTCATGATGATTACCTCTAAGTTGTGAGTAAATGCACTACAGGCATCCTGTACCATCATCTTCTCAAAATCCCATGGGATGAGCCTATCCGCCCTCAAGACTAGGGGAAAACTTTGTCTGCTAAAAACCCCACTTTATCCTAGAAGAGAGCCCCCTAGTCTCTTCAAAACTAGGGGCAAACTTTGTTTGCCAAAAGCCCTCTATGCCAGAGGCAAGTTCTCAAGTCACCAAGTTTGTATTGAAATGCTTTGAAATAGAATGTCTTTTATTCTCTAGGCTAGAGTATTTGATTTGAAGCACACTCTGGATAAGGAAAGATTAACTAAATCAAATGGGGAAAAATTATCAAAGTTTGGATTTATCAATGAAATACTACCATGAGAAGATGAGGGTTAAACAAGGAGGTAAGATGATACATGTACTCATGACGAAAGCACATCAATTGAGAGTAAAGTCTCCATGAGTACCAAAAGAACAATGTAAGTAGAAGTTTCTGAACACTATCATATGAAAATTTTAAGCCTACAACATAAGAAGAGTCCAAATCTAGGGGCATAGGTGACTTCCCTCTTTCGAAAATCATTTTGTTTCTTTTGAGGGTCTGCAAATGTAGAAAATCATGGTTTCTATCAGCTCTATTCAAATTCTTTGAGTCTGAAGACTCCCCAAATTTTGAAAAATCAACTCTCTAAGTTTACAGACTCCTGAACTTTTATGAAAATCAATTCTTTGAGTTCGAATTGACTCAATATTGAAATTTGGTTCTTTGAGCATGAAGAGACTCCTAAATATGTATTAGTCCTCAATGGCAGCTTCCTTTCTAAGTATTAGTCCTCAATGGCAGCTTATCTGCATAAATGTTAGTCCTCAATACTAGCTTCTCTTAATAAGCATTAGTCCTCAGTGGAAGCTTCTCTAAGCGTTAGTCCTAAATGGCAGCTTCTCTGCATAAGCGTTAGTCCTCAATGGCAGCTTCTCTAAGTGTTAGTCCTCAATGATAGCTTCTCTTTATAAGCGTTAGTCCTCAATGGCAGCTTCTCTAAGCATTAGTCCTCAATAGCAGCATCTATTCATAAGCGTTAGTCCTCAATGGCAGCTTCTATTCCTTAGTGTTAGTCCTCCACGGCAGCTTCTCTTCTTTAAGTGTTAGTCCTCAATGGCAGTTTCTGTAAGTGTTAGTCCTTAATGGCAGCTTCTCTAAGCATTAGTCCTCAATGGCAGCTTCTCTTCCTAAGCATTAATCCTCGATTGGCAGCTTCTCTACATTAGCGCTAATCCTTAATGATTCTTTCAATCTTATTCAAACTCCTAATTTTGAAAGTTGCATTCCTTTTTAGTCAAATTGACTCTAATTTTTTTGTTGAGTCAAATTGACTCCGATTTTGAAATTTGAGATTCTTGTTGAGTCGAATTGACTCAGTATTTGGAAATTTTAAATTTCTTGTTGAATTGACTTCGATTTTCCAAACTTTAATTCTTTTGAGTCGAAATTATTTCGATCTTTGAAATTTGAATTCGCTCGAGTCAAATTGACTCTGGTTTTTAAGATTCTAAATTCTTTGTAAGTCGAACTGACTCTGATTTTGAAATTTGAATTCTTGAGTCCGCGTGACTCCATTTGTGTGAAATATGAATTCTTGAGTCAACCTGACTCCGTTTATGTAAACTATTGAATTTTGAGTCCACTTGACTCCATTTATATGAAAGAATGAAATGTGAATTTTTGAGTCCGCGTGACTCTGTCTGTGTGAAATATAAGCTTTGAGTTTGCGTTAATCCGATTATATGAAAGAACATTTTGAATCCGCGTGACTCCATTTGTGTAAAATATGAATTTTTGGAAGTCCGCATGACTATTTATATGAAAGAATGGATTTTTTTGAGTCCGCGTGACTCGGTACAACATAAATTCTTCCTTAGTCCGCGTGACTCCGTTTATATAATGTGAATTCTTGGGTCCGTGCGACTCCTCAAAGTTGAAAATTCATTTGAGTCAAGGTGGCTTACTTTTGTAAATAGAAATTCTTTCGAGTCAAATTGACTCCGATTTTTGAATAAAATTTGAAACTGTTTGTGAACCAAATTGACTCTGATTTTGAAATTCTATTTCTTTGTGAGCCGAACTGACTCCAACTTGTGAATATTTGAAATTCTCTTTGAAATTCAAATTGTTTTGAGTCTGATTGTCTCCGAAACATGGAAATGGAAATTCTTTTGAGCCTGATTGACTCTCGATTTGAAAATTTGGATTCTTTTGAGTTTGATTAACTCTGCTTTAGATATTAGAAATTCTAAAGAGTTTGATTGACTCCCAATTTTGATATTAGAAATTTGTTTAAGTCTAATTGACTCCAGATTTTAGAATTTTTGAATTGAATTGGGTCGAGTCGAATTGACTCCAAATTTTGTGAAATTGAACTCATTTGAGTCAGATGGACTCCAAATTTTGAGAAATTGAATTCATTTGAGTCTAATTGACTCTTGATTTTTTAAATTTGAAATTGAAATAAGTCTGATTGACTCCCGGGTTTAGAAATTTAAAATTGAATTGAGTCTGATTGACTCTCGAGTTTAGAAATTTGAAATTGAAATGAATGTGATTGACTCCCGGCTTAAGAAATTGAAAATTGAATCGAGTCTGATCGACTCCCAATCTTAGAAATTGAAAATTGAATTAAGTCTAATCAACTCCCGATTTTAGAAATTCAAAATTGAATTGAGTTTGATTGACTCCCGAGCTTAGATATTTTAAATTGAATTGAGTCTGATTGTCTTTCGAATTAGGAAATTTGAAATTGAAATGAGTCTGACTGACACCTGATTTTGAAAAATTGAATTGAATTGAGTCTGAGTGACTCCTGATTTTAAAATTTGAATAGAATTAAGTCTGACTGACTCCTATTTTAGAACTTAAACTAAATTGGATCTGATTGACTTCTGATTTTAGAAATTGAACTAAATTGAGTCTGATTGACTCTTGATTTTGGAATTGAATTGAATTGAGTCTGATTGACTTCTAATTTTTTGAAAATTTAAATTCTTGAGCTTGAATGGCACTAAATCTTTGAAAATAAATTGATTCGAGTCTGATTGACTCCTGGTTTTAGAAATTTTGAAAAGTGATTGAGTCTGATTGACTCCCGAATTTTGAAATTAGAACAAATCTGAATTAGCATCGGGGCATAATGTGCAAAGCGTAGTCCAGTTAATTGCATTTTGAGAGAACAAACATCTTTGACTAGGCTAAAGGGCTGCGAATGTGCAAGATCGCCTTTAATCTGATGGGGCCGAAGGGCTGCGGATGCAAAAGATTGCTTTATCTACGAAAGATCTCTTTTATCTGATGGGGACGAAGGGCTGCAGATATAAGAGATCGCCTTATCTGTGAAAGATTGCTCTATCTGTGAAAGATCACTTTTATCCGATAAGGCTGAAGGGCTGTGGATGCAAAAGATCGCTCTGTCTACGAATCACTGTGTTTGTGAAAGATCGCTCTATCTATGAAAAATTGCCTTTATCCGATAGGACCAAAGAGTTACGAATACAAGATTGCACTTTCTGTGAAAGATCACTTCATCTGTAAAAGATCGCTCTATTTGTGTAAGATTGCTTCATTTGCGAAAGGTTGCTCCTGTCTGTGAAAGATCATTTCATTTGCAAAAGATAGCTCTATCTGCAAAAGATCGCTCTATCTGCAAAAAATTGCCTTTATCCGACGGGGCCGAAGGGCGGCGGATGCGAAAGATCGCACTTTTTTATCCAACAGGACTAAATGACGCCCTTTGTAAGAAATCTAATAAGTTGAACCCGGATGGTTCCATCTTGTAAGAAATCCAATTCTTTAAGCCCGAATGTCTCTATATGAAAAAAGTTCAAATCCTTTGAGCCCAGATGGCTCCATTCTCTAAACAAATCTAATTCCTTCAGCCTGGATGGCTCCGTATGAAAACGTTCAAATCCTTTGAGCCCGGATGGCTCCATTCTCTAAAGAAATCTAATACGTTGAGCTCGAACCATCTTGTAAGGAATCCAGTTCTTTGAGCCTCGATGGATCGTCATGTAAACATTAAAATCCTTTGAGTCCGGATGGCTTCATTCTCTGAAGAAATCCAATTCTTTGAGCTCAGATGGCTCCCTATGAAAAAGATCAAATCCTTTGAGCCTGGATGGTTCCATTCTCTGAAGAAATCTAATTCTTCAAGCCCGAATGGCTCCCTGTGAAACTGTTCAAATCCTTTGAGCCCGAATAGCTCCATCTTATAAAGAATCTAATTCTTTTGAGCCCAGATGGCTCCATCTTAACTCTTCGAGTCTGAATCGCTCCCTGTGAAACAGTTCAAATCATTTGTGAGCCTAAACAGCTCCATTTTGTAAAGAATCCAATTTTTTGAGCCTGGATGGCTCCATCTCAACTCTTTGACCTCAGATGGCTCCATCTCTTAAGAAGGTCAAAATTCTTTAAGCCCCATTGGCTCCCACTGGAAATCAAAATTTTGAACTTGGTTATGGCCAAAAGATAAAAATTTGGAAGTGTAACAAATTCGCATTCCCAGCCCTCGTAACGAATTTATGTTGATCAAAATATCAGAATATACGAGTATAATGGATTTATGTTCTTGATCCTCGTCATGAGTTTGTATTGATCATAATATTATAATATGAGAATATAACGGATTTATATTCTCAATCCTCGTAATAAAATTGCATTAATCAGAAGTTAGGGGTGCAACGAATTCGCATTCTCAGTCCTCATAACACAATTACGTTAATTAGAATTTGGGAGTGCAATAGAATTGCATTCTCATTCCTTATAACAGAATTACGTTGGTCAGAAGTTGGGGGTATAATAGATTTGCATTATAGGTCCTCGTAACAGAATTTCATTGGTTAGAAGTTGGGGGTGCAACAGATTTACATTCTCAATCCTTGTAACAAAATTATGTTGATCAAAATTTGGAATTATAACGGAATTGCAGTCTCGGTCCTCGTAATAGAATTACATTGATAAGAAGTTGGGAGTGTGGCGAATTCGGATTCTCGGTCTTTGTAATGGAATTGCGTTGATCAAAAGTTAGGGGTGTAACAGATTTGCATTCTCGGTCCTCATAACAGAATTGCATTGATTAGGAGTAGGGGGTATAACAGATTTGCATTCTTATTCCTCGTAACGGAATTGTGTTGATCAAAAGTTGGGTGTATGACGGATTTGAAGTATTGGTCCTCATAATGGAATTGCGTTGATCAGAAGTCGGGGGTGTGACAAATTTGCATTCTCGGTCCTCATAATGGAATAGCGTTAATCAAAAGTTGGGGGAATAACGGATTTGCATTCTTGGTCCTCGTAACGGATTTGCATTGAGTAAATTTCCCAATTAGCTATATCTTATCGGTCCTTGCAACAGATTTGTACTAACCAAAATCTTTAGTCATTCTCGGTCCTTGTAACGGCTTTGTATCGACCAAACTTTGATAGTTATCGCTGGTCATTATATCACGCAATAGAAGTATAAAATTGACCGAGCGTAACACCCGCATGATCAGATTCATTTCACTTTCTTCAGAAGCATTGCATGAGCACGTGCATCACGATAAGATAAGTGATTTCATCCATATGATTGTTTGTGCTTATATGTTGTCCCTTACCTGAACTACGCCCTGGTCTGATTCCTTCAAGGATACGTAGGCAGCTCCCGTTGGGCACGACCAACACCCATCCATTTTTTGCCACTATTTTTGCAACGCATATTGTTTTTACCTAAGTTCTACAGCTCGGTCAAAGGTTTAACTTCTCACAGGCTTCGAGATTCACTTGTGACACGCTTTGCCTCACAAGTTCTGTCGAAGAGGGGCAAATTGTAGCGCCCTAATCTGACCAAACTGCCACACTTAGAGGGATTTACCTCTAGAGATTAATGTTGAATATGTCTCGTTAGAACCAAGGCTCTTACAAGCAATCTGACTCTCTTCTAAGATGAATCTCAGTCCAAAATCACCATTTTCAGCTAAAAAAGACCAAAATTCCGATCTACCTATCACCTTGAAGACCATGAGTTTTGAACACGTATAGAAAGACTGCACTGATTTTGTAGCATCTTAAAACCATTTTCAAAAGGAAAAAAAATCTGCCTGAATCCTGAAAAAGTCAACAGTTAACCCAGTGAAAAGTCAACGGGACAAAGATAGTCAATCGTAAAATTTTTGAATTTTGAGATGAAAAGTCCTGGTAATTGTTCATTGGGTATCCCTTATGCTAAAAATAATTTTTAAGAATTTTTAAGTAAAAGGGAACAATGAGAAATCGAAAGTTCTTTAAGAAGAACTGTGCAGGAAATCGAAAATTTTGCCTTTGGAGGGAGAGTTCAAAATTTTTTTTTTCCTTAAGGAATTTGGTTTTTTAGATATTTTTATTGAATCCAAATTGGGAGTATTCCCTTAAATATATTTAATGTCTTAAGTAAATAAATAAATTATCTATGTTTACTTCAATGATATGAAATGAAATTAAGGTGCTGAGTTGCTATGAATTGTGCTGAATTGTTGTAAAGCGACAGTCAATGAGTACCGAACGGCAGTCCGTGAATGTCGCAGATTTCAATGAGTGCCGCCCAATCTTCATTGAGTGTCAGCTTGGTTTAAATTGCATTTTTAGGCCAGAATTCCTTTTCAATATTTGATGAAATGATAGCACCAAACGATGCCATTTTTTGTGTACGTGTTTACTACTATTAGGTCATGAAATTATGCTCTTACCATCCTTAATTGACGTATCTACCCTTATGTTAGCCCCTAAGGAAATGAAAGTCTATAAAAAAAATCCATTTTCTCTCATTTTTCAGAGTTAGAGACTTGAATCTTGGAGATGATACTTGAATCTTAGAGAGAGAATCTGAATTTTGAGATTGAGTGAGAACTTATAGAAATATAGAGAAAGAAAGCTAAAATAGAAACCTTACCCAATTTACCCAATTCCTCAAATCTCCATTAAAGGACCTTGAAGCTTCAAGGAAGAAGAAGAAGAGTATTGCTTGTAAGGCTTGGATCTCTTTAAATCAATCAAATTCTGAGAATTCCCAGAGGTAAACTTAAAATCCATATTGATGTTGTCAGAATCAAGATATAAAAGTATTCTTTACTTTTCAAAGGATTTGCAGTGTGGAAGTAAAGGTCGAACCCACAGAGATTGATTACTACAGCTTTTAATTTTAAAACCTAAGTCTAATTAATTATGGAAAACGGATTTGATTTTGAATTTAATTGAACTAATAACAATAAAAGTAAATCTAACTTATGAAAGCAATTAAAAGTGTTTTTAATGAATGTTTAAGGGAACCTAGGATTACAAATCCACCACTAGCTTCATAATAGGCATATTTATGAATTACTTTAGCTTATTACGTTGGATGAATATGGGGAATTGTAGCTACAAGCCCAATTCCTCCGACAAGAAGATAATCATGGTTCAAGCACCAACATAATCCATCTGCGGATAGCACGAATTATCCCACACTAAACTAGGGTTGTGATCTAATCCGTCTAACCTAGGCATGGACTATTCGGATACTTGATAGCACGAATCAATAAAGCACCATCACATGTAAACAACCTAAACAAGCACAGCAAGAATAGATCGTTGAGCACATCACAGTCAAAATAGATCTAAGACAAGAATAAATTCTGAAAGTAATGATTTAATCAATAGAAGCACGATTTATTTATAAAATCCTCTAAACATGTGACTGTCATCCATACACAATAAACCTAAAATAAAAGCATAAATAAAACCCTATTACTCATCTAGGGCTTCATTGAAACCCTAGATCGATGATCTAAGCTGCCATAGGAGTAGAGATCGGCAAGTAGTTGATGGAGGAGGCCATGGAAACCCTTGGTCTTCTTCTTCTTCTCCTTGCTTCCCTCCCTTCAATGGCTGGAAGTGTGTGTATATGGCTGTATATGGATGTGTATATTAGTTGCCCCCCTCCTAATTGAAGTAAAAATAGAGTTTATATAGATTTACAACAAGTTTTGGAAGCCTTTACAACTCGAAACGGACTGAAACTGATGTAATTTACAATCTGGACGTCGTTTAGCAGTCTCGTTTGCACAGGAGTCTTCAGTACACTGAAATACGCAACTATGATTTTTGGGCATATCGCGCGAGCGGGTCGCGATAGCGCGACTTTTGGTCCTTCGCGTGCGCGGATCGCGCGAGCGATTTATTGGGGGTCTCGCGCGAGCGGATCGCGCGAGCGATTATCTGATTTTCGCGCGAGCGGATCGCGCGCGCGACTTGGATTTTTCAGCTTCTTTCTTGATGACTTTTCACCCTGTTTAGCCTGGTTTATCTGATTTCTTCCAAAACCTGTCAGAAACTAGAAAACAAAGTAAAAATATACAAAAACAGGATAAAAATGCACTAACAAATGCTCGTTAAAGCGTATAATTAGGATTAGTTCTCTCCCGATCACATATCATTATCTTTTACAATTCAATCACAATTTATAGATTGAACTAGGATCTTTACACAATTTTCCCGAAAAAAAACTAGGATCTTTACAAAATTTTCAAAAAGTCTCTGTCCACCTCATTTCATCACACACCACTTGAATTGTAATTGAATTTTTTCATGTGTTTGTTGATTTGGATTTAAACAGCTTTGGATTTGAAATAAAACAAGTTTTGAAAGTAGAAATTTGATTTGGATCATCAATTGGCTTAGATTTTGTTTCTCTTTGTTTATGATCTTCTTTTGAAAATTCATGAGATCTTTCATATCCCATTGAGATAACGTGATTTTAATCTCTCAATTTCATATAAAATTATTGTTTACATGATAGTTGAGATTGATTTTAGTTATATGTTTATATAAATGATGTATCTAAGTCCTTATCCATGACTTAAGTTCATCATATTTAAGTTTCATGAAGCTATCTCATGTCTTATTCAAACTTACAAGGATTAGTATATACAACCTCCAAGGACCATTAATTTGAGAGAAGGAATGGATGAGTTAGGTTTCAAATCCCTCAATGATCATTAACTTCAGAGACGGACTAGGCTTAGGAGAAGCCAATTTACATGGCTCAGATGTCAACAATGGTACAGTGATTCCTGCGATGATCTGTGATCAAAGATTTTTAGTTAAATCATGATCTGTTGAAATTGGATGATACCAATTGGAATCTATCCTTAATTCATAGATATACCACTGCAATTTTTATTTTGATGACATTTTATGGTTAACATGGTCTGGTCATAGGTTTTGTAACCCATATACTCTCTATCCAAAATTCCAGAATAGTAAGTCAGTTTTAAATTGATTAGATCAGAACCTTAAACAAGCATTTTGAGCTTCTAATAGTTTTTCCATGAAGTTAAATGTGTAGTAGGATCCCCAAAAAATATTGAAGTAATTCAAATATGCTACTATTTTTAGAAAATCACACAAAATCTCTAGACAGAGAGTTGATAAATTTTGAGTAGTGTCTGGTCATGGTCCAATTCCCAGAGATTCGACCTTTGATCATTGATTTTCTTTTTGGGTTAGAAACTAGACTCACAGAGGCACATTGGTCCAAAAATGCAATCAAGAAGATGGCATTGAAATTGATAAAACTTTAAGTCCGGTTATCAAGCCAACCACCATCCGCTTTCTAGATTATCCCTCTAGAAGAAGGGGAGTATAACAATATTTTGAGTTACTTTGGTCTCTATTTCTATTTAAAAGAATATTAAGGAAAAGAATTTTGTTTCCACCGAGCTAAAACAATATGTCGATGTCTCTAGTAAACCAAAGTTAACATTTAACAGAGATTTTGCTTCAATTTTTTCTCTACAAAGCAAAAATTAAAGATTTAGTTACAATTAGAAATCTACTTTTCTATCTCATCCAAGGCAGGCTCAGTAGGCCATTTTCAAAGTAGACCTACGTGTGTAGCATGGTCGTCAACTCATCCCTAACTATGGATAGAGCAGTTGCCAAATCCATTGAAATCAAGCCTTGGGAACTACATTGGTTTATTTTTTAATCTCAGGTTTCTTCTCAGTAAATTCTGGAAACCTGAGGCTGATTTGGTAAATCTTACCAACTTTGATCCAAATGATTTTCTAATGCCTTAAGGATTGAAGTGTGTTCTGATTATGATTAATTGAACTCAAGTCCAGAGATTGAATGATCCAAATCAATGAGTGATTCTCAACTTGTTCATGTTCATGCATTCATTATCTTCACATGTGAATTAGAGTCTCTATTTCTAGTGTTTTCTATTTTTTTCTATGCATTGCACGTTTCAGTATCGTAGCTGGATCCCAGGTAAGTTTCTTCGTTCTCTATTGCATGTCATTTTGCTTGCTATTTGAACTATGTGGTTCTGTATGCCATTTTATCGTTAGCAATCTTACACCACTTTCAACAAGCTTTTGGAATGCATACTTATATCTATGTATTAGTGGAGTGCATGCTTACATTAGTAATTCGATTAAAAAGATGTTGAGTAGAGGCCTATCATGAGATAGGGTGAGAGGGAGTGCTTTAGTCCGCCGGGCTCTTTCTCCTCTCATTCCATAATCCCCAGATCTAGAAATCTCTGGTTTCCAAAAGACCAGTTTGCTTTTAAAATTGTTTCTTAATTTTCCTTTAAAAAATTAATTGGCAACTCGTATTTGAATTTGAAAAATTTAAAACATGGCTAGCCTACGATCTCCATAGCCACCAATGTCATTTGTTGTACCGCTTCAATGGTCGAATGTTTATATGTCTCCACCCTTAGGCAGATATTCTATCTCAGTCCCTCTTCAAAATTTCTTGCTCTGTCCTTTTCCAGTTGCACTAAACCTTTTCTGAACCTCAACAAAGCATTGTACTTGGTCACTATCAATGTCTCCTTATGTAAGATTATCAAACTCCCGCTTGTTCGCATTATGAGTAGCTCATGGAAAGAATCGGCGATTAATCTCCACCCTGAATCCCTCCCAAGTTATCGGTGCCCCTTGGTCAAGAACATTTACCCACCAATCTTGATTTCACCCTTGAGCACGTCACTTGCATTCTCAATTTTTAGTGCATCAGACATTGGAATAGATTTGAAAATCCTCTCCATATCCATCACCTAGTGCTCTGCTAGTATCGTGTCGGATGTCTCGTGAAACTCCATTAGTTTCTTTCTTATAAATTGTTCGGATACGGACTGTCCACCCCTATTCTCTGGTGCAGGCAGAACGACTATTGGTTCTGGCTCAAATGAAGGTGTTGGAGGTAATCACTCCACTAAATTCCATACCAACTCCCCGATGTTTCCCATCATCTCTAACAGATGGTCTATACGTGAATGTAGTGATTGTTCATGTTTGTCGCTCATGATTCTCAACCTGTTAATCTCAATGCATAAATACTATGCATGCATAACAATGAATATGAACATGTATGTATAACAACATACCATATTCATCAAACATCTCTTCCATGAATGCATTCAAGAGTATACGTCAAATCACTTAACACTGTACTTGATGTCGCACATTCCCCAAGTTTTGTTACCTACAGCTTTGCTTTGTTATCTATAGCTTTGATATCAATAAATGTCACGACCCATCCCGCTACATGTAGAAATAGGATACGTGGCACGCCACTAAGGCTCATTCAATTCATTAAATAACTATAACAGGGGACAAGAAACTTAAAAACAATATTGAGTATTCAACTCCTAAAATAATACACCCGAAGTTGTAAAATCCGTATAAATTTGTAAAGTTAATTATATTTCAAGACAAGAATAAATTTGTTAATAGGGACCCTAAAGGTACCCTAAGAACCATTTAGAACATTTAAATATTTTTCGGAAAGGATATAAAAAGTGGTCATGTAGCAGTATTTTCAACCGGTCGAATTGCTCCGCTCCACCGGTCGAATGAACCTTTGACAGAATCCTTCCCCTTTTGGCAGAATTTTGCCTAGGATCAAACAACCTTCACATATTGCAATCAATCCAAAACTCCCAATGTTTAATCAACTTCTTCCAACCATAATGAGACTACCAGAACATACATGAATCTATGAGAAATGATAATGAACCAAGCTAAGGCTTGTTTGGTTCAAATCATAGAAGTAATATTAATTTTCATTTAAAACACCAATTCGACGAATTAAGCATTCCAAACACGAATCCATGAGTTTGGGTTCATGACAAACTTAACCAAAAGAAGTTTTTGTCACATATTACAATCTTACAAATCTATTCCGAAGTTCTATGTTAAGGAACTACTCAAAGCTCATATTACATTTATGGAATGGAAAACAAAAGTTTAAACAAGGATGATTCACGTCAGCCCCATGGCCTCAATCCTCACGCTTCTTCTTCCCTTTCTTCTTATCACCTACAATGGAGCAAAGCTCCACTAGTTATCTATATGTTAAGTGCACAATTTCTAACATATGTATATATGACAAATCATGCTTCAATATCATTAACCACATCAAATAGTCTCTAGGGAGAAAACATGCATTCATCCTGTAGTGACAAGTCCAAGCCTTAAACTGTGATGCCCACGGCTAGTCCAATACTGCAACTATTGTATCCCAAGTGCCCTGGCAAGTCCAAGCCTTAAACCATGCACAGTAGCCGTCGCTACTAAATTCTCAAACATCGAGAAGCTTACCCGAATGAACTTGTATAAATCTCCCCTTTGACCCACATAATCACTTAGCTTGATCATGTAAACAAGTAGACATGCTTTTCACAACTATTCGCATGCATAATTAAAGGACCAAAGACTAGCACATGAATTTTGCTAGGATCACAATTTTGCCTTTGATAATTAAAACATGGAAATTTACTATATAACATAGGTAAGAAATTCATACCTTAATCATCGCTCTTAAGATTTCAGAAGAAGTACTAGGAGTCCGATTCTATGTCGGATCTCTGATTACAAGTGATTCCTACAAGTACTCACATGAAATTTGGTTGAACATAAATGGGCGGAAGGTCATCTATTGGCGTTGTGAATCCTGAAGGAATAAATCTCCCCGTTAGCTCTCAAACTTAGGTTAGGATATTAATGGAAAAATATCTTGAGGTTTTTATGTATAGGTACAGCTCTAGCGAATTATGTTTACCTCCCCGCGAGTTCTCAAACTTATTCCCTAAAACATCTCATATGTCTAATTCATTACTTCACGAGTGAAACCTATAAATTATAAAAGTTTTCGTCTAAGTGCTGTTTGTCGCCGTAATTACGTTCTGAAAACTATTTTCATGGAATTTCTAGATAACCTACCTTTTATGAAATGTATCACATGGGTTATCTCTAATTTGTTCAAACTGATCTTTAACAAGATCAAACTATCAGAAAAGTACACTACATAGGTATAATGAATATTCACATATACCAGATAATTCAAATAACATATAGATCATGTAAATGTCATTTAATCACACAAATGCCTCATTGAGTATTGGATTGTCGTGTCCTCACTTGACACCTTCCATTGACTCACGTCAACCACTTCCACACTCATCAAATAACATAAATAATCACCCAAAATTCAATTATGCATTTAATATGAAAGTAATTTCCAGGACGAGTGTTCCATTAATAAAACTGGAAATAACAATAAGTAAAAAAAATCTCTAAAATAACTCTTTCATTAATATGAACATGAAATTTACAGGTAGAGTTAGTACACTAGTAGTCAAAATCATGTTCAAGGTGGCTACATCTAGAACCACAAGTGGCACAGTAATGACCGCGCTATCTGCACGGATCTACAACAAACCACTACCATATATACAATATAGACACAAAAAGGTATGGCCCAAGGCCTAAAAAAGATACGCAGCTAATGAACTAGTCTCTGGGAATGAGATCCCAAAAATCCTCATCGTTTGACACAATCGGTGAAACCTCATCCTCTGGCAAAACAATCTCCTATAGTGGTACCCAATCCAGCCGAAAGTTGAACTCATCAACCATAGGGCCATCAAAGTGATCGCCCAAATGCTCTAACCAAGCTACATCTCCTATCGATGGATCCAGCTATGCTGTAGGCTGAATAGGGTGAACTGGTGCCACAGGAATGATCTTCTCATATCTATCATCTAAATGATCCTTGACCTGATCCTCATCAGGTCCTTTCTCCTCTACTTCCTCCTCTAGGTCGTCCTTTGGGACCAACTCCAGCTCCTCCCCAACCTCATCCTCAAAATCTCTCTCCATAGCAATACCCTCCAACTCCTCCTCTAGATCGTCATCCTCATCTCTATTATCCTCAGCAAGATCGCTAGGCTCTTTATCGTCATTGTCATCGCCCCCTCATCCTCTCCACTATCACCCTCTTCCATATGGTCCTCCTCGAGGTCAGTGTCATCACTATCATCATCATCCACCTTTGGCTCAGGTGCAATTGGTGCTAGTTGTGTTGGTCGTAGAAAATGACCTACATGATCTGGAGGCGTATGAACAACTCGTTCAAGAATCTCCTAGTAATGTAGAATATCTTATGAAATGGCCTCCATCTCTTAATCAACTTGAATGAAAGTGAGCAATCAATGTAGAGCATCCATATGTACTAACTCAAAATCCTATATGCCACAGTGTGAATAGCCCTCCAAAAATCATCCTTTATGAGACGCTATGATGATGTTCTAACTCTCTGAAAATGTAACTCTTGATTAGCAAGCTGTAGGTGATTGGGAAACAAGAAGTATCCTCCGGACCGATCCTTACCAAAAATTGGCTCCATATTGACCTGTAAATAGAACTATCTTATAGTCAGTACTAGCACAAGGAAGTCTTGATGTTCAAGAAGTATAGGACAATTGAAAAGCTCTTCTAAACCTAGAGCTCTAATAAAAATTCTTGTCATGCCCCAGAGTAGATTGAAAATAGGGAAATTTAAAATTTCCTTTTTGGATCCGTGGACACGTGGCTGGTTTGATGACACCTGACTGTCCTTAACAATATAATAGCAAGAAACATAACATTATTTAAGATGTAATTAATTTCAAAATGCAGTATAACTATTAAACATTAGTAGTCATACGTCAACAGAATATTTTACAGACCAAAAAGAAAAGGAGCATAATTAAACATCATAAGTGTCGTGACAACATTTGTCACCAATATCCGAGAACATCTAAATTATTACATGATGAAATATAGAAGATAAAAGAAGACTAGGGTAGGGCAGGCTTCAATTGGCAAAGCAGTAGCTGGTGCCATAATGTTCGTCCCTGGTGTACTCTTCTTCGTAGTAATCTTCATTGGCAAAGTCTTCTGTGGCGCACCCATCAGAGCAGCAATCGCCCTCAGGCTAAGCATTACCTACTAAATTTGGCATTGCTGGACGTGGAAGGTCTAGCGGTATAAAACACCATTAGCTTAAATACAAACTAAGTGAGTATAAAGTCTCATAAAGCTCCATTAGAAAGTAGTTAATACAACAAATAAGTTCATTATTCATTAGTCGGCTTAGTAAAGATAAAGAACCCAAACTCACTCAGCTACAACAAACTATGATTTGGAGGAGAGAACCACTTAACAACTAGATCGATTATCGGAAAACACATACTAGAATAGCCAATGGAATCATACTTCACAGTCATTAATAGACTTTGTAGCCGATTAATACTACACTTTATAGCCGATTAATACCATACTTTACAACCGTCTCGATACTAACTCATATGAGAAGATATCATTGTCAATCAAACCAACATCACTCAATCAATATAATGAGGATTCTCGTTAAACTAAAATCAAGAGAAGAGAACAAAGTACAATCATTGATGCACGATGCACTAGTTGTTGAAGCATACAATTATTATTAAATTCTGGTCTTATTACGCGTATCTTATTCTCATTATTAGAGTTAACATGTAACAGAAAGTGTCATCGTATTAAGAGTTCTTTACATACAGTATATAAGGAAAACTACAAGCAGCTGGCTCAAGCGCTCAAGCTTGCTAAATTCTATATTTTGACATGAAGTTCAAGGATTGATTTTAAGCATAAAATTTTAACACATACTATGCACATATAGGCATATAGTCCTATCTAAACAAAAATTAACCAAAGTATATGTGTGTTTATGGACAAGTAAGATGAAAGTCATGACATCGAAATTGTCAAGTACACATGCAAACAAGAAAACATACTGAACTAAACAAATAAAACAAGGATCATAGAAAATTTGCCACACTCGAGTGCTCTGGGGGGCTCGAGCGCTCTAGCCAAGCTCGAGCGCTCAGCTCTGACAAAAACCAGATTCCTGGTTTTAGTCTTACATGCAATTTACGTAAATCAATTTAATTTTAAGACACATACAAGACATAAGAACATGTAAAAACTATATCTAAAGGCATCCAAGTAAGAATCTATACTCATATGGCTTAGATTGTGAATGGATGATGAAAATGTGGATGTACATGTTGAGAGTGCTTCAAAGATGAGCTATAATGCAACTTGAAGAAAAATTGAAGCTAGGATATTCCTCCAATCCTCTCGATTCTTAAATACTTCATCTCCAGAAACTTAGGTGCAAGTATATACTTGTTTTTAGTACAAAAGTGAGTATATAAGGTAGAATTTTTGGATATGAAATGGTGTATCAAGATTTCTCAAGAACACATTCTCTATGACTCACTCACTGTTTTTAGTTTAGCAAACATAACAAATGCTAAAGTTGAAGGGGGTATATATTGGTTTTCAAGACCTAAGGACAAAATAGTCTTTTCACTATTTTAACAGCTCGAGCGCTCGCATGGCTCGGGCTCTCAGACACTCTTGAGCGCTCGGGGGCAAATAGCTCAATTATTTGATCACTAAGTAGCACCAACTTACCCACAGACACATCAGACTGGGGGCCAATTTCATCAGCTAGTGGCACAGACTAGGGGGCAATTTTAACATCCAACAGCACAAGATAGGGGCATAATTTCATCAGCCAACAGTGTAGACTGGGGAATACTTGCAAGCATCAATAGTTGGACCTCCAAAATTTTGGTGTTGTTCTAGGTCAACAACCTGTTGTTAATGAGGTACGTAATCCTTATCATCCTGACTTTCATGATCATATTCCGTTAGGAATGAATAGGGATGAAATGGTATAAATAATTAGAGAAAATGATCATGATCAGGTTATGAAGCAGGTGAATGATTAGTTGTGAGAACAATTTGGGCTAGTGTTTAGGGCCCCTATCCTCCCTTAATATCAAAAATCTTATCCTGATTTCATTGACAGAATGTTTGAATTCCCAAGGTATTTTAGAACACCCGAGTTCACTTTATTTTCTGGTAGTGATAGACAGACATATATTGAAACATGTAGCACGATTCACTGCACAGTGTGGTGAAGTTTCATAAAATGATATGCTAAAGCTGAGGTGATTTGCCAATTCATTAACTAGGTGCTTTTACTTGGTACGTGAACCTACTAATTGGTTTAGTTTAGACTTAGCAGGACATAGAAAGGATTTTCCATAGTTAGTTCTATTAGACTCACCCATATGTGACTATTTCAGACTTGGCCAGGTTAAAATAGAGTGCAGGTGAAAATATAGAAACATATATTGCTAGTTTTAAATATGCTCATAACAGATGTTGAGCTAGGTTCCCAAAAGAGGAACATGTGTGTCTAGCTGTGAATAATTCAAAGTTAACACTTAGAATAATGGCTTTGTTCTTATAGAAAACGAATAAACCAGACTCCCAGTTTAGATTATGTTGTAGAGGAGGGAGAGACGAAGCATTTGGCGTTGGAATGAGCCATTTCCATGGAGGGTTAAAGAAGTTATAGCCCTTGCAAGTTTTCAAGCGAGTTCGTATTTTCTGGCACCTTTGGTCTCGCCGGAGCTGATGAAGAAGAAGATGGGTTTTTGGGTTATAACAAAAGTTTTCGGGTCGGCTTTGGGTCGGTTTGGTTTTTAGGTAGAAGTGGGTATGGCGGCGGGTTAGGGTCAGGTTTAAAATCCATTATTCTCATTTAGTGGGATGACGTCGTTTTAACGACGGGTCATCTGGGACGGGTTAGGTATAGGTAGGGGGCAGGCTATGTTGTGAGTGGAAGTGAGTTTTGTATGGTACAGGTGCGGTTCAATTTTGGGTTAACAGGTTGGGTTTCTTTTGTTTGTATAAATGGCTTGGATCTCTTTGAGAGTCTATCTGGGTAGTTCGATTAGGTCGGGTCGGGTCAAGGTTTGACCTTGTGATTCATCGATTTGGGTGTCTTTGAGAGTGTATTAGGATTATCCGTTTAGTCTAGGTCAGTTCGGTCAACTCGAACTGACCTAGACATATTATTTTTATTATGATTATTTAGTATTAATGAATATTAAATGGATTATAATTATTTGAAAATGGTTTTATTATGCAAACCATAAATTTTAATTTTTGTTATATTAGTAATTAATAATTCCAAGGTTCTGGAAATTATTCGAATAATATGTTATTATATTTATTATTTATTTTAAGTATATAAATGATAAGTATTAGTTTTAAGCGCTATTTAATTAGATTTTAAATACCTATGGGCATTATTAAATTCTGAAAATAAAATACGAATATGTCCCTATTGGTATTTTATGCCGTGTTATAAATTATAAAGTTATAATATTCAAATATAGTATTTTAAATGATTAATACGGAGCTATTTTACCAGAATTATATTTATTATAGACACCAAACGAGCTCCAAATATTATGAGAAAAATAGCCGTAGTGTATTTGGATATATATTATTTTTTTAAAATATTTCCAAGTAATGATTTTTCCGCATAAATATATTTATATATTTAAATCCCTTTTTTGGGCATTTCTGATATGTATTAACTTAATTAATTCATATTAAATAATCTAAGACTCCAATAAATACGCGGTAAGTTCATACAGTCTTAGAATAATGTATAGATTGTTCCCCTCAAGTTTCGTGACTTTTCGACTCAGTCAAAAATACAGTCTGTCTTTGGTGCTTGTGTAAGTCTAGAAAGCCCTACCTTTTACCTCGTAAAATGCGACGAACTCCGATTTGAGTCTGGCCAATGGCATTGGACTTAGAATGACACGTAGATCATCACATTGAGGTTAATATCCATATTTGGTAAAATTGCCATTATGCCCCTATAGTTAACACTCATACTTTATTCCGTTCTTCTGTTTTATGCTATAGAACTTGACGTGTACTAAATACGGGAGTTCTGAAGTTGCTATCTTATCGAGGTAAGTCTCCTAACCTCACTCTAATCATAGTATGACTAATTGAAGGTAATATATATGTTATATGTACGCTGTGTTGTATGTATATGTGGTTGCTTATTGAATTCGGTAAATTGCATTATTGTGTTGATTATGTCATATTACCATGATTATAAGCATGGAAAGGGTTTATCTAGGTGTATTTATCAGCATGCTTTTCTAATTAACAAATTATGCGGATTATATGATGATCGCATGAATGAGATGGAATGATGAACACATGTTAATGATTCGGTAATATATGTAAATTGTACATCATTTGGAGTCGTCTTCTTTTGAGTTAAGTTTATCGATTCGGGAAGTGTCATAGGTTATGGTTTGAGGTTATGTTGTTTGGATTGGGAAGTTCAGATTATGTTGTGTTCTTGAGGTGTTGTTGTCAATATGTTGTGGTTGTATCGTGCGGTCGGTGTCTCATTGTGTTAGGGCTAATTGTGGGATAATCGAGTGATTAGAGGGCCATGTGTGGCCGTATTTCGCATTTGAGGGTCATGTGAAAGAATGCAATTAAGTTAGGCCGAATTGAGCGTGATGTGTTGTATGTGACAGAAGCTAGTACCGTCGGTTCAGTGTTGTTGTGGTTGTGGGCAGAAGATAGTATTACCAGTGTTTAGTTGTGAGTCAGTTATGACTTGGTTTGTTTTAAGTGGTGAGTCTTGGAGTATTCTGCTTCATGTTCGATTCCTCTATCAATGTTTGTTTCGGTCTTAACTTTTTGGTAACTAGCCATGATGTAACTGGCATATCATTTTAAAGACAGTATAACCATGTAGAATGCATCTGCTGATAAGAATTATTATATGCTGTTGAATATGTACTTTATGCTGAGAATTTTGCTATTCCCGTGGTGAGAATGGGTCCTTTGTTAAGAGATTAACCGTATCTTAAGATACAGAACTGTAACTTGAGTTGAGCGATATTTGTATTATGGGTTATTGTAAGGTTGTGTGACTCACTCATCTTTGTTTTCAAAGTTGATGGCATATTATGCCCTGGGCATTCCCATGTCCAGGATCAGTTGCAGGTTTGATTTTGATAGGGAGAAGAACCCGTGGAGCAGTGCTAAGGAGCTAAGGAAGGATAGAGCAGAGTCAGAGATTGGAGATAGTTATTTTGTACTAGTGTTAATGCAATACAAGAGAGAGGTATACTCACAGTGGCTAGTCCCACCTGGGACCGATGCAAAAAAAGGAAATGCGTCATGATATGCAAAAGGGAATGAGAAGAATTGCGTTGGGTTGACTCAAGCGGAGTCGCAAAAAGCAAAAGAAAGGAAACGTGTAATGCAATCATGTAACAATCCTAGATAAGATGTCTCTAACATATTGTCACTAGGGGTGGGTAAACAGTTCAGTTAACCGAAATTTTTAACCGAACCGAACTAAAATAGCCAATTCAGTTCATAACCGAACCGAACTAAATTGCATTCGGGCCGAAACCGAACTATTTTGACTAAATCGGTTCGGTTTTCAGTACCAATTAGGGAAACTGAACCGAACCGAAAACTGAATTAGAGGTAATATATATATGTTCAAATTTAGGGTTTGGAGTTAAAAAATCATTCTTTTAGTCTTCTTTTTTGCGAAGCGATGGTGTATTCGTTGCAGCGGCACTGCTCTCCAGCCTCACCCTCTTGCCGCCGATCCACTAGCCGCCAACCAAAGTAGCATACTACCATACACCAATCGTCGACCATACTCTAGATCTGTGATTGCCGGATTGGAGAGTGAAGCGTCGCGCCTCGCCTCTGCCTCTGCCCATCACAGTTCACCAGCCGCTGCCAATCTGAGATCTCATCCCCTCTGCCTCACACCAGCCGCCAGCTAGCTGCCCACCTCACACCACCACCGACTTCACAGAATAGAAAGGACGGTCACTAGGTCAGAAGGTGGGTCTGGAGGAGAGAGAAAGAGGGGGCCTGGAATGTGTTCTTGAAAGGGCTTATCTTTTGTTGTAAGATGGATTGGTGTTCAATGATGTGTTGAGTTTGGTGGGTCTCGATGCTAGGCTTCTCTATGTTGGCAAGACTGCTTGGTACCATAACAGAACTCAGGTTAGCTTAATTACATACAATGCTTTGTGAATATGCACGGATTTATATATATATATATATGTATAAATGTGTGTGTTTTATTGGGACAAAAGAATTATATGGTTGAGTTTTGAAGCATTTTTGCAAAGTAGTGTTTTGGGTTCTTTTGATTTTGTCAATAGGCTGTTCGTAGAGATAAAAAATTGATGAGATTGGATGGTGTATTCTCTCGATTATCTTGATTACTCTCTGATTTACTGTATTATTTGGAGAATTTGGGTAATTGGATAATTGTTTTAACTCTTGCTGGAAGAAAGTGTGTTTCTCATTAAGCTTCTCTCTCTCTTTTTTTTTTTGCTAAAAACATTAAGCTTCTCTTTGGTTGCTCAGAAAATAGAGGTAAAAAAATTCAAATATATATATATTGAGTTTTTGACTATTTCGGTTAACCGAATTTTATAACCGAACTGAATTTGTAATTTGGTTAACCGAACCGAATCAACCGAATTATATTTCAGTCAGTTAACAGTTGACAGTTCCTCAAACCGAACCGAACCTAAACCGAGCCGAATTTTCACAAACCGAACCGAACCGACCGAATGCCCACCCCTAATTGTCACGACCCATCCTGCTACACGCGGAAATAGGACATGTGGCACGCCATCAAGGCTTATCCAGTTCAATTAAAGTCAAATAGCAGCGGAAAACATTATTAAAATCCATTAAAATCAGAGTTATAAAAAGTTTTGTTCAATTAAAACCTGTCCAAGGAAAACAGCTTTGAAAACAAAGGTCCAGTCGACTGTTGTAGGGTCCAGTCGACTGTGCCTGGCAGAAACCAAAACCCACATTTCTCATCAGGTGCCCAGTCGACTGATCAGGGAACCCAGTCGACTGAATTGGTCACTATTTCGATCAGTAGCTAAAATAGTATAGTGTCTAGTCGACTGATGTAGGGTCCAGTCGACTGCTTCTAATACTATTCACTTTCAGTGTCTAAACTCCACTGGATCCAATCGACTGATCCAGGGTCCAGTCGACTGCTCCCCTACTGGGCAGCTCTGCACATTATAACACAAGTTAAGCTCTCCAAATCCAACACCAACACAACCACAACTAAACATTAGCGATTTAAAACATCATAACGGTATTCAATACAAGATATAGTACCACTAACTAACTCCCAAGATTCTATTACAACGTATTTTAAAATTTCCAAATCCTTACTACAAGTTTAGGATTTAAAACAAAAGTATGAACAAAGTAATTTCCCCGGCAATTCTCGACCTCACTCCTCACGCTTCTTCTTGTCTTTCTTCTTACCTGTAATGGAGTAAATCTCCACTGCTCAGCTATGTGCTGAGCGTACAAGCCTAACATATGCAATATATGACAAAACATGCTTTAATATCATAAATCACATAAATAGTCGCTAGGGAGAAAAATACGCCTTCATCCGGTAGCGGCAAGTCCAAGCCTTAAACCGCGATGTCAATGGCTAGTCCAAGCCTACAACCATTACATCCCCCAAGTGCCCTGGCAAGTCCAAGCCTTAAACCATGCACAGTAGCTATCGCTGCTAAAATTCTCAAACATCGAGAATCTTACTCCGGCATGAATTTGTATAAAACCCCCCTTTGAACCACATTGACAACTCAACGTGCTCGCATAAATTTAGACATGCTTTTCACAATTTAGCGCGTGCCTAATTAACGGGCCTACAATTAACACATGGATTTTGCCCGGATCTTAATTTCGTCGTCGAAATATAAAACATGTATTTCTCTATATTTCACAAGTTAGAACTTCATACCTCGTGCGATTTCTCCCATACTTTGAAGGATCGACTAGGAGGCTAATTAATCGTCGGATTTCGAATTTGAGACGAATTCTACAAGTTTATACCTGTTTTTCCCAAATTCCTAGAAATTAGCTTTTTATAAAAATTAGCCAAACATGGCCTAAATAGTATCAAAACGTAGGTCTTACCTCCACGAGTTCTAATCTTGACTTTGGTGAAAAACTAACGAACGAACGGTCGCTTATTGTCGTCGTCAAGATCGTAGGAACTAATCTCCTTTCTCTCTCCTCTCTCTAGATATTTTCCAACTTTTGGAGAAATGAAATCTTATTCTCCACTATTTATAGAAAATCTTCTCAGAAATCGTGTTTACCTCCCCGCAAGTTTCTCAACCATCTAATAATTTCCTGAAACTTCACCTGCGTCCATTTTATGCCTTTACGAGTGAAAATTATAAATTTCAAAAGTTTTTGACTAAGTCTCGTTTAGATCCAAAATTTACGTCCGAAAACTAAATTAAGTGGAATCTCTACACAACCTACCTTTTTATTTAACGTGTCACTCACGTTCTCACCACAGTTCTCAAAATGATATCTAACAGTCTCGAGATTACCAGAAATTATACTACACAGGTATAATTCACTATTCAGGAAATATCAGATATTTCAAATACCATTTCAATCATGTAAATGTCATTTTAACCATGCCAATGCAACATGAAGTGCCATGTTTCTGTGTCCTCCCTGACACCTCACTGTTGACTCACAGTCAACCTCAAGTCAATATTAATAACATTAATATTTCCACGTGTTACCACTCTATCTTATTTTAAAAGTATTCAAATTCTGGAACGGGTGTGACAACTCTCCTCTCCAAAACGGAAGTTTGTCCCCAAACTTATACCTCATACGTCGAACAGGTACGGATACTCTTTCCTCATGTCTTCCTCATTTTCCCACGTAGCCTCTTCAACAGTGTGACTACACCATAATACGTTCACCATCAGAATCGTTTAGTTCTCAAGACTTGTTCCTTTCGATCTGGAATCTCTACCTGTTGTTCAACGTAGCCTCTTCAACAGTGTGACTACACCATAATACGTTCACCATCGGAATCGTTTAGTTCTCAAGACTTGTTCCTTTCGATCTGGAATATCTACCTGTTGTTCAACGTAAGTCAAGTCTCCCTGAATTTGCAATGTTTCAGGCACTATGATCTTATTCGCATCTGTCATACATCGTCTCAACATTGATACGTGAAATACATTGTGTACATGTTCCAATTCTGACAACAATGCCAATCGGTGAGCTACTGGACCTACCCTCTCTAGGATCTCAAAAGGTCCTATGAATCTCAGATTGAGCTTTCCCCACTTTCCAAATCGTACAATGCCTTTCGAAGGCGATGCTCGCAAGTATACGAAATCTCCAACTTTAAAATTCATCGATCGTCGTTTAGAGTCCGCATAGCTCTTATAACGGCTCTGAGCTACCTTTAGTCGCCCCTGAATCAACTTTACCTTTTCAGTAGTCACCTGTATTAACTCAGGTCCTAGTAACTTCCTTTCTCCAACCTCGGTCCAACAAACCGACGATCGACATTTACGCCCATACAAAGCTTCATATGGTGCCATACCAATACTTGACTTAAACACGTTGTTATATTGAAATTCAATCAATGGTAGGTGTTTCTCCCAATCACCCCCAAAATCTAATACACACAATCGTAACATATCTTCTAATGTCTGAATCATATGCTCCGACTGTCCATCGGTCTGAGGATGAAATGCAGTATTGAAACTCAACTTCGTACCCATAGCTATCTGTAGACTTTGCCAAAATGTCGATGTGAAACTACTATCACGGTCCAATATGATCACGGCTGGTACCCCTTGTAGTCTTACAATCTCTCTCACCTACAATTCTGCTAACTTGGACGGTTTAGTCATCTGGATCGGTAGAAAATAAGCTGACTTGGTTAGTCGGTCAACTATTACACAAATCTTATCATTCTTATTGAATGATTGTGGAAATCCCGAAACAAAGTCCATTATAATCTCATCCCATTTCCATTCTGACACTGGTAATGGTTGTAATAATCCCATAGGTACTTGTCTCTCCGCTTTGATCTGTTGACATGTCGAACATTCAGATACAAACTTAGCGACTTCACGCTTCATACCCTTCCACTAGAAGTTTTCTCTCAAG
Organism: Hydrangea macrophylla; assembly: GCA_033977485.1. Classification (NCBI taxonomy): domain Eukaryota; kingdom Viridiplantae; phylum Streptophyta; class Magnoliopsida; order Cornales; family Hydrangeaceae; genus Hydrangea; species Hydrangea macrophylla. Next base: position 26,835,022 of record CM066984.1, on the reverse strand, counting down.
TTTTGATACATTTTGTTGCTTCCCGGATGTACTGAATATCGAGTACTATGTGATTCTTCTAGAATCCACTCTTTTAAGGCTTTCACATTCGGTACACATAATCAATTTTCCAGTTTTAACGTTCCTTGTTCTAATACAAAATCAAGTCGCTTTCCCAAAGGTATCTCGTCTCTCATTTTGCATAAGTAGACATCGTTAAACTGCTATTTCTTGATCTCATCAATAATATCTGAGTGTGCTATGATCGCCATCATTAAACCACCACTAGTCTTTGGAATTACATCCAATTCTAATCGTTCCATCTCCTTTACCAATTCTTTTTGTTGAGTTAGTTCATCGGCTAAGTTCCTTGTCGTTTTCTGGCTTAGGGCGTCGGCCACCACATTAGCCTTTCTCGGGTGATACTCTATCGAAAGATCGTAATCCTTCATCAATTCTAACCATCTTCTATATCTCATATTTAAATCCCATTGGGTGAAAATGTATTTCAAACTCTTGTGGTCTGTGAATATCTCACACTTCTCCCCGTACAAGTAATGTCTCCAAATTTTCAAAGCATAAATTATTGCGGCCAATTCAAGATCATGAGTCGGATAATTTACCTCGTGTGTCTTTAGCTATCTAGAAGTGTAAGTAATCACCTTGCCACCTTGCATAAGCACACATCCCAAACCTTGATGCGAAGTGTCACTATAGATTACAAATCCTTCGGTTTTGGATGGTATTGTCAGAATAGGTGCCCCTGTCAACCTTGACTTCAACTCCTGAAAACTGTCTTCGCATTCTTAACTCCATTCAAAGGTAATCCCTTTCCTCATCAACTTGGTCATAGGTAAAGAAATCTTTGAGAAGTGCTCAATAAAACGGCAGTAATATCCTGCTAATCCCAAGAAACTTCGAATTTCAGGTACAGATGTCATTCTTTGCCAATTTGATACAGCTTCTGCCTTGTGAGGATCAATTGAAACTCCATTCTTGTCAATCACGTGGCCAAGAAAAGTAATACTAGGTAACCAAAATTCACATTTCTTGAATTTTCCAAATAGTTGTTTCTCTCACAATCTCTGAAGTATCAACCTCAAGTGGTTCTCGTGTTCTATCTCACTCGGTGAATAGATAAGAATATCGTCGATGAACACTATCACAAAGTCATCAAGATAGTCATTAAAGACTCGGTTCATAAGATCCATGAACGCGGCTGGTGCATTTGTAACTCCAAATGGCATGACTAAGAACTCATGATGTCCGTAGCGCGTTCTGAAAGCAGTTTTCTCGACGTCTTCGGCCTTCACTTTTAACTGATGGTAACCTGATCTCAAATCTATCTTTGAAAATACTTGTGCCCCACGAAGTTGATCAAATAGATCATCAACTCTCGACAGTAGATACTTGTTCTTAATTGTCAGCTTGTTCAACTCTTGGTAGTCGACGCACATACGCATTGAACCATCTTTCTTCTTTATGAACAACACTGGAGCTCCCCACGGCAAAATACTTGGTCGAATGAAACCCTTGTCAAGTAGCTCTTGTAGTTGGATTTTTAGCTCCTTCAATTCTATGGGTGCCATTCTATACGGTGCCTTTAATACGGGTCTTGAGTCTGGCATAACCTCAATAGTGAACTCAACCTCTCTCTCTCAATAAGAACATCTGGTGGGTCATCAAGAAATACATCTGAATATTCTCGTACTATAAGAATGTCTTCTACTTTCAATTCAGTCGCTGAGACATCAGTCACTGAACATAGGAATCCTTGACATCCCTTTTTCAATAACTTTCCCGCTTGGATAGCTGAAATCAAATACGGCGGCGGTATAACCCCACTCCTTTAGAAACAAAACTTCCCATATACCGGTGATAAAAAATTAACCTCTTTCTATCACAGTCTATTGTGGCTTGGTTAAGAGCTAACCAATCCATTCCCAGTATCACATCGAAATGGTTCACCACAATCGGTATAAGGTCTACGGTCATCAACTTCTCGCCTAGTTTGATCTCACAGTCCTTATACATAGTAGACGTCATTATTGATTTACTAAGTGGCACATCAATAGACAATTCATATCATAACGGTGCCGATTTAACATTCAAATGTTCAACAAAAGCATGCGATACAAATAAATGCGTAGATCCCGAGTCGATAAGTATGCGTGCTAAGTGTGAACATACAAGTACCATACCTAAGACTACTGTCTCTGAAGTAGTCATATCTCCTGGATTCATCTGATATGCTCTTCTTTGACGTTGTCCAGTCCTTTATCCCCCATCATTGGATTGTCTAGGCTTCAACGCACTGGAAGCCATAGAACTAGCTCCTTGCTGAGGATGCTTCCTCGGGCAATCCTTAGCTTGGTGCTCAAATACTCAACAGTCATAACACTTGCCTCTCATATCGAGTGTTGAATTAGTACTACCCCCGCCTTGGTTCCTGTTCTAGGGTTTGGTCATGAAACATCAACCTGAGTATGGTCGGTTGCAAAGTGAACACAACGGTATGTTACTTGGCATTCTCCTGAAATCACTGAAACTAGAACCAGAGCCTCTTTGAAGCGGCCTCTTAAAAGATCCGCCTTGGTTCCTATCCCCACTCTCATTGCTTCGTTTACCGTGCTGATTCTGCCTCAACCTTTCCATTCCACTCTCGACCACTAGCGCCGTTTGTTGTACTGCTGCCACAGTCGAATGTTCGTAGGTTTCCACCCTTAGGAGAATATTTTCCCTTAAACCCTCTTCGAATTTCCTTGCCCTATCTTCCTCCTCTGGCACGGAACCTTTTCCAAATCTTAACAAAGCTTTGTACTTGGAAGTATATTCGGTTACAGTCATATCTCCCTGCTTCAAGTTATCAAACTCTCTCTTCTTTGCATTGAGAGCAGCCCTTGGGAAGAATCGGCGATTAAACTCTGCTTTAAATCCTTCCCACGTTATCGGTGCCTCTTGATCCAAGACATTTACCCACCAATTCTGAGCTTCAACTCTTAATACATCACTTGCATTCTCTATCTTTTCCCGGTCAATCGTCGAAATAGATCAAAAAATTTGTTCCATATCCATCACCCAGTGCTCTACTAGCATTGTGTCAGAAGTCCCATGAAACTCTGTCGGTTTCTTCCTGGCAAATAGTTCAGATATTGATCTCATACCCTTATTCTCAGGCGTTGGCACCACGATTATCGGGTCTGGCTCCAAGGGAGACGTTGGAGGCAATCGCTCTGTTGTATTCCGCATCATTTCTCCCATATTCCCCATCATTTCTGCCATTTCATTCATACGTCGAGTGTGTGGCGATAGATCTCACTCTTCGTCACTCATGATTACAATCCCTGTAGTTCTCAATGTATAAACACTATGCATGTACAACAATAACAAAAGCATGTATGTAAAACAACATACATATGCATCAAACATCTCTAATATGTATGGATATAATCTAGAACATGTGTTAAATTACTCAACACTCCACTCGTCATTGAACATTCCCAAAGTTTTGTTATCTATAGCTCTGATACAACTAAATGTCACGGCCCATCCCACTACGCACAGAAATAGGACATGTGGCACGCCATCAAGGCTTATCCAGTTTCGTTAAAGTCAAATAGCAGCGGAAAACATTATTTAAATCCATTAAAATCAGAGTTATAAAAAGTTTTGTTCAATTGAAACCTGTCCAAGGAAATCAGCTTTGAAAATAGAGGTCCAGCCGACTGTTATAGGGTCCAGTCGACTGTGACTAGTAGAAACCAAAACCCACATTTCTCATCAGGTGCCCAGTCGACTGATCAGGGAACCTAGTCGACTGAATTGGTCACTATTTCGATCAGTAGCTAAAATAGCATAGTGTCCAGTCGACTGATGTTGGCTCTAGTTGACTGCTTCTAATACTATTCACTTTCAGTGTCTAAACCCCACGGGATCCAGTCGACTGATCCAGGGTCCAGTCGACTGCTCCCCTACTGGGCAGCTCTGCACATTATAACATAATTCAAGCTCTCCGAATCCAACACCAACACAACCACAACTAAACATTAGCGATTTAAAACATCATAACGGTATTCAATACAAGATACAGTACCACTAACTAACTCCCAAGATTCTATTACAACGTATTTTAAAATTTCCAAATCCTTACTACAAGTTTAGGATTTAAAACAAAAGTATGATCCCCGACAATTCTCGACCTTACTCCTCACGCTTGTTCTTGTCTTTCTTCTTACCTGCAATGGAGTAAATCTCCACTGCTCAGCTATATGCTGAGCATACAAGCCTAACATATGCAATATATGACAAAACATGCTTTAATCTCATAAATCACATAAATAGTTGCTAGGGAGAAAAATACGCCTTCATCCGGTAGCGGCAAGTCCAAGCCTTAAACCGCGATGTCAATGGCTAGTCCAAAACTACAACCATTACATCCCCCAAGTGCCCTGGCAAGTCCAAGCCTTAAACCATGCACAGTAGTCATCGCTACTAAAATTCTCAAACATCGAGAAGCTTACACCGACATGTATTTGTATAAGACCCCTCTTTGACCCACATAGACAACTCAACGTGCTCGCATAAATTTAGACATGCTTTTCATAATTTAGCGCTTGCATAATTAACGGGCCTACAATTAACACATGGACTTTGTCCGGATCTCAATTTCGTCGTCGAAATATAAAACATGTATTTCTCTATATTTCACAAGTTAGAACTTCATACCTCGTGCGATTTCTCCCAAACTTTGAAGGATCGACTAGGAGGCTAATTAATCGTCGGATTTTGAATTTGAGACGATTCCTACAAGTTTATACTTATTTTTCCCAAATTCCTAGAAATTAGCTCTTTATAAAAATTAGCCAAATATGGCCTAAATAGTATCAAAACATAGGTCTTACCTCCACGAGTTCAAATCTTGAATTTGGTGAAAAACTGAAGGACGAACGCTCGCTGTTTATCATCATCAAGATCTTAGGAACTAATCTCCTTTCTCTAGATATTTTCCAACTTTTGGAGAAATAAAATCTTATCCTCCATTATTTATAGAAAATCTTCTCAGAAATCGTGTTTACCTCCCCGCAAGTTTCTCAACCATCAAATAATTTCCTGAAACTTCACCTATGTCCATTTTATGCCTTTACGAGTGAAAATTATAAATTTCAAAAGTTTTCGACTAAGTCTCGTTTGGATCCAAAATTTACGTCCGAAAACTAAATTAAGTGGAATCTCTCCCAACCTACCTTTTTATTTAATGTGTCACTCACGTTCTCACCACAGTTCTCAAAATGATATCTAACAGTATCGAGATTACCAGAAATTATACTACACAGGTAAAATTCACTATTCACGAAATACCAGATATTTCAAATACCATTTAAATAATGTAAATGTCATTTAACCATGCCAATGCACCATGAAGTGCCATGTTTCTGTGTCCTCCTTGACACCTCACTGTTGACTCACAGTCAACCTCAAGTCAATATTAATAACATTAATATTTCCACGTGTTACCACTCTGTCTTATTTTAAAAGTATGCAAATTCTGAAACGGGTGTGACACATATAAGCATATAAACGGTGACAATGCTAAAGGAATTGTGTCATTGAAAACAAAGTTGTAAACCTAGAAATATTTTAAGAGAAAGGATAGAGATAGTACACAATTCATGGCCACTAAGCCACATGTAGATGAGGCAAGCCCACAAATCAAAGTCCGAATCCATGGCATTTGATTCTCTGCACTATGACACCAAGGAACACCCAAGCATTGCAAAAATACAAGCAAACAAATGATATGCATAAAAAACTAGAGGAAGATGTCATCAATCAAATTTCCAGATTCAGCAACCTCTAATGAATCCTATCAAAAGTGGTCTTAAAAAAGAGCTAGGCTAAATCCCTTTTACAAAAAAGTTAGATACATGTCTTAGGGAACTTCTCCAAAAAGTAAAGCCTCATTAGCATTTTTGAACTTTGAGAAATAAGAGTTTTGGGAACAGTGGAGCAGGACTGTCCACTGTTCTTGTAAAAATCATAATTAATTCTACTAAAATCACATGAAGCTTTATTTGGTGTCAAATGAAAGCTATTTCATTGTAGTTTTTGAAAAAAATAATCCCATGAACATTTCATGAACTTAAGGTCTTAGAAAAATTGTTTTAACCAGACTCTGTTATTATGGAAATTTGGTATCATTTGACAAAGGAATGCAAAACATAATAGCATTTCATGAATCATGTTAATCAAGTTGATCTAAGCTTTTCATCTCTCATCCATTTATCCTAGATGACTTCTAAACCAAGTTTTATTCATCAATTATTATTGAGTGATCAAGGTATGACCATTTTGTATACATAATCATGATTGTAGTTAAACTTAGAAAATTCTAGAATAGTTGTATCAACTTCAAACGCTTAGAAAATGATCTTAACTCGATTGTATGCTCACGATTTTGCATCGGCATATAGATACATGAGTTAGGAATCATTCTAAAAAGTGGATCATCGATAACTATCATAGAGTTTTTCAAATTCAAATACAAAGAGACTATGTTCAAATTTGTCAATTGATTTCTCAACAATTTCTAAAAATAGCACATGGATGCTAATGATTCTCAAAATGGATCAAATGAAAGCTAATTCATCAAAGTTTACGTAGAAAATTTGAAATCCATCAAATGATAGGTTTTGATGGACCAAATCTTATGGACAAATGTAATCTATTTTGTTGAATTTTGACTGGTTCATATTTAAGTGAGAGAAACTTCTTAGGTGATGATTTGGGTTCATTAGGAGAGATCAAACTCATGGATCAACTTAATTATCATAATTTCCAATCAATTTATCTCTCAAGTTCTATGAAGAACTTTAGATCATGGATCAAAGGGACTTACAACTATTCTCTTAGAGATGAAATTCAATAGGAATTCTAAGTAATAGGAATGATTAAGAGAAAGGTATGAACATAGAAATCATCCTTCTCATAGATAATTCTTCCAAACCATCATAGAATTCAAAATAGATACATATATATATATAATCATGTATGCATAGATCTAAACTAAAATAGAAGAATGAAATCAAAATTAAAAATCAAAGTGAAAATCAATCTCTAATTATGAATTATCAACAAAATGAAAGAGGACTTGGATTTGGCTATGTGAGTGTGTGAAGAACAAGATAAGGAGAAGATGAGTATTATCATAAAAATAAAACTAAACTAGATCCAAACCTTATAGATTTATATATAAAAATAGGAATTAGAGATGAATTGTGATGTCTACCTCTTGGAGGGTTCTCAATTATTCAATCAAAGTTGATTTGAAGGATCTTCTTTAAGTGTCTTCAAGTTCTTCAAGCAATCATCCATGGTGGAATTTAAGGGAGGCAATTGATGTCAAATTGTGATCTAATTAGCCTAAGATTAATTTTTAAAACTTCAATTCATAATTCTGTCTCTAGAAATCTCTCAAATTGAAAGTATATGTGATTGTATCTTCAAGTATATTCAAAGTGTGCTTAAGGATCTTCCAAGATGATTCAACATGATCTCATATGAGATGCATGGAATTTATATATAGAGTTTTGAAGACATAACTCTTAAGTTTCAAGGTTAAAATAGAAATTTTAGAGATCAGAAAAAGGGTTAAAATGGCCATTTTAGTGCCTAAACGTAGTTTCTAGACAATTTCCTCGTAGTGGGAAGCCTCTAAAAGGGTTTGGAACTCAAAAAGCTCAATTAAAGACACCGTATATAGGTAGTAGTTAAGGGGGCAATGCCACCCCATAAGTGGGACCTGCCATCTCATTTTCTTGGTCCCCTTGTTGCCTTTAAGCCCTGTTTTAAATATTACGTTCACTGCTTTTCCAGATTTTTATAAAAATGCTAATTGGTGTTCGAAATCATCTATTTACATACCATTGGAAAGCTGTCAAGTTGAATTTTAGTATAAAAATATTGTAGGGGGATTTGAAATGAGAATTGAAGTCCGATTAAAGTTCGGAAGTCCTCCAGAACTTTCGTCGTCTTTTTGAAATCAAACGACTTCTTTTCCAAAATTGCTTTCCAATGCGCATTGATTTTGAGTTTTTCTTTAAAATTGAATCTCTGGATACCTAGAATACTGTGTTTAGAACACTTTATGTTCATATAATCCTGAGTGAATATGAATTGTGAGAGATGATTTTGACAAAACTGGGATTTATGCATGGAAAAGGACTTTTCTGAGCTTGAAGTCTTTTTTTGATGTTTTATCTTTTGATTGTGTGGAATCTAGTACCTTCCATCGGGTACTTTTCATCATCGAATCCTCCAAGACGTTGTCCACGCTAAATCCTATCATTGTGGTCAAAATTGGGTGTCTACACTCTTAGCCTAGAAGATGTTGTGGAAGAGGGAGAGACGAAGCTTTGGCATTGGAATGAGCCATTTCTATGGAGGGATAAAGAAGTTATAGCCCTCATAAGTTTTCTAGCGAGTTCACATTTTTTTGACAACCTTTAGTCTCGCTAGAGCTGATGAAGAAGATGATGGGTTTTCAGGTTATCACAAAATGGTCCGGGTCAGGTTTGGGTCAATTTGGTTTGTGTGTAGAAGTGGGTATGGTAGCGGGTTAGGGTCGGGTTTAAAAACCCATGGTTCTCATTTAGTGGGACGATGCTGTTTTAATGATGGGTCATCTTGGCCAAGTTGGGTAAGGGTACGGGTATAGGATGGGCAACGTTGTGAGTGGAAGTGAGTTTGGGTATGGTACAGGTGCAGTTCGGGTTTGGGCTAACAGTTTGAGTTTATTTTGTTTGTATATATGCTTTATCTATTTGTGATTGGGTTGGGTTAGATCTGACCCGATAGATCAATGGTTTAGATCTCTTTGAGAGTCTATCATGGTAGTTCGATTAGGTCGGGTTGGGTCGGGTCAAGGTTTGACCAAGTTGGTCATCGGTTTGGGTTCCTTTGAGAGTGTATTTGGATTATCCATTTAGTTTGGGTTAGTTTGGGTTGACCCAATGGGTCCAGATATTATCATTATTTTGTATTGATGAATATTAAATGGTATATAAAGTTATAACATTCTAAAATAGTAGTTTAAATTATTAATATGGAGCTATTCTACCAATATTATATTTATTATAAAGACCAAACGAGCTCTGCAAATTATGAGAAAAATACTCGCAGTGTATTTGGACGTATATTATTTATTAAAAATATTTCCAAGTACTAATTTCTCCGTATAAATAAATTTATGTATTTAAATCCCTTTTTTGAGCAATTTTCCAATATGTATTAACGTCATTAATTCATATTAAATAATCTTAGACTCTGATAAATACGCATTCAATTCATAGAGTCTTAAAATAATGTGTAGATTATTCCCCTCAAATTTTGTGACTTTCAACTCGGTCTAAAATACGGCCTATCTTTAGTGCCCGTGTTAATCTAGAAAATCCTACCTTTTACCTCATAAAATACAATGGACTCTGATTTGAGTTTGGTCAATGGTGTTGGACTTAGAATGACACGTAGATCATCACCTTGAGGTTTATATCCTCATTTGGTAAGATTACCGTTATAATCCTGTAGTTAGCACTCATACTTTATTCTATTCGTCTATTTGCTATAGAACATGACGTATAGCAAATACTGATGTTCTGAGCTTGATATCTTCTCAAGGTGAGTCTCCACCTTACTCTAATCATAGTATGACTAATTGAAGATAATATATAAGTTATATGTAGATTGTGTTGTATGTATGTGGTATGGATGGTTGCTTAATGAATTCGGTAACTTGCATTATTGTGTTGATTATGTCGTATTACCATGATTACAAGCATGTAAAGGGTTTATCTAGGTACATTTGTCAGCATGCTTTTTTGCTTAACGAATAATGTGGATTATATGATGATCACAAGAATGAGATGGAATGGTAAACACTGCATGATAATGATTCGGTAATATATGTAAACTGTACATCATTTAGATTCGTCTTCTTTTGAGTTGAGTCGATTCGGGAAGAGTCATGGGTTGTGTTTTGAGGTTGTGTTGTATGGATTCAGAAGCTTGGATTATGTTGTGTTCTTGTGGTATTGTTGTCAGTATGTTCTGGTTGTGTCGTGTGGTCTGTGTGTCATTGAGTTAGGGCCAATTGTGGGCTAAGTGAGTGATTAGAGGGCCATGTGTGATTGTATTTCACATTTGAGGTTCATGTCCTATGAAGGAATACTACTGAGTTAGGGCCAAGTGTGGGCTAAGCGAGTGTATTAAGGCCAAATTAGGCATGATGTGTCGTATGTCGTATGTGACGAAAGCTAGTACCGTCGGTATAGTGTTGTCGTGGTCATGGGCAGAAGGTAGTACTGCCAGTGTTCAGTCGTGAGTCGGTTGTGGCTTGGTTTGTTTCAAGTAGTGAGTCTTGGAGTATTCTGGTTCTAGTTTGGTTCCTCTACCAATGCTTGCTTAGGTCTTAACTTTTTGGTAAATGGCCATGATGTAACCGGCATATCATTTTACAGATAGTGTACCCACGCAGAATGCATCTTCTGATAAGAATTTTTATATGTTGTTGCTTATTGATTTATGCTGAGACCTTTGCTATGCCCGTGGTAAGAATGCATCCTTTGTTAAGAGATTAACCATATCTTAATATCCAGATCTACAATATGAGTTGAGCGGTATTTGTATTATGGATTTTTGTAAGGTTGAGTTGCTCACTCAGCTTTGTTTTCAAAGCTGACGGTATATTACTCCTTGGGCATTCCAATGTCTAGGATCAGTTGTAGGATTGATTTTAACAAGGGGAAGAGCCATAAGAGAGGTGCTAAGGAGCTAAGGAAGGATAAAGCAAAGCCAGAGATCGGAGATAGTTGTTTAGTACTGGTGTTAATGTTTTAAGATTAGAATGACCTTTTGTACTCTGATGTAATTTCATAATGTGATTTATTTATAAGCTATTTGTAATTTATGATGAGGTTATGTTTAAGTTATAATATGTTCTACCATTATCCTTACGCTTACACATGCAAAGTTACAAGGACAGAACGGTTAATCAACTAGTCACGTGTCCATGGGTCCAAAAGTGGGAATTTTTTTCCCTATTTTTCCACTCAATGGTGTGACATCTTTCAATTTCAATTTTTATTCTTGTTCTATGAGTAGATTTACAATAAACCCCCAACTAGAAGGCGTGATTACCACTTCTGATTGAACTCTACTTGTAAGAGATTTAATCGAAATCAAAGTCTGGTATTTCTGGTTAAAGCATTTGAACCTATAAAAGAGATTGTATTTATCTGTCTATTCACTCGTCTGATTTGTCAATTTGTTTAAGTTCTAAGCGGACATTTGTCTGGCACGCCCGCATCTTTATACTAGTAGATTTTAACCAAATAATGTTTCGTACTCCCGGTAGGACCGGTGTGAAAATTTTGGTAGTACATTACGCCACCTGTTTGCACCTAAAAATAACATTTTTAAAGCCAAAATTTGCTTAAGGCCGATTAAGATATTTTAATTGGACTAAGAGACCGATTGCATTAATTCGTGGCTAAGTGACTGGTTCAAAGTTGGTAGGGAAGTGTGAGTTTTAAGTTGAAACTAATAACCATCGGGCTGAATAACATATCTCATTCGGACTGTTTGGTCAAGCCAACCCGATGAGGACCGCCATTGGAGCCCGATCACTGTGGCTACAGTTTAGATTAATTATCAAGAAAGTCCGCTGACCAAGTGCATGTGCTCACCACAGTCCATCGGCCTTGAGACTTGTTTGGCCATTTATGTTATATCGAGCTCCCCGTATGTTTGTTCCATCGAACACAAATGCTCATGAAGCTGGTATTTCTTATGCCATATCAACATTCATAAAGTCAATATGGTGGGCCACTGAGTTATTACATGATATGCCTCACAAACATGCCCGATTGGCTTGGGCTGATGATTATTACTCGTATGTTCTATGGGGCTGAGACTTTCTTTGCCTTGTATCATTCTGCCAACACTTGGTTATTACTATTGAAAAGGTGATATGGTGGGCCCATGACCAAGTCAAAATCTAATTGGCTTTGGTTGGTGAGCATGGAAGACACTAACATATTCGGGCCCACCAGTGATTCTAATGTTGACAAAAGCCAAGTTGCTTTTCATTATTTTCATCGGGCATGTACATGTTTTTGCTTTTATATTCATCAGTTGCCTGGATTGGTATGTTAATTAGGCCACGTACCATTCAATTGTCACATTAATTCTGATCAAATGATTCATAATGAAATTCCTAACAAAGGAAAACAAAAAGAAAATGAAGAAATAAATTAAATAGGATAAAAGAAAGAACTAATAGAAAAAAAAATTAAATAAAGAAAAACAGAAAGAGAAAGGAATTTGACCAAGAATTAACCTCACTATTGGCATGATATCACCATGTGCACTAGCAGGTAGGGGGCATTGAAGTCAGAACAACAAATAACTCATATGCACATAAATATAGGGAACTAATTCAATGACAAGGAAGTCATCAACATACGTGAATACAACATTATGGCGTTCGGGCACCACATCCTGTAAATCTTCTTCTTCCCACGGTTCTCACATTGAGTCATTCTCCCATTATTCCAAAAGGGCTTCATCGACTTCCCTAACAAAGTACCCTTCAGGTTCTCCTTCCTCTTCAGGAAATTCTATGTGCTCAAAAGGATTGATATGGAGGAGAGCAGGGTTAAAAGGGATGTACCCATGGGTCAGATCCACTACATCATCTGCCCCTGGTCCTTGATAAGGAGAAAAGCAGAATGCTATCTCGTCGGCAGTCCAAGGAGAGTTAGGATATTCCGAATCAGCCTATGACCCTATGGAATGAACATCACCGTCCCACATATTTAATATCCTACAAGGGAGAGTCAGTAAGGAATAGCAGATTAAAAATCGAAGTCACATTCAAACAGACAAAGAAGAACAAAACAAAATGAAATGCAGTAAAAGAACGAGTACAACAACATAATGTGAACATGCTTTGGTATTTTAGGTGGAAGGATAGCCGGGCTCATCTAACTCGATGTGCTCAGCTTCTGGTAAAAAGTTCTCCAAGAACGGTTTTAGTCTTTGGTCATTAACCTTGAAACAATCATCGTTCTTGGGATTCACTAACTCAACAGCCCCATGTGGAAAAATAGATTTGACAAGGAATGGGACTATCCACCGGGATCGGAGTTTACCTGGAAAAAGGTGGAGGCGAAAGTCATACATAAGGACTTTCTGCCCCGGCTCGAAAGATTTTCAAAGAATTGTTCTATCGTGGCGAGCCTTTAACCTTTCCTTGTGTAGTTTAGCATTGTCTTATGCATGTCGACGTATTTCTTCTAGTTCAGCCAACTGGAGTTTCCGGAGATGACCTCCCTCTTTAATGTCGAAGTTCAATGAGCGTGTCGTCCAATATTCTTTGTGCTCGATTTTGACAGGAATGTGACATGCCTTTCCATACACTAACCTGTACGGGGACATCCCCAAGTTTGTCTTATAAGCGGTACGATATGCCCATAGAGCATCAGTCAGTTTATAAGCCCAGTCCTTTTTGTTGAAACTAACTGTCTTTTCTAGTATAAGCTTGATTTTGCGGTTAGCCAATTCTTCCTGCCCGTTTATTTGTGGGTGATAGGCTAGAGCGATCTTGTGGTTTACCCCATATTTCTTGAGTACTGATTCCAAAGGCCTATTGCAAAAGTGCTTGCCTTGGTCACTGATTAACGCTTTTGGGGTTTCGAAATGCGACAGAATGTGTTCTATAAGAAAGGACATTACTGTTTTGTGGTCTTTGCTTCTCGTCGGTATCGCTTCCACCCATTTTGATATATACTCTACAGCTAGGAGTATGTATTCACAGTTATTAGATTTTGGAAATGGGCCCATGAAGTCTATGCCCCAACAATCGAATATTTCAATTGTGATAATTGGAGTTAAGGGCATGGAGTTCCTTTTTGAAATTTTACCAAGCTTTTGGCAGCGTTGGCACATTTTGCAAAAAGCATAAGCATCATTAAACACAGTGGGCCAATAGAAACTGTTGTGTAGAACTTTTTGTGCAGTCTTTTGTAAGGCAAAATGACCTCCGGAGGCTTCAGAGTGGCATGAGGCTAAAATTACGGTTATATCCTCATTAGGGATGCAACGCCTGATGACCTGATTAGCACAATACTTAAATAAGTAATGGTAATCGAAAAAGAAATGATGTGCGAATAAGAGGAACCGTTTCCTGTCTTGATTTGACCAATGTCTAGGAGTCTCTCCCGTAACAAGGTAATTTATTAGATCTGTATACCAAGGCAAACTGGAAATAGCTATCAGTTGCTCATCTAGGAATTCATCTTTGATTGGTACGGGTTCAGTGTTGTCAGTAAATGTCAACCGAGATAAGTGGTCAGCGACCACATTTTCCACTCCCTTTTTATCCTTAATTGTGATATTAAATTCTTGGAGTAAGAGTATCCAACGAATAAGCCTCTGTTTTGCGTTCTTCTTAGATAGGAGGTACTTGAGGGCCGAATGGTCAGTAAAACAGACGATTGGGGATCCTATCAGATATGACCTGAATTTGTCTAGAGCAAAAACTATTGCCAGTAGCTCTTTTTCGGTAGTCGTATAGTTCAATATTTGAGCTTCGTTAAGTGTTCGAATAGCATAGTATATTACATAGGGCTTATTATCCTTCCTATGTCCTAGGACTGCACCAATGGCGTAGTCACTAGCGTCACACATTAGATCGAAAGGCAAACCCCAGTCGGGTGCCTGGATTATTGGTCCGGAGGTAAGGTGTTCCTTTAGTGCGTCAAAGGATGTTTGACAGTTTTCTGACCACTCGAAAGGTGCATCATTGACTGAGAGTTGGCACAGTGGTCGGAAGATCGCACTAATGTTTTGGATAAAGCGACGATAAAATCCTGCGTGCCCCAGAAAAGATCAGATGTCTTTAACTATACGGGGGACAGGTAGGTTCGAGATTATATCGATTTTTGCTTTATCAACTTGGATACCTTTATCAGAAATAATGTGGCTGAGGACAATTCCCTTGGTCACCATGAAGTGAAACTTCTCCCAGTTCAGTACTAAGCGTTTGTCCTCGCATCTTGCCAATACACGTTCCAGATTATCTAAGCAATTTTCAAAACTATGGCCGAACACTAAGAAATCATCCATAAAGACTTCGAGTGTTTGTTCGACCATATCACTGAATATGCTCAACATGCACCGCTGAAAGGTAGCAGGTGCATTGCATAAGCCGAAGGGCATACGACAATAGGCGAATGTACCAAACTGACAAGTGAAAGTAGTTTTCTCCTGATCCTCAGGAGCAGTTTCAATTTGATTGTCCCCACTGTATCCGTCCAAGAAGCAATAGTACTTATGACCCGCCACTCGTTCTAACATCTGATCCATAAATGGTAGTGGAAAGTGGTCTTTTCGAGTCACAATATTTAATTTTCAGTAATCAATACACATCCGCCATCCGGTGGGGACGCGTGTTGGTACTAATTCGCCATCTTTATTTGGGATAACCGTTATACCAGCCTTTTTGGGCACCACATGGGTTGGACTAACCCAAGGGCTGTCAGAATAGGATATATAATCCCAATGTCAAGAAGGTTTAGGACTTCCTTTTTGATGACTTCTTAGATATTGGGATTCTGACGCCTTTGCATTTGTCGTTAAGGTTTAGCGTCTTGCACCAGATATATATTATGGGTGAAAACAGATGGACTTATGCCTTTTAGGTCGGCACTAGTCCAGCCCAATGCTCCCTTATGTTGTTTGAGCATTTGAATTAACTTATCCTCTTGTTCAGAATTCAATGTAGCTGAGATTATAACAGGATAAGTCTTTTCAGTCCCCAGAAAAGCATATTTGAGCTCTTTTGGAAGCTCCTTTAATTCTAAATCGGGAAACTGAAAGTTCAAGGCATGGCTAACTTTGTTTTTGGAGGCAAGGGTTCATATGGTGTGACCCACATGCATTCAGCTCTATCTTCCTCTTTTGTTTCCATCATGAGGCAGGCATGATTTAGGGCAGCATCCAATGGAGTTGAATCATTAGGTTTGTAGACTGCGTCATATTGTGACACTACTACTTCCAAAGGATCTTTATAGTCAACGAAATTGGCCTCATCTTCGATGACCGTCTCAATGTAGTTGACTTCCTCTTCATCCTCGTATTCGTCAGGTCAGGGATTTGAAAATATCTTGACATTGAAGGTCATGTTCCCGAATACGATGGTCATGATACCACTTTGTATTTTGATTGTGGCATCTATGGTGTTAAGGAATGGACGTCCAAATATCACCGGGATTTGTGAGCATGGGTTAGACATCGGTTCAGTGTCCAAAATCACAAAATTGACCGGGAAGACAAATGTGTCTATTTGTACAGGGACATCTTCTAGTATTCCTCTAGGATATTTGACTGACCTATCTGGCAGTTGTAACGCAACTCGGGCAGGTTTGAGTTCACCCAACCCTAGTTGTTTATAAAGTGAGTATGGTAGCAGGTTCACGCTTGCTCCTAGATCAAGGAGTGCGTTGTCTATCCTTTGATTTCCAATACAGCACGAGACAGTTGGAGTGCCAGGGTCTTGTGTCTTTGAGCTTCAGATGTAATTCATTTTGAATGATTGCGCTTGCTTGGCAAGCGACCTAAGCATGTTTCTTTACACTTTGGATCCTTTTTACCGTATATAAGTCTTTTAGATTTTTAGCATAGGCCGGCACCTGTTTGATTGCATCAAGGAGTGGAAGATTTATCTTGACTTGTTTAAACAATTCCAAGAACTCCTGATTCTTTGCCTCATTTTGGGGTTTCTTAAGCCTTTGAGGGTAAGGCACGGGGAAAGGGCATTTAGGTAATTCATCATTGATAGGCTCCTTTCTGGGCTTTCTCTCGACTTTTTCTACTTCTTTAGGAGTGTCATCATTTGATTCTTCTGGTTTATCATTAGTGGACAACTCCTTTTCTTGAGTGGATGGTTTGCTTTTATTTACCACTTCATCCTTTTCATACTCCTCGGGAGTAGAATGAGGCATGTTTTGCCCTATGACCTTGCCGCTTCTCAGTGTAGTCACGGCTTTTGCCTGTTCATGATTAGTGGGACCATTTTTGTATCACTTAGGGTTTTGAAGTGGTTGAGCAGGAAATGTTCCACTTAACCCCTCTTGTCGTGCATCCATTCTCTCTAATATTGCAGACATTTTACTCATCATTTGAATTAACTGTTGTGTTAAATTCGCATCAGAGATTCGATCTTCCTCCTGCACATTTTTGTGAGGTGGCACGTACACATTTGCTTGCGGATTATTAAAGGGTTGAGCATGATTATAGTTATTTGATCTATTTTGATTGAATGGCTGGGACTACCTATTGTATTGCCCTTGATAGTGATTATTGTTAATGTAGGGCTGTTGTTGTTGATATTGGTTTTGGGTCCCAACATCGTTTTTCCAATCAAACCAGAGGTGATTCCATCTATTGTTATTCTGAATGTTGTTATTATTGTAGGAATTCCCCACCCCCCCTATACCCTTGCATGTCATTCATTTCCATGGGGGGTTGTTCTTGAAAGTACGGCACATTGGGACAATATTGATTGGTGTGTCCCAACATGTTGCATGTGCCACACGGTTCTTTAGGTAAAACCTGCCTAGAACACTCTCCTTTCAATGCCAACTCTTCTACCTTTTTAGATAGTTCTTCATATTTACTCATTAGATGATCCTCACTTTTTAATTGATATAGGCTCTTCTCCTCTACACAGGATATATGTGAGCGTGGGACATCTTCTGAATTGGACCATTCATGGGCATGTTCAGCTAGCCACTCAAAGTGAGCTTCAGCTTCTTCAGTATTTTTGCAAAGAAATGGCCCTGAACTCATAGTTTCGACCAACTTTTTAGTTTCACCGTTTAACCCTTCGTAAAAGTATCTTAGGGTTCGCCATTTTTCATACCCATGATGTGGGCATGATAGAAGCAAATCCTTGAAACGCTCCTAAGTTTGGGTGAAGGTTTCGATGTTTTTTGGTTTGTAAGAGTTAATTTGTCGCTTAAGCTCAATGGTCATGCGAGGAGGAAAGAATTTCTTTAAAAATGCAAGTTTCATCACATTCCAGATATAGATTGAATTTGGCTTTAAAGTGAGCAGCCACGCTTTTGCTTTATCCTTCAAAGTGAAAGGAAATAGCATTAGGCGTGTCACGTCTACAGGATAATTTTGTGAAAATGTTTTACAAACATCTTCGATGTCCTTGACATGTAGATATGCCTTCTCGCTATCGATTCCATGGAATGTTGGAAGGAGTTGAACCATTCCATTGCGAAATTGAAATTCGCCAGCATGAGGTGGAATGAGAATACAAGAAGGTGTTGGAGCGTGTTCAGGTGTCATGAGATCGCACAAAGGACGAAGCGAATCATCAATTGGTACGACCACATTCTCACCGTTTTCACTTTGATTGTCGGCCATTGAATCTGTTGGTGTTACTAAAGGATTAATAAAACTAGATGAATCGGATGAGTAGAGTGGGTTTTCGTAAGTTCCTTCAAAGGAATTGTCGGACATAAAAGGAAAGATCCTAAGTAGTTTTAATCTAAAGACTAAAAGACAAAAGAAAACAAAAAGAGATAAGAATAGATTGAGGTAATCTAAGCGTTAGCTTGTCGATTCCCAGGCAACGGCGCCAAAAACTTGACACGAGAATTTTCCTGTGTGCGCTTGTGTGCTATACCCAAGTGTAGGTAACCGTGCAAGTAGTAATCTGGTTAAGACTAGGTCGATCCCACAGTGTAGGTGTTAAACTAAATACCTAGACTAATCTCTAATAGGAAAATAAAAATCAAGATTTAAAGGGTGTAGAACACAAAGTTCTACAAAGTAACTACTAAAATTAAAGCAACTAAAATAATTTAAACTAACGATTAACTAACTAACTAAAGCAATGTTTAAAAATGTGTTTTTCTTAATAAAGGGGAATGTTGGGATTACATAAATCCACCGTGACCTAGCCATCTACCATGCAGTTATATTGAAGCTCAATAGAGTACATCTTCTATAGTATTCTGTATTTCTCTTAGGATAAAGAATCCATAGCCCTTTCATGACCAAGACTATGTCATCACAATTAAGTTTGAAACATATAAAAGCAGTTTAGATCAATAGTTAAGACTCGCACCTACAATGGTGTTAGCCTTGAGGGTTGTTTGTAAAATGTATTGAAGAAAAATGCCTTAAGGCTTTAAGTTTAAAGACTATTTCGACAAACTGAGCGTTTGGGGATAGTTTGATAACAAATTTGTAAAGCAGAAAGTCAGAAATACTGCATAAAATGTTTTCAAGAATCCGAAAGTTTGATTGATCGACGCGCTTTCAATCGATCGACCATGTCTCAGTTCCGATCGATCGCTCGACCATGTCTCTGTTCCGATCGATCGAACTAACTTCGATCGATCGAACACAGGAATTATTCTGCTGTATGGCAGGGGCGTAAGATCACGGTTTGATTGTGATCTCCCAACCTTGGGACTACTCAGACATAGTTTGGAGTGTCTTAGATTCGTTTTTAATGTAAAAGTCCATTAAGGTGTTGTTTGGTTGTGATTTTATCATGAAATATTTAAAAATCAATGGTGTAAACTTATTTCACGTGCATAACTACAAGTTTAGCAGATTAAACTATAGTAAAGTACGAGCAGAATATAACTAATGCAATAAAAGTAACCTGGAATGAAGAACTTATATTAAACTTAAAAGAATCCAAGAAAAACCAATAGAAATCTTGATAAACCTACAAAAGTAAGAAAAAAACTCTCTTCTCTCTATAAAACTGATGAAAAGTAAAAGTGGGCATCCTTTCCAGGGTTAAAACTTTGTTTCTGCTGCGTGCGCGTTATTTCTGATAAAAGCCATGTTCGATCGATTGAACTTCTAGGATCTTCGAGCGCTTGAACGACAGTCGATCAATCGAGACTTCGATCGCTCGAAAGATCTTCGATCACTTGAAACCTCCTTTTTATGATTGAGTTGTCTTCAGTAAAACCAAGCACTTCCTTTGATCATTCTAATCCAATTCTTCACACAGCAATAGTAATCTGCACAAATAACCACTAAAACAATACCACTTATCATAGTTTAATCAAATTGTGTGTAAACTGGCATTGTAATTCAAATTGTAGATAAACAAAGGAATTGTAAACTATTTTAGTGTATTTTCTTATTTTAGCGCGGCTGTATTTTACAAATACCCCCGCTTGTCAGATTCACTCACCTCAAACTTCATTTCATCATTTAGATGATGAAGAACAAGTAAGTAAATAAAGAAAAATAAAAAAAAATGAGGTAAGAAGAGATGAACATATATATAAACAAGCAAGTAAATAGCAATCAATAGATGATAATCAATGTGATACTAGACTTGTAGCTTGGTGCTTCACTCATAAATATTGACATTTGGACATGGAAGTAGCTTCCTAACTCAAGAATGCTCAAGAATGGTGATTGGGGGTATTTGGAATGTGAAGTATAAGAGAGGCAATAGAAGAAAACAAGATTAAAACTCACTTTCTTATAGAAAATCAATGAGAGAAGATCCCTTTCCTTCTTCTAAACCTATCTCTATCTCTCTTTCTCTCTACAACTTCTATGGACTTTGCACTTGCCCCCCCCCCTAATGAAGAGCAATGGGGTGTTTATATAGACTAATTTGGGGAGGTTTTGGGATTTAGAAAGTGCTCCCATTGGTCCCAAACATCTGTGAACATAAAACTACATCGTTTTGGTTTTTAATTAATCAAATTGGACCACCAAATAAATTACAAAAAATGACTCTGCGAGGTTTGAGTTCCGCCATGGAACTGGGCATGTGCCACCGCAGTAGTGGCCCATTGCCGCCGCGGCACTGCTCCTCAGATGCCCAGAAAATTATCTTTAGGCCCCCAGAGGTTCCGCTATTCATGAAAAGGCCCTATTTCGTCTGAAATTCACAAAAAATGCGTACGAACTCCAAACTGAGCTTGTGATATGCCGTTGGAAAGGTATCGGAGTCTGCTTTCTATATTAAATGTTTCAGAGTCAGGTTACTTTGAAAGGTTTTACGATATTCGTGATAAAAGCCAATTTGCTCACCTTTTTCACTTTCAGAAATTTATAATAAATCCATTTTAAATCCAAATATAACGTACGATATACTATTGGAAAGCTATTGAACTCTAGTAACCATGAAAAATGTTTGAAAATTTTTATGGTGCTCCAGTTTTGAAGTCAACTTTTAGGTCAAATCGATCAAACCTGGGATCTTCCGAAAGTTTTGGGAACCTCTTGGAGTTCCCAGGAGCTGACGTTTTCGTCTGATTTTCTTTTTAGACTCGTTTTAGTACTTTTCACATGTTCCAGAATGATCTTGGAATTTGTTGGCAAATTCGGATGATTTTGGTCAAACCCTGGTCAAATTTGGTCAAATCTTGGTCAAACCAGTGAACGGGGACTTTCTGGGAACTTCTGGCACTTTCGGGGGTCTCTGGGAGCCGATGATTTCATCTTGTCTTACTTTAGAACTTATTTTATTATTTTTCTTACGACGTTGCACGTTTCCAGAACATTTGGTCCCAATTCAGGAGCGTTCGGGCTTTCAGGGGTATTTTGTTCATTCTGATCATTTTGAGCGATAGAGCTAATTTCCAGGAGTCCTTTTTGAGTCTTTTCGATCATTGTGAACTACCAAGCTATGGGTCTCCTAAATCTGATAGCCAAAAAAATGGGGTGTCTACAGTTTGTCCCTCTTTGGCATGAACTTACGAGGCAACGCATGTCGAAAGCGAGTGCCAAAGCTTTGAAGAGACAGGTCTTTTTGGAGGCTATAGATTTAGGATAAAAAAGCATTGCAAAAGATGTAATGATAGAAACATAATGCTGGGGCCAGGGCTGGTCGTGCTCTTCGTGAGCTGCCTACGTATTCCAAGGAGAATCAGACTAGGACGTAGTATGGGGCACAAAGGAACAAATCACGCATGCCCAACAAGACAGGTGAATGCTATGCTATAAGGATGATATCCAATGCATGGATGTGATATGAATTGTGTCCTGAGTCCTATCATGCCTAGTGTTTTGATCCTAGTATGAGCTGGTGCTATGGGATGTGTGCCACCCCAAGTGGACTTATGTTTTGCTAGTATTGAATCTAATGCAGTGGTTGATCCTAATGAGGATACCAAGGTGTTGAAGACTCTGGGTCTTGGGTAAACTTCTTAAATTACGGGAAGTGTGCTTCACAAGCAAATGTAATCAGATGTGGGGTCCTTGAGGACGTCAGTCAAAGATGAAGTTTGACAGATAACCGATGGACATGGAAGTCCTGGATACAGAAATCCTAAGAATTCAAGTGATGGACATGAAAACTAGAGATGTCAACCAACGGACACGGAAGGACCATTAATGGACATGGAAGCCCAAGATTTTGAATGAGAACGATGAACACAACATATTTGAATGAGAGTGATGGTAAACTAATGATGATTAATGGATTAAAAATTCACGAATCAAGATGACGAGTAGATAATGAACTAGGTGACTGTCATGGGTTGGACCAACGGTTGGACTAACCGTGATCAGAAGAACTGACCATGCACTAATTAAGGTGATGAGTCAACAGTGAACTACTGTGTCTATCATGGATTGGACTGATGATGACGAGTCGATAGTGAACTACTGTGACTGTCATGGATTAGATCAATAGTTGGACAAATCGTGATCAGAAGGACTGACGATGTATGAATCGAGATGATGAGTCGACAGTGAACTACTATGACTGTCATAGATTGGACTGCCGATGTACGAATCAAGATGACGAGTCAATAGTGAACTATTGTGACTCTCAGGATTGAACTAATGATGTACTAATCAAGATGACGAGTCAACAGTGAACTACTGTGAGTGTCATAGATTGCATTGATGATGTACGGATCGAGATGATGATCAACAGTGAACTACTGTAACTTTCAGGATTGAACTGATGATGTACTAATCGAGATGACGAATTGACAGTGAACTGTTGTGACAGTCTGGATTGAACTAATGATGTACGAATCGAGATGACGAGTCAATAGTAAACTACTGTGACTATCAGGATTGACCTAATGATGTACTAATCAAGATTACGAGTCAACAGTGAACTACTAAGACTTTTATAGATTGTACTAATGATGTACAAATCGAGATAATGAGTCAACAGTGAACTATTGTGACTGTTAGGATTGAACTGATGATGTACTAATCGAGATGACGAGTCGACAGTGAACTACTATGACTGTCAGGATTGAACTAATGATGTACAAATTGAGATGACGAGTTAACAGTGAACTACTGTGATTGTCATGATTGAACTGATGATGTACTAATCGAGATGATGAGTCTACTATGAACTATTGTGACTATCAGGATTGAACTGATGATGTACGAATCGAGATGACGAGTCGAGAGTGAACTACTGTGATTGTCATGGATTGAATTGAAGATGTACGAATCGAGAAGCCTGTTGGGGATAAATTAAATCTACTGGGCATGAAACTACTCTACTAGGGATGAAAGTGGTTTCTTTTGTGGTCTTGACTGAGATACACCATATTTGTTTAAGACACTTTTTTGGAGATGAACTAGCTCTATTGGGAATGACTTTGTTGGGGATGAGAAGATTTGACTGGGGAAAGAATGGTTGCACCGCGAATAGAGTAATTCAGCAGCGGATGATGAACACTTGTGACATGATTTAGGGTTGGTTGATGAGGAGCTGGTTGAAGATAGCCAGTGGATCTTATGAATTGATTTTATGAAGGCAAGTGAATGTGATTGAAGGGGTGTCACCAATGCTGGAGGTTCTTGGGACTCATATCATGTTATAGACTTGACAAGTGCAGTAATGGTGTTTGGAATTTCTTCTTGTATCCATAGGCTTTATAATTGGTAATCACTTTAAACCCACACATTTGAGACCATTAGGATAAATGGACTTGATAGCACCAATGATGACAAGGAAAATTGAATTGGTTTGTATGAACCTTGAACTCTGATGCAGTTTCGATTAGTTTATTATTGACTCAACCAATAAAGGATTGACTCGACAAAAGTAACGACACGAAATGACCAAATTAACATAATTAATTGTGTCTCTACCATAAATGGTGTACTGCTAATCTTTTATGTTCACTCCTCATTTTAATATGATAGTACTTTGCTGATAAATTTGGTTTTTTAAAACTCCTCCGTATTGATCTAATCAATTCTCTACTTCTCCTAGGAAGTGCTTTGAATTAGTGCCTTAGCTTTTAGAATAAAAGATGCTTTATTTCAAAATTTTCAACACAACTTGGTGACTTGAAAACTCACCCTTGGTGTGAAGGGATCATGTTAGGCAAACAGAGTTTGCCCCTAGTTTTAGGTGTACGAAGTGGAATTTATAGGTAAACGAGGTGGGTGACCGAAGTTTGCCCCTAGTTTGGAATGATGGTTTATTGGAGGTTTTGGGCAAACGAGGTAGGTGACCGAAGTTTTCCCCTAGTATGGAAGGTGATTTTATGGCTTGAGGCAAGGACCGTGACTTTAATCTCTCAAATGCTCATAACTTTTGCCTAGGCACTAGTGAGGTGACCTAGCGAGCTCTTTTCTCTCTTTTGTTATTGCTCACCTTGGATTTAGCTCTAATTTTTGCCTAGGCATCCTTTCGGATTTGTGACCTAGCGAGCCATCCTTCTTTTTTGTAAAGCCTGCCTACGTACCCCCGAGCGGGGATCAGGTCCAACGTAGTTCGACCCAAAGTCTTGAAAAAAAGGGGGTTGATTATGATGGTGTCGACCAAACCAATGCGATTGCCTACATATCCCTGAGTAGGAATCAGGTTGAGCGTAGTTCAAGGCAAGGCTTGGAAAGAAATTGGTTGAGGGTTTTTCAAACCAATCATCAAAGAAGTTTAAATTTAGCTCACTTGTGGTAGCCTTGAATAAAAGGATTCAGTTTCGATCTCCCATTTTTTTTTCTTTTCTTTTCTTTTCTTTCTGAGGATTTATCCTTTTCACTTTCGCCTAGCCAGCCAATTTTACTTTTCATGTAGTTAATTCTTGTGAGATCTTTTGATCACAATTTTAGAATTCCAAAATGTGCGTATCAGTTCTCAAAATTTATTTGTGGTCATTCTGAGCCTTTTGAAATGTGATCTAGGCATGTTCTTATGATGTACATTGAAGTGTACAATTCTCTGTATTACCAAAATTTTCTTCCTCACATTTTCTCCATCATTTTGACTGGCTAAGATCAGATCTTGGAAATCAATACCTTTTTCAGCTCTAACTTTTGCCTAGGTGCCCTTTCGGGTTTTCAACCTAGCGAGCTTTTCTTTTCTTTCTTTTTTTTTTTTTCTCTTTTCGTTGTTTTGTTTTTTTTTTTTAATTTTGACAGGGGAGAAGAAACTCATTGAAAGTGTTTGGCTACCATCAAGGACTATGTCTGCATTGCATGCTTTCAACAGACCGATTGTATAGCTCCCCATTGGATTGGGCTCAAGGCTTTGAAATGGTGGAAAAACGGTGTTGGGCAAGCCCCAAGTCGGTTTCAAACATGTCTTTTCAAGATTGAGGCAAGAACATCTTTAAATTCTTAAAGTAAACTATTCAATTCTCAGCTCTTCATCGGTGTCAGCGTGAAATTGACTTTGACCTTTTAGGATTCTTTTTTGTTTTGTTGTAGAAAAAATATTAGCAAAGCAATATCTATGGTAATTTGAAAAGTGACATTTCAGTTTGATGATTCATGCATTTATGACTAGACACATTAGATTAAGCAAAATGAGATTTCAATCCATTAAAGGAGAAGGATTGCATTTCTTGGTACAGACTCAACCGAACTTTAAAAATAGACGGACTCGACCACAAGATTATTCTTGAAATAGACTTGAAACATAGAACAGACTCAACTTTGTCTCAAATAGAGTGTCACGATGACTCGTTTGTTATTCTTATTATTTGTTTTCTTCTTTTTAGCAGAAGTTCCAAACACCATCACTTTACTGCACAGCTTCAACACTCATTTGCATCATCAAAAGGGATCACTCGAGCAGTTGATCCAAGCCAAGATAGTGGATAGGATTAGGATGGGGTACATCCTCGATGAGGTTCTAAATGTCATGGCGGAGGCGGATGCATTGATCGGTGGCATGGCCTAGATTTTGGTGGTAAGCACATCGTAGGCTCATGTTGTAGTGGGAGGGTATGGGATCCGGTAGCGGCTTGTGAGGCAGGAGCTTTAGGTGGCCCTTTTTGAGTAGGTAGTCTAAGGCTATGGAAAGGGGAACATCAAGTTTGGAGAATTTGCGAGGGCCTTTTGGGAGATTTGGCGGAATAGACTGGTATGGACGGAGAGGGTAGTCCATTGGTTGGTTATTAAGCGCACTGACATCTGAGGAGGCTAAGTGATTGTTGGGTCTCTTGGACTGGTGATGGGGTTCATCATTCTTGAACTTTCCTTCTCTGATAGCATCCTCTATTCTGGTGCCTATTTCAAACACTTCTTCAAATGTTGAGATGGACTAGTAGAGTAGTTTGTCGTGGTACACTGGTTGTATGTTCTTGACCAGCATACGTACTTGCTCTTTCTCAATAGGTCTGTAGATTATTTGGGCCACTTTATTCCTCCATCTGTTCAAGAACGTAGCGAAGGACTCATTGATGTTTTGCCTAGTCGTCTCTAAGTCCCGGATGGTGACATCAAACTCTTGGTTGTAAGAGTAGTGATCAATAAAAGTTCTAGCAACATCTTCCCAGACTCAGGTCTTAGAGGCTTTAAGAGTTAGGAACCAAGATAGTGTGGCATTCTTGAGGGTTTGAGGGAATAGCATCACTATGTGCTCATGAGTGCATCTTATAGGTTGAAAGATGTTAATGCACAACTTGATGTGACTTTTTGGGTTCCCGGTCCCATCAAAGTGATCAATTTTTGGCATTTTGAAGTTCTCGGGCAGTTTCACTTTGACAGGTTCGAACATTCCTTCTAGATCTAGCATGTAATCGTTAACCCCCTTGCTCTTTCTTAGTACACTTTCTAGCTTGTCTACTTTATCCATCTTTTCTTGAAACTTTTTCTCATGTACAAGTGGCGGGACCCCATAAAAACCATTCTTCTTCCCCGTTATTCTTATGTACAAAGATGGGAGGTGGTACAAACCCAGGTGGTGGTGGTGGCATGAACCCTACTGGTGGTGGTGGGAACCCATATGGGTACAGTGGCTGCTGCTGTTTCAGTTCTTCCATGAAACTCAAAACTTGGGCCATGCGATCAGATTGCTGGCTTATGGTTTCTCCCAACTCAGTAACCTTGTTTTCTAATTCTTCCTGATTCATGTTGGAATGACTTAGCAGGCTAATTCTGACCAAATGACTGTTCGAACTTCTGACTCATGACGAGGATCCTAGTTGCTGACTTCGGGAATCTATACTGACCTACAGATTTGAGAGGAGGGGTGTATCAAATTCTGATAGTGATGACTAGACAAACAATGATAGTGATATTAACGAAGATGGACTGACTTATGTAGAGACTGACTGAGATAGTGTATGCAGACTGATGAGAATGGTGCATGCACATGAGATAAGTATGTGGATGCAAGCCCTAATCTATATGATGCTCCTATTTATAACAGATAGCAATTAAACAAGTAATGTCCTAGCCATATAGACTGTGCTAACCTTACTTTCCAGTATGCTCACCAAAGGATGACAGGGATTTTTGGGATATTTCGGGAAGTTTGGACAGAGTTTCTGGGAAAAACAGGGATTTGGAAGATTCGGAGGAATTTCCAGAAGTTATGGGAGTTTTTAGGAGAAATAGGGATTTTTGGTTGAATTGTACTGAACTTCTGGGAGAAACCAGTCTTTTGGGTATTTCTGAGAAATATGGATAGAGTTTCTAGGAGAAACAAGTATATCTGGGCATTTTTAGGTGATTTGGGCAGAGATGCTGGGATTTTTGGAGAATCTGGGAGATTTGGGGAGAACTTCTGGGAAAACAGGTATTTTGGTTATTTTTGGGAAATTTGGATAGAGTTTTTGGGAGAAACTGGTATATTTGGGAAAATCGGACAGAGTTTCTGGGAGAAACTGGTACATCTGGGAAATCTGGGAGATTTGGATGACGGTGATCATATTGTCTAGCAAGTTTTCATACTCCTATGTCTTAGGACCAACAAACAAGGTTTGCGGTGTATATCTTTGTGAACGTGGAGCAGACATCCTTGTCATGGCGCCTAGGCAGGTCAACTCAATGTGATCACATGTGAGTGATTGCTTTGGGAATCGTAAGAAAAAGGTTCTGCCTCATGTCACATAAGCGTCTACACCGCACAGGTAATCCCGTTAGCGAATACAACAGTTATATCATATTGTTCTATCTAAAAAGATAAATCAACAGCCCTATGAAAGGTTCAACAAGAATATATATATGCAAAGGCTTAGTCAAAGAGGGTCCATTGACGAGAGTTCCAATATACCGTCAGAGAGACAGTACAGAAGTGTTTACTCTTTTTGATATACCTTGGAAGGTACAGTATCAATGGTGACTTGTGCCCTGGCACAGCAAGACCTGAAAAATGTCAGTGCCGCGTTTCAGACACAGTCGAAGGGGAAAAATGCAGAGTGCAATGCGGTGAACCAGACACAGTAAAAAGATGATTTTAAGGATGCTTATTATGAGTCAAACCTCTACATTATTTTGTTTTGAAAATAAATATCCCCAGCAGAGTCGCCAGATTGTGGACACGCGGAATTCCATCTCTTGTTTGTTTTGAAATTGTTTTGAAAGGAAAAGAAAAGGTCTGTTGAAAATAGATTTAGAGTTGCCACTTGGTCTCTAAGGAACCAAGAAACCTAATTTTGACTCACCCAAATGGATAAAGGGCACCAGCCCTTCATAACCAAAGAACTTGGTTGGGGGTTTTGGTACGAGAGAGGAAGGAGCTTTTGTCGCGACTTGAACACCCTCAACTCGCCCCGTCTCTCGACGTGCCTCAATTAGCATCCAAATAATCATCTTATACTATGCATGGTTCGACAATTAATACTATGATAGGTATATTACATCACACAAGAATTTTAAAATAGAAGATCAAAAGATAAGATATCGTTCATAAGATCTTAGCCAAATATCATGCAATGCAAAAAAGTGAAAGATCACACGAACAAACCTAGGAAACATTGTCTAATCACATATCAAGTAATAAAGTTTTCCTAATCTAAGAGGACATGAATTGTTCTTGAAACAAATAATCAAAGAAATCAAAATATGCTTAGCAAGCTAGTATGATGCATGTTAATCTTTGAGAAAAGAAGACCTCTCAATCGTAGGGATGGATGAGAAAGGACGATTAGATCGAGGGGAAACATGAACGTATGATCAAGTTGATTCCTTATAATCTTCTTAGACTAGGAGTCACAAAATCTCCAAATCTTCGCATGGATGCAATGTATGTATCTAGAATGTGCCAAGGTTATAGTGTGTTTTGTGTTCATGGATTCCTAGAATGACTTAGAAGTCTAGAATGTGTAATGAATGAATGAAGGAAATCACCATGGGATATGTACAAATGTAGTATGAACTACTTCCTAAGACATGAGCTAATTTGGAGCGTATGTATGCATCAAATCAAAGGATGGAAGTAAAAGTATGCTTGCTGTGAATAGTGGACAGAACATTAACATGATATTTTGGAAATTGAAAAGAGAGGTTAGGTATATTTTCAATGCATGATTTTTTATTCAGATCTTCCTTATTGTGTCTAGATCACAACTCAAAAAGCCATTCTTTAATAAATATTACAGATTGAGAGAAATCATATGAACAATAGAGGTTACTCAGAAACAGAGTTCGTACTGTTGACGGAAATGTAAACAAATCTTAGGAAATGAAAACCAATGATCTAGGGGTCTATTTTATAAAAACCATTCCCTAAGACACTGAAATTTAAGGAAAAAATAGTTTGGGACCACTCCGTTTGGAAAAGTTTTCTGTAAAACAAGTTGAAAGTCGACCAAGCTGCTGTGATAGTAAAGGCAGAATATCTAGAGAGAATGTTTGGACCAAAATGGAATCCTTCCAAGTATTTCCAAGTCAAACCAAAAATCATGGGTGTTCTCTAATGAGTTAGAAACACTTTTCAAGTGGTCTTGCATCCATACATTGAGTATTGAGTTCTGGAGAAATCTTTGAGCTCAGATCATTCACTGTTTTGACTCACTGTTTTAATGATTTTGGGACCAACTTGAGTTTTCTTTATTGAGATCAAAATGAGAGGGTTTGAGAGGGGTTTTGAAATAGAGGTTTTGAAAGTATATTTTTAACATCAAATAGAGATTATGATCTCTTGAAATATCAACATCAAACTCATCATCAAGAACCCCCATATTATTGGAGAGCTTCATTTTTATTTTGAACATAACTTCAAGGATACCTTGGAGGTATTGAAGCTTTAATCATTATCTATTAAACATGTTTTTGAGGTCAAGAGCTACTATCTATAAGGATTCACTCACCTCAAACTTCATGTCATCATTTAGATGATGAAGAACAAGTAAGTAAATAAAGAAAAATAAAAAGAAATGAGGTAAGAAGAGATGAACATATATATAAACAAGCAAGTAAATAGCAATTAATAGATGATAATCAATGTGATATTGGACTTGTAGCTTGGTGCTTCACTCATAGATATTGACATTTGGACATGGAAGTAGCTTCCTAACTCAAGAATGCTCAAGAATGGTGAATGGGGGTATTTGGAATGTGAAGTATAAGAGAGGTAATGGAAGAAAACAAGATTAAAATTCACTTTCTTATAGAAAATCAATGGGAGAAGCTCCCTTTCCTTCTTCTAAACCTATATCTATCTCTCTTTCTCTCTACAACTTCTATGGACTTTGCACTTGCCCCCCACCAAATGAAGAGCAATGGGGGGTTTATATAGGCTAATTTGGGGGAGGTTTTGGGATTTAGAAAGTGCTCCTATTGTTCCAAACATTTGTGCACATAAAACTACATCGTTTTAGTTTTTAATTAGTCAAATTAATAAATTATAAAAATGGACTCTGTGAGGTTTGAGTACCGTCATGGCACTGGCCATGTGCCGCTATAGCATTGGCATATTGCCGCAGTGGCACTGCTCCTCAGATGCCCAGAAAATTGTATTTAGGCCCCCAGAGGTTCCGGTATTCGTGAAAAGGCCCTATTTCGTCCGAAATTCACAGAAAATGCGTATAAACTCCAAACTGAGCTTGTGATATATCGTTGGAAAGGTATCAAAGTCTAATTTCTATATAAAATGTTTTGGAGTTAGGTCACTTTGAAAAGTTTTACGGTATTCATGATAAAAGCCAATTTGCTCGCCATTTTTACCTTCGAAAATTCATAATAAATCCGTTTTAAATCCAGAAATTATGTGCGATATATCATTGGAAAGCTATTGACCTTTGGTATCCATTAAAAATGTTTGAAAATTATTAGAGTGCTCCAGTTTCAAAGTCATCTTTTAGGTCAAATCCATCAAACCTGGGATCTTCAGAAAGTTCTGTGAACCTCTGGGAGGTCTCAAAAACTGCCATTTTCGTCCAATTTTCTTTTAAAACATGTTTTAGTACTTTTAATATGATCCATAATGATCTTGGAATTTTTTGGTGAATTTGGATGATTTTGGTCAAACTCTGGTCAAACAGGGTCAAATCGATCAACGGGGACTTTCTAGGAACTTTCGGGACTTCCGGGGGTCTCTAGGAGCCGACAATTTCATCCGGTCTTGCTTTAGAACTTGTTTTATTGTTTTTCTTATGACGTAGAGCTTTTCTAGAACATTTGGTCCGAATCTGGGAGCGTTCAGGCTTTTAGGGGTATTTTGGTCATTCTGAGCATTTTGAGAGATAGAACTAACTTCTAGGAGTCCTTTTTTAGTCTTTTCGATCATTGTGAACTACCAAGCTATGGGTCTCCTAAATTAGATAGCCGACAAAATGGGGTGTCTACACCAAGTCATTTGTTTGATTCTCTCCTAAGCCAAACAAACCTTTAAGGTTGTATGTATCAACCTCTAAGATTCAATTAGAAGTTTACTAGTTCAAAATATTGACAAAAATGTATAACAAGTAGTTCACTATTTACGCCGTATGCTGATTGATGTAGAATAGAGATACACTCGAATTAAAAAGTTACGGTTGGCTTCGTTCTTCTCTTCCATTAATTTAAGATATTACATGTTTACCTATAAATAGTAGATGTCATGTGCGAGACATACGTTGTTAAATACATGTTATCTAGGCCAATTATCAGTGGTAAAGTGGCAAAATTGTCTTTGACTTTGTTAGATTTCAACCACGAATATGTTCCTCAAAAAGCTACTAAAGGGCAAGTCTTGACTAATTTTTTGGATGATCACCTATACGTAGATATAAGTCTTGAAATCCTGAAAGGGGTTGAGATTAGATATGTGTCTGTCACCCTTTGGGTGTTATGGTTTGATTGGTCTAGTACGGAAGAATCAGCAGGGGCAAGAATCATCCTCACATCCCCTTTTGGAAAAAAGACACAATTTTTTCTTAAAGTTGATTTTAAATGTTCAAATAGTCAGACTGAATATGAGGCTTTGATTGTTGGTCCTAAAATTTTGTTTGAAGTGAATGTTACAATTGTAAAGTTAATTGGGGATTTGTAATCGGTGATTAACCAATTAGGGTAAAAATACAATGTACATAATGACATTTTGGAAAAGTATCATACAGTCACTATAAGACTGATTGATAAGTACTTGGAGTCTATAGTAAAATATGTACATAGGGAAAAAAAAGAAGAAGCCAATGAATTGGCTCAGATTGCTCCTGGTCTTGGAATACCCACCGATGTTTTCCAGAGGACGATTTGGCAAAAAAAGTGTCTAAATCATCAGTTTTGGAGGATGATAATACTATTTATATGATGCCTGTCTAAACTAATGAGAATGATTGGAGAAGCCCAATCATTAATTTTATGGAAAACCCTAACACAAGTACAAATGTCAAGATCAGAAGGAACGTAATGTACTACTCCCTGGCTGATGGTGAGTTGCTTAGAAAAGCAGCAGATGAATCAGTGTTTGTAGACACCCAATTTTGACTACACTATTAGGATTTAGGTTGGACAACCTCTTGATCGATTCAATAATGAAAATTACCCTGTGGAAGGTACTAGATTTCAGATAATTGAAAAATCGGACATCGAAAAGTGATCCAAAGGTCGAGAAGCCCTTTTTCAAGCATAAAATCCCAATTTTGTTAAAAACATCTCTCACAATTCACATTTACTCAGAGAAAAAAAGAGATGAAATGTTCTAAACCCAGTATTCTAGGTATCCAGAGATTCAATTTCAAAGAAAAACTCAAATCGATGCACATTACAAAAGTAATTTGAAAAAGGAAGTCGTTTAATTTCAAAAAGATGACAAAAGTTCTAGGAGATTTTCAAACTTCAATTGTCCTTTAATTCTTATCTTAATTCTTCTCAAAAAAATTTTATACTAAAATTTAACTTGATAGCTTTCCAACAGAATGTAAACAAATGATTTGAGAGACCAAAAAGAATTGTGTAGAAAATATGAAAAAGCAGTGCACATAAAACTTGAAATAGGGCACAAGGGCAATCAGGGGAAAGAGAATAAGAGATGGACGCTCATAGAAAGGGTGTGGAGTCTTGGTTGTATGCCACCACCTACCAATTTTCACCTGCCATTGCATTTTTTGCTTCCAGACCCTTCCAGGAGGCTCCCTGTGCAAAGAAATGACCCAAAAACCGCGTCAAGGCACTGAATTGGCCATTTAAACCCCATTTTGATGTAATACCATGTATTTTTAGTATTTAATAATACAAAGAGATTCTATATAATTTCTTTGTCCATACTTGAAGTTTCATTTTCAAGTGATTGAAGTTGTTTCAAGAGATCGAGAGTTTTAAGGTTCAAGCAATCGAACCCTTTTTGAGCGATCAAAACCCTACCGACATGAATTTGTTATGTGTCCTCTTTTTCAATCGATCAACACGGTCTCAATTGATCAAACCTGGTCGATCTGGTCCCATACGATTGAAGTCGATTTGATCGATCAAACTTGACTTCAAATCTTATCTTAGTTTGTGCGTTGGAATGCCGCCTGCCCTTCCTCTTCTTCCTATATATATGTTATGATTATGCATGTGAGTTTTGTTAAGTTCAAAAATTTGAGACAGAGAGAGAAAGTGTGTGTATGTGTGTGTGTTTAGATATATATGCATATCTATATATCTACATATATAGATATATACACATATATTTATATCTATTCTGTCCAAGAAGAGGGAAGAAGAGGAGTTGAAGAAGGAGAAGAAAAAGAGAAAGAGAGGATAGAGAGAGAGGAGGCCATGTGAGAGAGAGAGAGAGAGCCCAGGCTTAACATTTCAAAACACGACCTTACGACGTTCAGTGAGTTCTAAAACCACTCGATAGCCTTAGTCTATTGGTTTTGAGTTTTTGGACGTACTAATGGACCCAAACATGCCTTAACTATTTTGTATGTTCACTGTCTAGTCTTATGGAGAAGATGACATTCGATCGAACGAACATAGTTTAATTGATCGAAGACCCTAAGTCTTAATCGATCGAAATGACTTCAATTCATCGAGACCATCTTACCTTCAATCAATCGAGCTTTACTTTCTTCCATCGATTAAGATGACTTCAATTGATCGAACCTTTTAGAACATGGTTGTTAATGGTTAGTTATAATATGCACTGCTAAACTTTTCATATATCGATGCACACTTCCAATAAACAATAACTGATGAATAAAGGGATTATGGGATACAGTAATAAGATAATTGTACGGGTAACATGCTCAGGATCAAACATTAATAATAGCTAATTCTAATTGAGTTTGATAAGTTTGTTCATTCCAATCAGTGTAGTCAGGCTATACAAGACTGTCATGTATCAATAGTAGTACAAAAGTAGGTTTGTTAGGTTCTTGGATGGTTATGGGAGGTATACATTCTCAAACATGGTAAACAAATGAATGTGTCTATAACATGTAGTGGCTAGGAATATGTCGATATCGATAAGTCCTGGCTATAGAATAGATGTGTCTTTGCTCAAAGCATTAAATCCCTGACTTACGGTGGACTGAGCATATGTCCTTAAAATCGGGGGATGGACTGGCGTAGTGTCTATGCTATGCGGTGTATGCGGTAGATCACTTCTATGACTTGTTGTGTTATGCGGTAGATGGTATCTATAACTTATGGTGACACTATAGATAGAGAATTGGTATATCCAGGTATATCACAATCAAGTCTTTCATTGACGAGTCTGATGTTCTGGGTTCTAGTATATTAGACATGAGTAATCAATTAACGAGTAAGGAATAAAGAAATTATATTATTAGTAACATTACTATATACCGTGCCTAACTGGTAATCAATGTACCTATGATACTTTGGGAGTTTCTATTCACTCAACTAAAGTATCTTGATGGCATTTATGCCTGGACATTTTCCATCCAGGCTACCCTATCCCTATTTATATAGGTGATGGAGCTTATGACAATGGCTACTACCCGGAGGGGTAGTATGTAGAGGGTGGCCCCAGCGATGATGGTCGTGTCAAGGGAGACTATTATGGTGATGGCTATGTTTACGCCAACGGAAGATCAAAAGACGAATATTAGCTTATGTTGTCTACTTTACCTTGCTATTGGACTTTATAATAAATGGGTACTTGGGTATAAGTTGCTTTCAGACCTGCTGTATTTCCTGTAGCGCACCTGATGTTGTAATAACTTTTGTAATATATTCAGTTATGTATGTTTTTGTTCCTGTTGTTTGGTTAGACTAGTACTGTGTGGTGTGGATAATTTAGTGACACTCACCGATCATTCCCTATAGACCCAAAAAGGAAATTTATTTTACTTTATTTTTACTGTTCTGGGGTGTGACAAGAATTTTGGTATTAGAGCCTTAGGTTTGCTAATTTCATTCACTTATTTTCCAACACCATTTGTTATTAGCATTTAAGATCCCTGAGATGAGATATGAGTTTAAGATAAATTCACATTTTTTGACGATAGATAGTTTATCTTGTAGGATATCATGCATCCAGACTTCCATATGTTTGTGGACGATTTATTTGAAGGACATATGATCCACGGGGATACAGTGGAGCCAACCATTCTATAGATATACCATAGCCACATTCCGTAGATAGCTACTTGTTATTTGGAGGAAAAGATGTGGACTTCTCTTTATGTCATGGGCACAACACACCCGACGGAGATATGTATGGATGTGTATCACTATGTGATGACCCGAGTAGCCATATACCTAAAGATAGCTTGATTTATCCAGAGTTAGCTAGAGATGGATGTGATCAATTTACGAGTTATTTTAGTAGGGCCTACTTTACCGGAGCCTGTACTTATACCTACACAGGTAGCCACACCATCACCGGTACCCGATGTACCAGTTCCAATACCTCAAGATTAGCCTAATGATCTAGAGCTTGAGCCAATTCAGGGTGAGGAGGACCCTGAGCCAGAGGATGGGGACGATGAGTATCTAGCAGAGAAGGAGCCTGCAAATGACGATGATGATGAGCCAGTTGATGACCCAGAGGAGCCAAAGTATGTTCCCTATAAGGAACCAGAGCCAGAGATGGATCTTTAGCTAGAGAACCTAGTAGTGGACCCAGAGGACCTCAAGGCCATAGAGGCATATATCGCTATTGGAGAGGATATCGCCATGGTAGAGGGAGATAAGATTATGGAGATAGCAAAGGAGAATGTTCCCAAGGAGGAGGAGGTCATTGTGTCAGAGATACCCATTGAGCCTGAGTTACCAGCCAGACCTATATTACATATGGTAGCCATGGCTAATATGGCAATAGGATGGGTTGCCGATATGGCCGGTCAGCCAGCTGGATTTGTCATAGGAAAGGCTGCATTGGCAGGGGACATGGACATAGTTGATGGATTTGCTGCAGTAGCTATCGATTTCACTAATCAGGCAATGATGGCAGACACACTAGAGGAAGCTAATGTAGGGATGGTTCAGGGTTGTGATATTGGAGTAGTAGTCGAAGATCTTATCGCACCGGTTAAGGATGATCCCCTTGAGGAGATGGATATTATTTAAGAGGACGAGACACTGCCAGTTGGATCAGATACTGACGATTTTTAACTTAAGCCTGCAAGGTTTAGATTTTTGTTAATTTTATCAGAATATGTTGTTCACATGATTTTTGGGAGCTTGAGAGAGAGCTGTTAGACCATAGTTTTGTATAGATGCATACAAGTAGTAGTAGCATTGTAAATAGCTAACCTTAGTACTTTTAATCGTTTATGTCCCATGCGGTACATAGTTTGACTATTGTGTACTATGCAGTACATCTTTTGATATATTTATATGAGCAATACTTTTGAGATATCTGTGATATGATTTTGATTTGATGTTGTTATGAGTTGATATTTAGAACTGATAGTTCATCTCATTCATCTCCTTATCTTGATATTGTTTCTTCGAAAAGACTTTTAGCTAATCCATAGGTCTTTTGCAGGTACACTTCACATGAGATCACTATGGTTGGACCTAGAAGGAATCCACCATGACTTGTAGCACCCATTCCAGAAGGCATGGTTTCTACAAGTGTCTTTGAGGCATTTATGTAGATGATGGAGCATGTAGGTGACACCAACAACCATGCTACCAATCAACGACCCGTCCAACCTCCTGTTGCACCCCTTTCCACCGAGACAGACCAGAGATAAATTGATAGAATGTTTCCACAACCTATACCTAGAGAAGTTCGATGGGTTAATCCAGACATGGAAAGTTGAATAGTGGATAAGAGAGATGAAGTTGATATTTGAATCCTTGGAGTGTAATGAGCAGGATATGTGTCGTCCTACTACGTTTTAGTTGACATACACGCTGCAGATTGGTTGGAATCCAAATATACCACCATAGGAGTTGAAGCTGAAGCGGAATGCCTTGGGGGACATTTAAAGGAAGATTTCTAGAGAAGTACTTTCTGAAAGATGAAGAGGACCAACAAGAGAAGAATTGCATGAGCCTGGTCCAAGGAGGGTAGGCTGTATGGGAATATAAAATATAGTTTGAACGATTGTTGAGAATCACTTCACACATGATTGACACCCCACCCCACCGAAGAAGGTGAAGTAGTTTCACCAGGGACTGAACCCCCCATGAAATATGATGACTGGGCACTTGAATAAGAGTTTTGAAGGATTTATGAGACTTACTGTGAGTCTGGAAAAGGATGCTTATCCAGTACAGTGACAACAGATGAACTTACCCCAATCTATGGGAAATTTTTTACAACAGACAAATTTCCAAAACCCGCAGCCAAGGAATACCCAATGGTGGAGACCTCAGGGTAACATTCAAGGAAATAAGCGCACCTGTGATGGAGCTAGGAAGTCTCAGCAGAATTATCCTCAATCCCAACAATATCATTAGTAGGGACTATGACCTCAGGCATTGCTTACTGTACCACAGTTATGTTGTTGGGTTTGTGCCCTCAAACCATTACTTTATGTATGAGACATTAGCATTATAATATATTGATATCAACTTTACATTTCATTGTGTATGTTTCTTTCATGAGATGATTGTTTTATCCTTAAGTATCATAGTAAGCAATTCGTGTGTGTATGAGATACACATAAGTGAGATACGAATTACTATTCTTTGATACTTAGAATATGTCACAGTGGATGATGAGACTGGATACCTCATCAGGTCTACACTGTAGCATAATTAACTACCATTGGATGGAGTGATTAATCTTAATCACTAGAGTGTAGCTCTTAGTTGATATGCTAGTGCTTATAGTGCATTGACGGACCTGAGCTTTCCTATTGACGCTTAAGGCTGTCAACAGTCAATAGGAACTCATAACTTATATAAGGTACGTGTTCTCAATCTTGAGATGATTATGAACACAGACTATGGATATGGCTGCTTTGACTTACCAATCAGTGAGGTCTATAGAAGATCAACACCTGGGTATCTTGGGTATGTCATGTCCATAGGGTTGTGAACATATATTGTCAAGATAGAATCTACCCTCTGATTCAGAGTAAGCATTCCCTTGAGAATGTCACCAAGTTGATTACTGAGTACTGCAGTCTTGTTGATAAGAGTTATCAACATGTTTGGTAATCATGAGTAGTGAATGAGACTCAAGGAATACAAGAAGTAATCATGATTCAGGTTGACAGTAACAGTTATCCGACTACCTGAATATGATTACGAATGCTGACGGTAGAGGGACATTAGTACACCATACAAGTCTAGTTATCGCTTTGGATATGTTCTTTTGCGTTGGAGTTCAGTTATCGTTTTATAGTAGAATAAACGTTAACTGACCAGTTAGTTAGTTTGCTGATCAAAGAGTTTGGTCATGGTAATTAACAAACTGGTCTGAGCCAACAATAAAGAGCCTAGGAGGTCCCACTCTTAGCTCCGCTAGGATGCTTGGAAAGACACTTGAGGAAGCTGTTAAGACAAGTTCGATCGATTGAAGTATGTTCGATCGATTGAAGTCAGCAGGTTCGATCGATCGAGAATGGTTCGATCGATCGAAGTCACTTCGATCGATCGAAGTCTAGGTCGGTTCTGGAAATCTATAAATAGGGCAGCTGCGTTCTGGAAGTAAGTGATCGTCGTTTTTATACGCAGAAGCTGCAGAAACTATCATAGTCTTCCCAAAACCTTCCTATCCTCTCTATTAGAGTTCCCACGAACCCTAGTCTTTTCGGCAGGCATCCGCAGGAGTCATAAGGGTGAAGATCATCTAGTGGAGGCTGCTGGAAGTTAAAGTTTCAGAATTGGGTTCAAGACACTAAGGTATAATTCTTGCACCCCCTTGTACGCATCTATGGAATTGACGAGTAGTAGATCCTGGAATACCAAAAGTTTTATAACTTAACCTATTTCCGCTGCGCGTTTAAACTCTAACTTTAAACCACTTTTTCTTTCAATTGGTATCAGAGCCACGCTCGTTTGGATCTATAGATGCGTTTTTGGAACCCTAGTTTTGATTTGCATGTTGATTTTAGAACTGTTTTCGAAACTGCATTGTCACAGATCTGTTTCTGCAGTGTTATCGCAGCAGAATACAAAACTGTGATTGCATAGGATGCAAGGTGGGTTCGATCGATCGAACTTGTTTCGATCGATCGAACATTCTGTTCTCAATCGATCGAACTAGTTTCGATCGATCGAAGCCTTCTGGTGTTCGATCGATCGAATAGTGTTAGATCGATCGAGACAGATTCTCTGTCCAGGTGTTCTGTTCACAGTTGTAAAGGTTTTTTAAATTATACTTTAATCTTAAATAATTTCTGTAAAATTTTTAAATCATTCTATGAAACAGAATGTTCAAGCGATTGAACAGTGTTCAATCGATCGAAGGTTCGAGCGATCGAACGGTCTTCGATCGATCGAACTGTGACAGAGAAGTAAGATGCTATTTTAAGTTCTAATTCAGTATGTAAAGTGTTTATATACTGTGTGAATCAATTAAGTGTTCCAATAGTTACATATATTTGTTATGTATGTGTGGATGCGTGTACGACTAACCCTTTTGCAGCAAAATTAGTCGCTATCTCCCATGGCACCAAGTCATTTAAATATTTATATTTAAATTGTTTGAGATTGGTGCATGTTGTAATTTATTAATGGTTTGGTTTTAAGGCGTATGTAAAGGGCGCTGCGGCTTCAATCCTACGAAAAGGAAAGTCGCACCGGTTTCCCTAGCCTTTTATTTCTTTTTTGCTATTTCCTTTTTCTAGATAAATTGTAAGCTTCAAAAGAAGCATAGGTCCAATGTAATAGAATTAGAAATTCCATGAAGATGGAGCAAGGAGCCGTTGTCCATAAAGATGGAGCCGGAGGCGACCAAACCAAGAAGGTGGTTCTATGGAAATAGAGCCATGGGAGATAGAGGCATTGTTTGAATGCCTATATTTCATTTTAGTTTTTGTTTTATGTGCTTGTTTTGTGATTGGCGTATAATACATTGTTGCATGCACTTAAAACAAGTTTTCTAAAATAAAATTCAAAAACCGTTTTCAACACATTAGCAAACATTGGATGTTTATGGGTAGTGTGTGGAAACATTTTTCAAAAGCAAAATCCTTAATTTACTAAATCTAGTGGGAGAGGGTCTTATCAAATAACACCCACGATCTTCCATTAACGGTTCATTGTAAGATGAGTAGTGTATTCTGTGTCACCTCGCCAGGGGTGATCATTTCATACGGAGGGTACACTGCTCATTGGTTACTAGATGTGAACTTCCTATGGATAGGATAAATCAGACGTGTTAGAGGGTGACCACCACACGGAGGCGCTACTTGAGACGGTTGTGATTGGATCCTAGTTAATGGTACACACTAGCTAAGCTATGGATAAGGGATCCCACACAGGGCATTATTCAGAAACTTAGAGATCAAATAGGTTCGGGAGTCATGGCTATTTTGCAAGAGTTGCATAGCGGATAAGTCATGATAAATCGAAAGATCGAACATTGACCACCACACGGAGGCTTTATTCTTTCGTTTCGATATTCCGGCGACTTTGTTTTTAAATAAGAGTTTTAAGGATTCTTTTATTTCAAACTGTCAATTCTGATATCCATATTTATTTTGTTTGTTTGATTTCCAGTAATCATAATGTCTAGATCTGCATTTAGTCCACTTGCTACCATACTCACTCAAAACAAGTTAACTGGAAATAACTACACTGAATGGAAACGTAACCTTGACATCGTTTTAACTGCGGAGGATCACATATATGTCCTCACCACCCCAAGCCCTGAAGAACCCGCGGCAAATGCTTCGGCAGCTGCCAGACGCGAGTTCGACAAATGGAAGAAGTCGAATGGAATGGCCCGTTGTTACATTCTGGCCTCAATGGCTGGTGTGTTACAACACCAATTCCAATCGAACGATTCTGCCAGTGACATTATCACATGTAATACCCGCTATTTTTAAATATTTATTTCCCAAGATGAATAAGTGTTTTTATGTTGTTATTGTAATATTCAGTATTTATAGAACTCGTTTATAAATTTTCAGAATTTTTAGAAACAGAAATTTAGCAGATTTGTGAATATCTGGTATATTTGGACCAGTTATGATTTTCCAACCAAACATGCCCTAAGGAAATAATTATCCTTGGAACCTTTAACTCTTGGTAATTGCAAGGTGAGGTCCCTCCTTGGTTCCTATATATATGAGACCATTCCATTACATTTATCCTTAGACATATAAGGTTGAGAAGTCATCCTAATGCACACACACAAACACCAAGAACACCAAGAACGCACACACAAACACCAAGAACACCAAGAACACACACACAAACACCAAGAACACCAAGAACACACCTAGTACACCAAGAACACCAAGAACGCACACACAAACACCAAGAACACCAAGAACACACCTAGTACACCAAGAACACCAAGAACGCACACACAAACACCAAGAACACCAAGAACACACCTAGTACACCAAGAACACCAAGAACGCTATTTGAAGCCGGAATTTTATATTCGAAGATTCTTCGGGTTTTCTCGGCATTATTATTCTGCGAATTTAGGTGAGTCTCCAACTCACTCAGCTATTTATATTACACTTTGTTATGAATATATGATTATGATTATGTGATGTATATACGTATTATATTATGTATTTATATTTTTTGTGCGTATAAATACGGTATTCTGATATAGTATAATACGGTATAAATATAGTATTCTGATATAGTATAATACGGTATAAATATGGTATTCTGATATAGTATAATACGGTATAAATACAGTATTATGATATAGTATAAATACGATATTCTGGTTTTCAAATACGGTATAAATACGATAAACTGGTATTTTCAAATACGACTGAAATCTAGATGGATTCTTAATGAGGATCAAA
This sequence comes from Hydrangea macrophylla, assembly GCA_033977485.1. Classification (NCBI taxonomy): domain Eukaryota; kingdom Viridiplantae; phylum Streptophyta; class Magnoliopsida; order Cornales; family Hydrangeaceae; genus Hydrangea; species Hydrangea macrophylla. The sequence goes on along the minus strand of CM066984.1, from coordinate 26,791,991 downwards.
AACTCTTAACTTCCAACATGAATACTTATTTATTTAATCTCACGGAACTTTTATAAAATTCGGTTGTGGACGTACAAAACTGGAAAATGACCAAAATACCCCTGTGCCCTATTTTTACTAGAATCATACATGATGTCTAATATTTCATTCTAGTTTTGGTTTGAATGTTGTTATATGTAATACCATGTATTTTCCTTGTATTGTTATATCCTTTTGATATATGTTGAGATAATAATGAAATTGAAAGGCCGACGTGCATAGTAGTGGGTCTGTCGACCACAATGGTCGATACTATTTATGATTGGTACGTATAAATGCGGTCACGAAGATCGTAACACATTGGGCGAGTTGGCCAGAGTAACATATGGGCGAGTTGGCCAGAGTAACACATTGGGCGAGTTGGCCAGAGTAATACATTGGGCGAGTTGGCCAGAGTAATACATTGGGCGAGTTGGCCAGAGTAACATATGGGCGAGTTGGCCAGAGTAACACATTGGGCGAGTTGGCCAGAGTAACACATTGGGCGAGTTGGCCAGAGTAACACATTGGGCGAGTTGGCCAGAGTAACACATTGGGCGAGTTGGCCAGAGTAATACATTGGGCGAGTTGGCCAGAGTAATACATTGGGCGAGTTGGCCAGAGTAACATATGGGCGAGTTGGCCAGAGTAACACATTGGGCGAGTTGGCCAGAGTAACACATTGGGCGAGTTGGCCAGAGTAATACATTGGGCGAGTTGGGCAGAGTAACATATTGGGCGAGTTGGCCAGAGTAAAGTATTGGGCGTTTTGGCCAGGATGTATCAGGGGCGTGTTGGCCAAAGTATATCGGGGCGTTTGGCTAGATTATATGGGACTGCGTGTCAAGAGTGAACAGACCGTAGGTATGGGACTACGTGTCTGATTAATGTAGACCCAAGATTCTATGTTATGTGTGAGACTGCGTGTCAAGAGTGAACATACCGTAGGTATGGGACTACGTGTCTGATTAATGTGGACTCAAGAGTCTATGTTATGTGTGAGACTGCGTGTCAAGAGTGAACATACCGTAGGTATGGGACTACGTGTCTGATTAATGTGGACCCAAGAGTCTATGTTATGTATTGGGAGATTTGGGACGATGTCCATTGTTAGATATTGGGTTAGTGCATACATGCATACGAACGATGAGATGATCCTTTTTATTGATGTTGTTGTTATATGCTACATATCTGTAGATACTCTGTTAGTATTTGCATTTACTCGGCTTTCGTAGCTGACGGCGTTTTATGCCGCTGGATATTCAACGTCCAGCTGGCCAGGGCCTTGAGTATGCAAGTGATGCATACATGGATAGGTACCACGAGGAAGGAGCCTACGATGATGGAGGCTATGCTGGTGCTGACTACTACGCAAGTTGAAGGCTGGAAGCTGTGCCGTAGTTAGCTCGTGTTTATGTTTAGAGACTTTTGAAATAGTTACGTTTATTATAGGTACATGTTGCCATAACACTTTATTTGTACTTCTGCGATACTTATGGTTTGTAATAGTTAGTATTGAAGTCTGATTATAAATATCAACCCTAGAACTTTCCAATATGTGGTTTGAATCATTACTCTGATGGTTTGACTTTGGTTATGGACAATATGGTGACTTTCAACTGTCATGGCCTACGGGTCCAAAAAGGAATTTATTTTCTCTATTTTTGCTACTGCGGGGCGTGACAGGATTTTTGGTATCAGAGCCTAGGTTTAGTAGTCGCGTTCACCAATTGTCCAACATTTCTTGAGTATGAACCTACGATTCCTTGAGATAAGAGGTTGACTCTCTCAGTAATCGTTTTTGAATTATTCGTATATAGTTGCTTTGCTATTAATGTGATAATAGTTATAGCTATTATGTTTAGTTGCGAGTTATTTTATAACTATTACGTTTAATTTTGAAACTATTTTCTATGACTATTTTTGGGTTGACGACTAACCGAGAGATGTCTGTTTAGGTACCCAACCTTACTGCATCGATGGCAGGAATGCCTACTCGGAATCGTCCCGCTCAGATTGAAGATGTCCCCCAAGCTGTTGATCCGACCGGATTATTCGAAGCCTTTGTGCGTAGAATGGAACGGATCAACAATCCTAACATGCACAACAGAAATAGTCATGGACCACCCCCGCGACCAGTTGAGGATAGAATAGTGGAGCGTTTTCGTCACTTTCGTCCGGAGAAGTTTGACGGGAATACTGAGCCGTGGCAGGCAGAACAGTGGCTCCGAGAGATGGAAGCAATCTTCGACACCCTGGGATGCAATGAGATAGAGAAGCGTCGACTGGCGACATTCCAGTTGACTTATGCGGCTGCCGATTGGTGGGAATCGGAGAAGGCAACCGTAGGAGAAGATGCTGCCGGAAGAATGCCATGGATCATCTTTAAGGGATTATTTTTGGAGAACTACTTTCCTCAGACAGAGAGGAACAGGAAGGAGAGAGAATTCATCGAGCTAAGGCAAGGGAACCTTACCGTGAGGGAATATACGGTGCAGTTTGAACGATTATCCCATTTTGCTCTTCATATGATCGATACTCCAGAGAAGAAAAATAGGCAGTATCACCAGGGCCTCTCACTGCCACTACAACGGATGACTCTGAATCATCAGGGTCAAACCTTCAAGGCCATGGTAGGAATGGCAGTCGGTCATGAGGATATTAATGGACGGGAGCAAGGACGTTTTGGGAATCGGCTACCACCCAGAGGTAACCCAGGACCTAGACCTCCGATGCGATTCCAAGGGAACAAGCGTAGCTGGAATGCAGAGAGAAGGCCACAACTGGCGTTTCCCCAGAATCGTTATGATATGAACCCAGCTCCTCCTCCACAAGGACTTCCTGTCGTTACTGGAGGAAATACTGGTGGATGCCTTAATTGCGGAAAGCCAGGTCATTTGGCTAAGGACTGCCGAGCTTCCAAGAACTACAACAGGGCGAGCATTCTCTGTTACAACTGCAACAAGCATGGCCACATCAGCAAGGATTGCAGAGCACCCCGTAGGGCATACAACGGACCAGCTGCTCAGGGCCAAGTTGGACAGGCTCGTATGAATGCTATCCTCCCCGAGAACGCGGGATTTGATGAGACTGAACAGCAGAACATGGAAGGTACTCTTACGTTATTCAGCACTCGAGTTAAAGTTCTATTTGATACTGGTGCTTCGAATTCGTTTGTTGCTATCGGAATTGTTCAACTTTTGGGTTTAGTACCCCAGGCGCTTGATGTAGCCCTGAATGCGGTATCGCCTTTGAGAGTAACCGTAAAATTAGGGAAAGTGTGCAAGGACTGTACTTTAACCCTCGAGGATAGAATTCTTCCCGCAGATCTAATCGTTTTGTCAATGAGGGAATTTGACATCATCTTAGGATTTGATTGGCTCACGAAGTATCGTGCCAAGATGGACTGTGCCAATAGGATGATTACCTTTTTGGTATCAGGAAGTCAGTCTTTTGATTTTCAATGCAACCCTTCTAGCGATGCTTTTCTCACTAGCCGTCTAGCAGCTATCGAGAGCTCGAGTTCGGAACACACTGTTGCACAGATTCCTGTAGTCCGAGACTTTGAGGATGTGTTTCAGAGTATTCTTGGACTGCCACCTAAGCGGGAGATTGATTTCTGTATTGAGTTAGTGCCTGGCACTTCACCGAAATCAAAGGCTCCTTATCGGATGGCACCAACGGAGATGCAAGAATTGAAGAAGCAAGTTCAAGAGCTAGAAGATCTCAAGTTCGTTCGACCCAGCACGTCACCTTGGGGAGCGCCGGTGTTATTTGTTAAGAAGAAAGACGGAACTCAGCGACTTTGTATCGACTATAGGGAGCTCAACAAGGTCACGATTAAGAATAAGTACCCACTCCCTATAATCGATGATCTGTTTGATCAGTTGCAAGGAGCGACGACTTTCTCGAAGATCGACCTACGATCTGGATATCACCAATTGTTGGTTCGACCTGAGGATATTTCAAAGACTGCTTTTAGGACGAGGTATGGGCATTATGAATTCTTGGTTATGTCTTTTGGATTAACCAACGCCCCAGCGGTATTCATGGACCTAATGAATAGAGTATTTAGGCCCTACTTGGACCAGTTCATTATCGTGTTCATAGATGATATTCTGATCTACTCCAAGACCGAGGAGGAACATGAGGGACATGTAAGGATCGCACTACAGACCCTCCGAGATAACCAACTGTATGCGAAGTTCAGTAAGTGCGAGTTTTGGCTGAAAGAAGTCAAGTTCTTAGGACATGTTGTCTCACAAGATGGAATAGCAGTAGACTTGTCAAAGACAGACGCAGTTCTGGATTGGGATATACCAACGACTGCCACAGAAGTCAGAAGTTTTCTTGGTCTAGATGGATACTACCGGAGATTTGTGGAAGGATTCTCCAAGATCGCAGCTCCTCTTACCGGACTAACGAAGAAGGATTTGAAGTTTGAATGGGGTAACAAGCATGAACGAGCATTCCAAGAATTGAAGGAGAGATTGACTACAGCGCCAGTGCTTGCGATACCTAAGAGCGGTGAGCAGTTCACCATTTATAGCGACGCATCACACCAAGGACTCGGATGTGTTTTGATGCAAGATGGGAAGGTAATCGCATATGGATCACGACAATTGAAGCCTCACGAGTTAAATTACCCGACGCATGACCTCGAGCTAGCCGCGATTGTTTTTGCACTCAAGATTTGGAGGCATTATCTCTACGGTGAGAAGTTTGATCTGTTTTCGGATCATAAGAGTCTGAGATACTTATTCTCTCAAAAGGAGTTGAACCTGAGGCAACGACGTTGGATGGAATTATTGAAAGACTATGATTTCACGTTGCAGTATCACCCTGGGAAAGCAAACGTAGTAGCCGATGCTTTAAGTCGGAAACCCAGGAGGATAATAGTAGCTTCTCTTATGATCAAAGAATGGCAAGCATTGGGAACTTTGGCTGAATTCGGTATTCAAGCCTCAGATTCAGGTGAAGGACGACACTTTGGATGTTTGGTAGTACAACCGACACCTATCAGTCGTATCCTTGAAGCACAGAGGAAGAATGAAGGACTTCAAGAGTGGTTTGCGAGCAATGCAGTGAAGGAACCAGAGAATTCGAGTATTGGTTCGGATGGAGCACTCAGATGCAGAGGCAGACTTTGTGTGCTAGATGAAGACAATCTTAGAAAATACATAATGGATGAAGCGCACAAGTCGCGAATGACTATCCACCCAGGAGGCACAAAGATGTACAAAGATTTGAAGAGAAACTTGTGGTGGGAAGGAATGAAACGAGAAGTTGCGGAACACGTGTCTCAATATCTCACGTGCAAGCAAGTGAAGGCGGAACATCAAAAGCCTCCAGGACTTCTACAACCATTACCAGTTCCCGGATGGAAGTGGGAACATATAACTATGGATTTCGTGGTAGGTTTGCCAAGGTCTCAGCAAAACCACGATGCTATTTGGGTAGTTGTGGATCGACTTACAAAATCGGCGCATTTCATAGCTTATAGTATGTCGTATCTAGTCGAACGTTTGAGTCGGATGTACATACAACAAGTTGTGCGACTGCACGGTGTACCTGTATCAATCGTATCAGACCGTGATTCAAGATTCACTGCAGAGTTTTGGAAAAGTCTACAGACAGCATTGGGGACTTCGTTAAACTTGAGCACTGCCTTTCATCCACAGACTGATGGGCAGACTGAACGAGTTAACCAAGTGATGGAGGACATGCTTCGAGCGCGTGTTATTGATTTTGAGAGCTCATGGGAGACTCATCTACCGCTGATAGAATTTGCGTACAATAACAGTCACCACTCGAGCATAGGAATGGCACCCTTTGAGGCATTATACGGAAGACCGTGTCGATCGCCTTTGTGTTGGGCAGAGGTCGGAGACAATCAACTGCTTGGACCGGAATTAGTTCGGGAAACTAACGAGAAGATACAAATCGTGAAAGAAAGGATGCGAACGGCGCAGAGTAGACACAAGAGTTACGCAGATAAACGTCGCAGGAGTTTGGAATTCAGTGTTGGAGATCATGTGCTACAAAAGGTATCTCCAGTGCGAGGAATTGTCAGATTTGGGCAGAAGAGAGGAAAGCTAGCACCGCGTTTCATTGGACCATTTGAGATCCTTGAACGTGTAGGAAAAGTTGCCTACCGACTCGCGTTACCGCCTAAGATGTCGGGAGTACACAACGTGTTTCATGTTAGCATGTTAAGAAAGTGTGCTCACAATCCGAGTCATGAGATCAACTTTGAGGACATTGAAGTTAACGATAATGTGTCATTTCATGAAGGACCAGTGCGAATTCTGGATTGGGGAATTAAGAAGCTGAGAAGTAAGGAAATTCCGTTGGTGAAGATACAGTGGAAGTTTCACGACGAAGGAGAAGCATCATGGGAGCTAGAGTCAGAGATGCGTGAGAAGTACCCGGAATTGTTCAACGATGCTTAGTTCGGATTTCGGGGACGAAATCTTCAGTTAGTGGGGGATGATGTAATACCCGCTATTTTTAAATATTTATTTCCCAAGATGAATAAGTGTTTTTATGTTGTTATTATAATATTCAGTATTTATAGAACTCGTTTATAAATTTTCAGAATTTTTAGAAACAGAAATTTAGCAGATTTGTGAATATCTGGTATATTTGGACCAGTTATGATTTTCCAACCAAACATGCCCTAAGGAAATAATTATCCTTGGAACCTTTAACTCTTGGTAATTGCAAGGTGAGGTCCCTCCTTGGTTCCTATATATATGAGACCATTCCATTACATTTATCCTTAGACATATGAGGTTGAGAAGTCATCCTAATGCACACACACAAACACCAAGAACACCAAGAACGCACACACAAACACCAAGAACACCAAGAACACACACACAAACACCAAGAACACCAAGAACACACCTAGTACACCAAGAACACCAAGAACGCACACACAAACACCAAGAACACCAAGAACACACCTAGTACACCAAGAACACCAAGAACGCACACACAAACACCAAGAACACCAAGAACACACCTAGTACACCAAGAACACCAAGAACGCTATTTGAAGCCGGAATTTTATATTCGAAGATTCTTCGGGTTTTCTCGGCATTATTATTCTGCGAATTTAGGTGAGTCTCCAACTCACTCAGCTATTTATATTACACTTTGTTATGAATATATGATTATGATTATGTGATGTATATACGTATTATATTACGTATTTATATTTTTTGTGCGTATAAATACGGTATTCTGATATAGTATAATACGGTATAAATATAGTATTCTGATATAGTATAATACGGTATAAATACAGTATTATGATATAGTATAAATACGATATTCTGGTTTTCAAATACGGTATAAATACGATAAACTGGTATTTTCAAATACGACTGAAATCGAAACGGATTCTTAATGAGGATCAAAAACTCTTAACTTCCAACATGAATACTTATTTATTTAATCTCACGGAACTTTTATAAAATTCGGTTGTGGACGTACAAAACTGGAAAATGACCTAAATACCCCTGTGCCCTATTTTTACTAGAATCATACACGATGTCTAATATTTCATTCTAGTTTTGGTTTGAATGTTGTTATATGTAATACCATGTATTTTCCTTGTATTGTTATATCCTTTTGATATATGTTGAGATAATAATGAAATTGAAAGGCCGACGTGCATAGTAGTGGGTTTGTCGACCACAATGGTCGATACTATTTATGATTGGTACGTATAAATGCGGTCACGAAGATCGTAACACATTGGGCGAGTTGGCCAGAGTAACATATGGGCGAGTTGGCCAGAGTAACACATTGGGCGAGTTGGCCAGAGTAATACATTGGGCGAGTTGGCCAGAGTAATACATTGGGCGAGTTGGCCAGAGTAACATATGGGCGAGTTGGCCAGAGTAACACATTGGGCGAGTTGGCCAGAGTAACACATTGGGCGAGTTGGCCTGAGTAACACATTGGGCGAGTTGGCCAGAGTAACACATTGGGCGAGTTGGCCAGAGTAATACATTGGGCGAGTTGGCCAGAGTAACATATGGGCGAGTTGGCCAGAGTAACACATTGGGCGAGTTGGCCAGAGTAATACATTGGGCGAGTTGGCCAGAGTAACATATTGGGCGAGTTGGCCAGAGTAAAGTATTGGGCGTGATGGCCAGGATGTATCAGGGGCGTGTTGGCCAAAGTATATCGGGGCGTTTGGCTAGATTATATGGGACTGCGTGTCAAGACTGAACATACCGTAGGTATGGGACTACGTGTCTGATTAATGTGGACCGAAGAGTCTATGTTATGTGTGAGACTGCGTGTCAAGAGTGAACATACCGTAGGTATGGGACTACGTGTCTGATTAATGTGGACCCAAGAGTCTATGTTATGTATTGGGAGATTTGGGACGATGTCCATTGTTAGATATTGGGTTGGTGCATACATGCATACGAACGATGAGATGATCCTTTTTATTGATGTTGTTGTTATATGCTACATATCTGTAGATACTCTGTTAGTATTTGCATTTACTCGGCTTTCGTAGCTGACGGCGTTTTATGCCGCTGGATATTCAACGTCCAGCTGGCCAGGGCCTTGAGTATGCAGGTGATGCATACATGGATAGGTACCAGGAGGAAGGAGCCTACGATGATGGAGGCTATGCTGGTGCTGACTACTACGCAAGTTGAAGGCTGGAAGCTGTGCCGTAGTTAGCTCGTGTTTATGTTTAGAGACTTTTGAAATAGTTACGTTTATTATAGGCACATGTTGCCGTAACACTTTATTTGTACTTCTGCGATACTTATGGTTTGTAATAGTTAGTATTGAACTCTGATTATAAATATCAACCCTAGAACTTTCCAATATGTGGTTTGAATCATTACTCTGATGGTTTGACTTTGGTTATGGACAATATGGTGACTTTCAACTGTCATGGCCTACGGGTCCAAAAAGGAATTTATTTTCTCTATTTTTGCTACTGCGGGGCGTGACATCACATCCCTGAAAAATATGTTTGGGGAGCATGGCAGGCCTGCCAGACAGGTAGCCATGCAGAAGATAATGAGTGCAAAGATGATGGAAGGTACTCCAGTCAAAGAACATGTTTTAAAAATGATTGGTTATTTAAACGAACTGGAGACCTTGGGAGCCAACATCGATGCACAGACCCAAGTTGATATGATCCTCAACTCGCTGTCGCCATCATTCGCTCAATTCAAACTTAACTATAATATGAATCAAATGGATTTTTCAATTAGCGAATTAATGAGTTCTTTACTGGCAGCAGAAGGGGTGATCAAACCTGGGGGCAGCGTTTTAAACGTTGAGAAAAGCGCTTCTTCTTCCCGATCTACACCGAAAGGTAAGAAAGGAAAGAAGAAGGCTGGCAGTGGTGGTTCAAGTGTTGGACCGGTCCCTAAGATTGCAAAATCTAAGGGAAAAGGTAAGGGCAAAGGGAAGGTGGGTGGCCAAGGCAAAGGAAAGTGTTTCCAATGCGGTGAGAAGGGCCACTGGAAGAGGAACTGTCCAGAATTCTTAGCTACAAGAGTTCAAGGTATGATTGAATCACATGTGATTGAAGTAAGTTTTATTACGGATACTTCAAACACTTGGTGCATTGATTCTGGTGCGACTAACCATATCTGTAATTCATTGCAGGGGTTCAGATCAACCAGGAAATGCAGTGATGGGGAGATCGTGCTTACTCTAGGTTCTAGCGCAACCGTATCTGCGGTTGCTATAGGAGTCGTAGTTTTAGAATTTTCAGACAATAAAGTTTTGATTTTATCAGATGTACTTTACGTCCCTTTAATGAGACGTAATTTAATTTCAGTTTCTAATTTAACGAATAATGGTTATTCCTTTCATTTTGGAACTGAAGTTGTCATTAAAAGAAGCAGTTCTTTTATATGTTCTGGTGTTAAATCAAATGGTTTGTATGTGATTACTCCCAATATTTCAAAAGATTCTTGTTTGGAACTTAATAACTCAGTGGTAACTTTACCATCTAAAAGAAAGGAACCTTCCACTAATCCAACAAGGCTTTGGCATATGAGGCTTGGCCATATCAATCTGAATAGGATTGGCAGACTAGTCAAAGAAGGGGTCTTAGGCGATTTGGTTCTCGAACCAATGGAAGTCTGCGAGTCTTGTTTGGAGGGTAAGATGACCAAAAGGCCCTTTCCTGCAAAGGGCAACAGGACCAATGCATTGTTGGAATTAGTTCATACTGATGTGTGTGGACCAATAAATATTAGAGCAAGGGGTGGTTATGAGTATTTCATAACATTTACCGATGACCACTCTAGGTATGGATATGTGTACCTAATGCAGCACAAGTTTGAAGCCTTTGAAAAGTTCAAAGAGTTTAGGGCTGGAGTGGAGAAGCAATCGGGCACACATATCAAGGCCATTCGATCTGATCGAGGTGGCGAGTACCTCTCTAATGAGTTTATTGATCACCTCGTACAGAATGGGATTCTGTCACAGTTGACTGCACCTGGTACGCCTCAGCAGAACGGTGTAGCGGAGAGAAGGAATCGGACTCTTTTAGACATGACTAGGTCGATGATGAGTTATTCAGAGTTGCCATTATTCCTTTGGGGTTATGCTTTGGAAACCGCTGCATACATACTAAATCTAGTACCAAGCAAATCTGTTCCCAGGATACCACGAGAGATGTGGATTGGGCGCAAGCCTTGTTTGCAACATCTCCGGATATGGAGGTGTCCGGCACATGTTGTGGACCGTCGCGAATGGAGGAGGAGGTCCTGGCGCTCTCCCTCGATAGTGTCCCGGGACGGATCCCAAGGAGCACACTTCAGGAAAAACTAGGACTTCCTCACGCGATCCTAGAGACAAAGAGTCGCCACCTAATTTTTATCGGGAATTAGGAAACCCAAGTTTGACTCGCCCAAAATTGAATAAGGTTACTCGCCCTTCATTACCAGAAACAAGGTTCGGGGGTCTTGGTACGAGAGGGGAAGGAGCCCAAGCAGGACTAAAGCACCCCCTCCTCGCCCTACCGAATGGTAGGCCTTGATTCAAATATCCTTGTTATTAATTCATAATAGATGTTGTTTCCTCAAACATACTAGATAGATATATACATGGCAAAAAGAAACATCTAATGAAAATCATTTCAAGAGACTAAATCAAGTAGAAAGCGGATGCTCATGCAATACAAGGGAGAAGTATACTCACAGTGGCTAGTCCCGCCCGGGACCGATGCAAATAAAGTAAACATGTCATGATATGCAAAGGGAACGAGAAGACTTACATTGGTTGACTCAAGCGGAGTCGCGAAAGCAAAAAGAATGTAAACGTGCAATGCAATCATGCAACAATCCTAGATAAGATGTCTCTAACAAATAATCATATAAACGGAGACTTATCCTAAAGGAAATGTGTCGTTGAAATCAAAGTTGTAAACCTAGAAAAATTCTAAGAGAAAGGATAGAGATAGTACATGATACATGGGCACTAAGCCACATGTAGACGAGGCAAACCACAAATCGAAGTCCGGGTCCGAGGCACTTAATTCTCTGCACTAATACACCAAAGAATACCCAAGCATTGCAAAAATACAAGCAAACAAATGATATGCATGATAAACAAAGAAAACATGTCATCAATCAAATTTCCAGATTCAGCAACCTCTAATGAATCCTATCAAAAGTGGTCTTAAACATGAGCTGGATAAAAACCCTTTTACAGAAAGTTAGATACGTGTCTTAGGGAACTTCTCCAAAAAGTGGGACCTCAATATCAATTTTATTGTTTGAGAAATAAATGTTTTGGGAACAGTGGATCAGGACTGTCCACTGTTCTTGTAAAAATCATAATTAAATCTACAAAAATCATATGAAGCTCTATTTGGTGTCAAAAGAAAGCTATTTCATTGTAGTATATGATAAAAATAAACCCATGGACATTCTGTAATCACAAGGTTTCTGAAAAAGTGTTTTAAACAGACTCTGTTATTCTGGAAATTTGGTATCATTTGACAAATGAATGCAAAACATAATAGAAGTATAATAGAAGTTCATGAATCATGTTAACCAAGTTGATTTAAGCTTTTGATCTCTCATCCATTTATCCTAGGTGATTTCTAAACCAAGTTTTATTCATCAATTGTTGTTGAGTGATCAAGGTGTGACCATTTTGTATACATAATCATATTTGTAATTAAACTTAGAAAATTCCAGAATAGTTGTATCAACTTTAAACGCTTAGAAAACGATCCTAACTCGATCGTATGCTCACGATTTTACATCGGCATATAGATATATGAGTTAGGAATCATCCCCAAAAAGCGGAACGTCGATAACTATTATAGATTTTCTGAAATTCAAGCACAAAGAGACGATGTTCAAATCTGTCAACCGATTTCTCAACAATTTCTAAAAATAGTATATGAATCCTAAAAGCTCTCAAAACGGACCGGATGAAAGCTAATTCATCAAAGTTTACCCAGAAAATTTGAAATCCATCAAACTATGGGTTTTGATGGACCAAATCTAATGGACAAAACCAATCTGCTTTGCTGAATTTTTATCTAGTTCATTTTAAAGTGTGAGGAAAACATTTTAGTGATAGTTGAAGCTTATTAGAGAGATCAAACTCATAGATCAACTTAATTATCATGATTCCCAATCAATTTAGCCCTCAAGTTCTATGAAGAACTTTTAGATCAAGGATCAAAGGGACTTATAAATATCATGTTGGAGATGAAATTCAATAGGAATTCTAGGTAATAGGAATAATCAAGAGATAGGTATGAACATAGAAATCATCCTTCTCATAGATCATATTTCCAAACCATCATGGAATTCAAAATAGATATATGTATATATATATAATCATGTATGCATGAATCTAAACTAAAATTGAAGAATGAAACCAAAATTGAAAATCAAAGTGAAAAACAATCTCTAATTGTAAATTATCAATAAAAATCAAAGAGATTTGGATCTAACTATGTGAGTGTGTGAAGAACATGAGAGGAAGAAGATGAGTGTTCTAATAAGTAGAAATAGAACTAAGTTAGATCCAAATCTTATAGATCTATATATACAAAGTAGGAATTAGAGATGAACTATAGTGTTTACCTCTTGGAGGATTCTCAATTACAAGACCAAAATTGATTTGAAGATCTTCTTCTTCAAGTGTTATTCAAGTGTTCTTCAAGCACTCATCCATGGAAGTTGAGGGAGGCAATTGTTGTTCAAATTGTGGTCTAATTAGCCTAAGTTAATCTAAATTCAATTCATAATTTTCTCTCTCTAGAATTCACCTAAATTGAAAGTATATTCAAAGTATACTTATCTCTCTTGTATGTGCTTCTATGTGTGTTTGTATCTCCAAGTATATTCAAGTGTATCTCTTCCAAGTGTCTAGTGTGTTAAGATGTGATCTCATATGAGATGTATGAGATCTTATATAGAGTTTTGAAGACTTAGCTCTTAAGTTTCAGGGTTAAAACAGGATTTTTAGAGCTTAAAAGAGGGTTAAAATGGCCATTTCGGAGCCTAAACGCAATTTCCAGGCAATTTCCTCGCAGTGGGAAGCTTCTAGAAGGGTCTGGAACTCAAAAAGCTCCGTGGAGGACACAAATGGAAGTGGCGGTTATGGTGGGACCCGCCACCCCCATACCCAAAACCGCCATTTACTATTTGGGTCCCTCTGGTCACCCACAAGCTCTGTTTCAAATTTCATGCGCACTGCTTTTCCAGATTTTTGTAAAAATGCTTTTTGGTGTCCGAAATCGTCCGTTTACGTACCGTTGGAAAGCTGTCAGGTTGAATTTCAGTATAAAAATATTTCCAGAGGTTTTATAATGAGAATTGAAGTCCAATTGAAGTCCGGAAGTCCTCCGGAACTTTCGTCGTCTTTTTGAAATCAAATGACGTCTTTTCCAAAATTGCTTTCAAATGTGCGTCGATTTCGAACTTTTCTTTAAAATTGAATCTCTGGATACCTAGAATACTGCGTTTAGAACACTTAATGTTCATATAACCCTGAGAGAATATGAATTCTGAGAGATGATTTTGACAAAACCGGGATTTATCCATGGAAAAGGGCTTTTCTGAGCTTGAAGTCACTTTCCGAAGTCCGATCTTCTGATTGTGTGGAATCCAGTACCTTCCACGGGGTACTTTTCATCATCGAATCCTCCAAGACGTTGTCCACCCTAAATCCTATCAGTGTGGTCAAAATTGGGTGTCTACAGTTTGCCCCTCTTTGGCAGAACTTGTTGTGAACAACGTGAACTGCAAGTGAGTGCCAAAGCCTTGAAGGCACCCAAATAACCATACTGAGAGGTTTTAGGAAAAACAAAAATCCGCAAAATCAAGAAATTCAAAATCTGAAAAAAAATCAAGAAATTACAAATGCAAGAATGCAATGCAATGCTGGGTAGAGGCGGCTAAGTTGAAGCTGATGCTGGTCGTGCTCCGCTGGAGCTGCCTACGTATCCTTTCCAGGAATCAGACCAGGGCGTAGTTCAAGCGCGCGGGAAAACGGAAAACAAACAACAACAATGCGGATGAAATGCTCCTATCCTAGGATGCTGGTGCAATATGAAAACATGAAATGTGAAAGTGCTGGAGGAATCATCCTCAAGGGTTCCCTAGATGCAAAATCTAATGCAAAGGATGCAACGACTCTCTCTCACAGTCGAATATGCTAAAGGTATCTTGGATGATTCTCGAGGTTTTTGTCAAAGTTATTCTTCTGATCTTAAGGCTCGTAGGCGTCATCTGTATCCTGGACGACTCTTGAAATAGCGAAGTATCTTGGATGAATTCTGAGTCATGTCAAACAACTGGACGATTGCTGGTGTAGAGTCCTTCTGCTGGGGACGATTACTGATGTAGAGTCCTTCTGCTGGGGACGATTGTTGATGTAGAGTCCTTCTGCTGGGGACGATTGCTGAAATAGGTCCTTCTTCTGTGGACGATTGCTGATGTAGAGTCCTTCTGCTGGGGACGATTGCTGATGTAGAGTCCTTTTGCTGGGGACGATTGCTGGTGTAGAGTCCTTCTGCTGGGGACGATTGCTGATGTAGAGTCCTTCTGCTGGGGACGATTGCTGAAACAGGTCCTTCTTCTGTGGACGATTGCTGATGTAGAGTCCTTTTGATGGGGACGATTGCTGATGTAGAGTCCTTCTGCTGGGGACGATTGCTGATGTAGAGTCCTTTTGCTGGGGACGATTGCTGATGTAGAGTCCTTTTGCTGGGGACAAATCTTCTGAAACAGGTCTCTCTGCCGGAGACAAATCTTCTGCTCTTCTGAAACAGGTCTTTCTTCTAGAAAAATCTTCTGTAACAGGTCTGGAAACAAGTCTTCTGAAACAGGTCTCTCTGCCGGAGACAAATCTTCTGTTCTTCTGAAACAGGCCCTTTTTCCGAGGACAAATCTTCTGTGGCAGGTCTAGAAACAAATCTTCTGAAACAGGTCTCTCTGCCGGAGACAAATCCTCTGTTCTTCTGAAACAGGCCCTTCTTCTGAGGACAAATCTTCTGTTCTGATGCACGGATTCTGAGAGATACACAAATTCTGAGAGATGACCCTTCTTCTGAGAGCAACCCACGGATACACGATTCTGATTTTGAGAGAAACCCTACATTCTGGAGGCAACCCTGATATGCGATGCTGAGAAATACATGATTCTGAGAGAAACCCTACATTCTGGAGGCAACCCTGGATACACGATTCTGATTCTGAGAGAAACCCTACATTCTGGAGGCAACCCACGATTCTGAGAGAAACCCCACATTCTGAGAGCAACCCACGGATACACGATTCTTGGCATAAAACTTGTATTCTGGAGGCGACCCACGATTCTGATTCTGAGAGAAACCCTATATTCTGGAGGCAACCCACGATTCTGAGAGAAACCCTACATTCTGGAGGCAACCCTGGATACATGATGCTTGGCATAAACCTTGTATTCTGGAGGCGATTTTGATGCTCAAATTCTGAGAGATACCCTTTATCTGGAGGCAACCCGTGGATACATGATGCTTGCGAGAAACTTAATTCTGAAAGTTCTCTACTGGGGAGATCCTATGATTCTGAGAGATGCACGAATTCTGTTATACCTTGACAATATCTGGAAATTCTCTGCTTGAGGAGATATCTGAGGTTTCTGGGACGCGAGCACATATTCTGGAGGCCCTGCTGATTCTTTCTGAGACTCATATTGGTGCTTCGACCAACGCAATCATTCTTGCAACACGTCAGGCTTACTCTAACCCTTTCTGAACATCTCGCATTCTGACCCATCTTCTGAAAGTCCTTTCTGGATGTAATTCTCAAGCGACAGTAGACTCAAATGTCCATTTTCTAAGACAACTCATAATCAATCCCAAAACGACGGGAGTTTGCCGTTTCTCGGCCACTTTCAGGCTGCGGTGCCTTTGATTCTTCTCATCTGGGGGACTTTTTTTCAATTCTTGAATGGATTTTTACCAAGATTCAAATCTCCAGAGGTCCTCTAGACCAATTCCAACAAGTTTTAAGCACTCTCAAGGCTTATATATCAAAAATGGACCAATCCGGGATCAAATCAAGAGTTCCGGGGGTCAAAACGCGAATATAGAGCAAAATGGGGAAATGGCAGGAAGTGAATAGTAAATGGCGGTTCCCCACACCCCCTTGGGAACCGCCAGCCGCAACTTTGGGGTTTTAAACCCATTTTCTTCTTTGTTCTTCATTCATTTCTTCTTCAATGCATCACCTCTTCCTTCTAAGGTGCTCAAATCTTGCAATTTCTTGATGTTTTGAGTGATTTCTTGCATTAAAACCTCCAAAAACTTTGTTGATTTCATCAACTCCTCCCTATTCTAGGGGATTCAAGTACCAAGGTTTTTACTATTCATCATCTTCAACCTCTTATCTTCAAGCTTCAAGCATCAACAACCATGAGTTCCCATGGACAAGGTGAAAGTTCTAGAACACGTAGAAGCCAATTTCAAGCTAGTGGAGCTTCATCAACTCAAACCATGGAGTATGCAACCATGAAAAATCCACTAAATCATATCTCTAGGAGGGCCTTTCGTCAAGAGGTAACCCATTCTTTAATTACTCCTTTGTTTCACATCTTCATACGTGTCTCTTTATTCTTGCGATTCCTTAGAAATCATCCTTTTTCTTTTTAGAATGTGGTTGGTCATCTTAGAGGTCATGGTAGCCATGGAAAATGCCTTGAATGGTTTAATGAATTGTCGGAGTCGCGTCCCCAAGTAGTAGCCAATATCAAGCAAGCGGGCTTTGGGTCGTTTGTAACCTTATTGGAGAGATCGACTAATGATTTGGCCATGATTCAAGCTCTTGCTGAAAGGTGGTGGGATTCCACAAATACTTTTCACATGCCTTTTGGGGAGATAACCATGACCCCTCTTGATTTTGCAATGATAACCGGCATCTCATTTGGCGGGCATCGTCTTGCCTTTGCAAAGAACATCCATAGACATCCTACTATCATTGAGCGTCTCCTAGGCATCATCCCATCCCAGAGAGATCTTCACGGATCGAGCGTAGGCATCACATGGTTCATCAACAACTTCAGGCCTTCTGAAAGAGCGGCTCAATTTACCGATATGCAGCTTACCCGTGCTTTCATCTTGTATTTGCTTGGTTGCTCTCTTCTTTCTACTCGAGCTGAGCGGATTACATTGAATATGCTTGATAGTCTTCGAAATCTTGAGGAGATTGCAGATTTTGATTGGGGCTCTGCTGGTTTAGCCATTCTGTATAGTCATATGGGGGAGCATTCTCGAGGCAAATCCCCTGGATTCGACGGATTCTGGAGAGCTTGGGAGGTACTGAAAATATTTTCATTTCCAGTTTTTATTATTTGATGTTCTGCTGTTTTGACCACTGCTTTATTTTCTCTTGTAGGTGTGGGCCTTTGAGTATTTCTCCATGACGGCTCCATCATTCCGGGAGGAAGAGATTCATATTTTTCCACGGGCTCTGAAGTGGCGTCGCCAAGCCGTAGGTACCAAGAATGATGCTCATAATGTTATTTCTTGCCGGGATTTTCTTACCCGTCTCAGATTCACCCAAGTTAACTGGCATCCTTGGGTGACAAATGGAGATGTGACTGAGATTGGCTTAGCTAGACAGATGACTGGAGAGAGGATTCTTCTTGAGGGTCCCTCTGTTCTTGAGTGGTATCTTGGAGAGAGAGTAGCTCCTCAGACTGATTTGGAGGATCGTCTCTTAGTGCCACAGGATCCGCCTTCTTGTATGAGGTCGGCGCAGAATTTGGAAGATGAAGATCTTATTAATGCTTTGAACGGAATTCCTTCAGCCTCTTTTACTCTGTTTGAGGAGAACTATGACGTCTTCAGGGTTACTCATCTGATGCCTAATTTCCCGCTCTCGGATGACCCGCAGGTATTTCACGACTTCTTCATTTCTGATCGAATGCTTGCTTTATCTTATTTCTCATCATCATTTGCAGGGGAGTTCTTTTGTGGATGGCCCTGGTCGACCTCTACCTCTCATTCCTCCTTGTGATTGGCGAGCCTCGACCATGCTGCGCGGAGTTATATCTTCTGTAGAGATCCCCCGTGATCTTGTAGAGCCTCAGCTAGTTTCAGAACAACATGAGTCCGTTCCCCGAGCCGTTTTCAATGAAGAGCGAGCTTATGCACAGAATCTGAGGGCTTGGAGCCTTGCTCGTGAGGGACATGTAAGTAATTTCTGAACTCATTACCTCTGATTCTTCTGATCTTTCTGACCATATCTTCCTTCTCTTTGCAGTGGGATGGCATGTGCCAGACTTACATAGACCGTGATGCGGCCCTGGTAAATTTCTTGACCTTTTCTTCTTATCTCATTGCTTTTTCAAACCCCTATACTGATTCTTTTCTTCCACAGGTGGCTCAAGTTAGGCAGCTTCAATCACAGTTGGAGCGGATGAATGCAGGCCCTTCTGGTGGGGCTGGTGGGTCTAGGCGAAGGCGCCAAATTGAAGATGATGATAGCTCTACGGCCTCAGATATGCCTGCTCGGTACCCACGGGCTACTCGTCGTCGCTGATGATGATCATATGCACCCATGACTATCTTTCTGTTTTTCTTGCTTTCTGTGCTGAGACTGATGTTGATGTATTCTGTCTTGATGGGCTTGTACTCTTGACTTTGCTTGATGCTGCTTTATGCTATCCTTCTGTTTCGCTTTGCATCCCTTATCACGAGACTGATTTGATTGACACTTTGCACACTGACACACAGGACTCGATTTTACAGGGAAAGGAAATTTCTGACGATTCCTCTTTCTCGACAATGTCTTTTGACTTGGATATTTGAATTTTCTAAGGATTTGCATGTTTTGAAAATGAGATTTTATCTTGTAGCAGGATATTGTGTTGGCTTTGCATGTAATCTTGAAGCTTTTGAAAATTTTCCACATAATGTTTCAGTCTTGACATTAGATTCACATCTTTAGATTGCTAAAAAACTTTTCAACTTAATATCAAGAATTACCAGATTTTTCACTTAGGTGCTTTAATTCTGATAGCCAAGTGATCCAGAGAGGACAGGTAGCGAGGTATGGGCAAATGACAGTTTGCCCCTAGTTGATAGAGATAAATGGAAGTTTGGGCAAACGCAGTTTGCCCCTAGTGTGGCAGTGAAATCTTGAGGCTTTGGGCAAACTTGAAAGTTTGCCCCTAGTTTGCAAGGTTCAGGGATCGAGAGCCAGGAAAGCTCGCCTACTTATCCCCAAGTGGGAATCAGATCCAAAGTAGTTCGGCCAGGTCTTGAAAGAAAGTATGGTTGAGGGTTTCAGGAGCAGTGACCGAACCGAGCAGGTTGCCTACATATCCCCAAGTGGGAATCAGGTCAAGTGTAGTTCCTCGAATGCTGGAGGTTTTGAAAGAACAGGTTTTGAAAGAAAAGGCTTTTAAGCATAGTATCTCTTGAGACGGTCAATGTTGATTGGCTGATTGAACTCAACTCCATCTAGATCCATCAGGTATGCCGCTCCTCCAGAGAGAAGCTTCTTGATGACGTATGGGCCAACCCAATTTGGCTTGAATTTCCCTCTAGGATCGAAAACGGGTGCTTTTAAGGCTTTAAGCACAAGGTCGCCTTCCTCAAGTTTTCTTGGACGGACCTTCTTGTTGAATGCTCGAGCTATTCTTCTCTGATACACATGCACATGATCAATTGCGGCCAACCTTTTCTCATCAAGTAACATTAGCTCCTCATATCTATCTCTTAGCCAATCAAATTCTGGAATCTCGGATTCTGCCACAACTCTCAAAGATGGTAGTTCTATTTCAACTGGGAGTACTGCTTCCATTCCGTAAGCCAATGAATAAGGAGTGGCTCCTGTAGATGTTCGGATAGATGTTCTGTATCCCCACAGTGCATACGGTAACTTCTCATGCCAATCTCGGTATGTATCAGTCATCTTTCTTAGGATCGTCTTCAAATTCTTATTAGCTGCTTCAACTGCCCCATTTGTTTGTGGCCTATACGGCGCTGACATGTGGTGCATGATCTTGTATTCTTCTAGTAGATCCAAAACCTCTTTCTGGAAGTGACTGCCATGATCGGATATCAACTCATGAGGGACCCCGTATCGGCAGATTATATTTCTTCTGATAAATCTGGCCACATCTTTAGCCTTCAATGTCGCATAAGACTCTGCTTCCACCCATTTTGTGGAATAATCAATTGCTACCAGGATGTATTGATGCCCATTAGACGCCTTCGGGGTTACTTCTCCAATAACATCTATTCCCCAAACTGAGAATGGCCAAGGGGTAGTCATGTTGTATAGCAGTGACGGCGGCACATGCTTCATATTGGCATGGATCTGACATTTGTGACATTTTCTGACATATTCATAGCAGTCCTTGTCCATAGTAGTCCAATAATATCCTTGTCGGATGATCTTCTTAGCTAACATGTGTCCACTCATATGAGGACCACACACCCCTTCGTGAATTTGCTCCATCATCTTTCTCGCACTGTTTCCATATAGACATGTCAAGTTGAATCCATTGTAAGATCTCTTCAATAGACTTCCACCACAAATCATGAACTGAGCCGAGAATCTTCTTATGGCTCTCTTGTCTTTCTCGGAGGCGCTTTCCGGATATTCCCCATTTTCAATGAAGTTCCACACGTCGGTGTACCACGGAAGTTCTTCTGCTTCTTCTATTTCCCCAATCATCTCATAAGACGGCTTTTCCCTTTGTTCAATCATCAAAGGAGTTAGCTTTATCCCCACAGGAATCTCAATCATTGACGCTAAAGTAGCCAAAGAGTCTGCTAGCTGATTTTCTTCTCGAGGCAGGTAGAAGAACGTGATATGCAAGAAACGAGTTCGTAAAGAATCAAGATACTCATGATAGGGTTTTAACTTCTCTTCCTTGACTTTCCAATCTCCTTGAACTTGGGATATGATCAAATTGGAATCCCCGAATACATCAAGTTTCCTTACCTCCAAAGTCAATGCGGCTTCTAGCCCCAAGATACAAGCTTCATACTCAGCAGTGTTGTTGGTGGAAGTGTACTTCAGCTTAATAGAGAACGGGGTATGTGCTCCTTCAGGGGATACAAGGATGATCCCCACTCCATATCCTTTCTGGTTTGCAGCTCCATCAAAATACATTTTCCACACATCTTCTTTTAATTCCATCAATCCTTCGTCAGGGAACATGAACTCTCCTTCGTTTTCCAGATTTATCGGATGTTCTGCTAAATGTTCTGCGACAGCCCTTCCTTTAACAGATTTACTCGTAGCATGTATCAAGTCAAACTCAGATAGCATCAATGTCCATCGGGAGATTCTTCCGGTCAATGCTGGTTTTTCAAATAGGTACTTCAAAGGATCCATTCGGGAGATTAAAACAACAGGGAAGGCCAACATATAATGCCTCAGACGACGAGTGGCCCAAACCAAAGCCCAACATGTCTTTTCTAACGGAGAATACTTCAATTCGTATCCAGTCATCCTTTTACTTAAGTAGTAAATGGCTTTCTCTATACGCCCTTCATCTCCTTCTTGGGCTAACATGCATCCCATAGCATTCTCTGACACGGATAAGTACAACAGCAAAGGCTTCCCTGATTTCGGGGGTGAAAGAACCGGTGGGTTTGATAAATAAGCCTTGATCTTGTCAAAAGCTTCTTGACATTGATTGTCCCATTCGAATTTCTTCCCTTTTCTCAACAAGCTGAAAAGCGGATCGCAAGTAGCAGTGAGCTTAGATATGAAGCGGCTGATGAATTGGATTCTTCCCAGAAATCCTCTTACTTCCTTTTCATTTGTCGGAGGCGGCATATCCATAATAGCCTTGATCTTTGTGGGGTCAACCTCAATTCCTCTCTGTGTGATGAGAAATCCCAGCAGCTTTCCGGTGGTAACTCCAAAAGTACACTTCTGTGGATTCAATCTCATTCTGTATTTCCTTAATCTTTCAAAGAACTTGGCGAGTGCTGTTAAATGCCCACTTCTCTCTTTGGACTTAACAATCATATCATCCACATAAACTTCTACCTCTTTATGGATCATGTCATGTAACAAAGTAGTAGCAGCTCTCTGATAGGTCGCTCCGGCATTCTTTAACCCAAATGGCATTACTCGGTAGCAATACGTCCCCCAGTGAGTTGTGAATGTAGTCTTTTCTCTGTCTTCGGGTGCCATTAAAATCTGATTGTACCCTGAGAAACCATCCATGAATGATAACAACTCATGCCCCGCGGTGCTATCTACCAGAACATCTATGTGTGGAAGCGGAAAATCATCCTTAGGACTAGCCTTGTTTAGATCTCTGAAGTCAACACATACACGGATCCTTCCATCCTTCTTTGGCACAGGAACTATATTGGCTATCCATTCCGGATATTGGGTTACCATCAGGAATCCAGCTTTCAATTGTTTCTCAACTTCTTCTTTGATCTTCAAAGTCCATTCGGGTCTCATGCGTCTCAACTTTTGCTTAACAGGTTTTGAATTTGGAAATAGAGGGATGTGGTGTTGGACAATCTCTGGATCGATGCCTGGCATATCTTGGTAGGACCAAGCGAAAACATCTTTAAATTCTTTTAATAAGTTGATTAGTTCATTGCTTTCTTGTGAAGTGAGCGTGGTGCCAATATGAACATTTTGTGGATTATCTTCATTATCCAAGTTTATTAGCAAAGTTTCTTCAATAATCTTGCATGCAGATTCATTTTCATTTTCAATTAATCTTTGCAAATCCTCAGAAATTTTAAAATCAAGATCATCAGACACAGAAGAGTAAGCAAAATCCTCGTTCATTTCATTAACATTTTTGGGTACATCAAAAGCAAAAGCAGACTCAACATCATGGCTCATATTGGCCTTTACAGACTTCCGGGGAAATGGGGGAGGGGATTTGTTGACTTCCGATTCTATCACCCAATTGTTCAGAGCTCCCTCTATTGGCTTGATTTCTTTCACATTTCCCAGTGCTTCTTCGGCATCCATCAGCATGTTCAGCTCTTCATCCATTAGCATGTTCAAATCATCACTTGTCATCAGCTCAGCCCAGTCCTTCCTTTCTTTCTTGATAGGCGGAGTATACAAGAACGGATCCTCATAGTCGGAGAACTCATGTTTGAAGAAAATCTCAAATCCAGGCTTAATGTTCTTGGTAGCCGGATCATACCATGGTTCAGGGAACCCACAGAAGGGAAAGTCATCGCCTTCTTTCACGAAGTATCCATTCAGGATTCTTGGCCCAGAAACAACCATCGGCCCTTTTCCTTTTGTCATCTTCTTCTTATCTTCTTCAGTCAATTGATACCCAAGCCCAGATTTATCTTTCTGTTCGTGGAAGTTTGGTGGTTCAGTTATTCCTTGTTGACGACGACCTAGTCCCATTCCAGGAAAATAGTTCATCTTCCGCACCATATGAGCCACTTTAGGATTGGCATACTGGTCAAAGTACAATGGCATGACTTCAGGGATCCAATTCTGTCCCACTTCTTCTTGTAGATCTTTGGCAACCGGGTTTCCCTTCTCGAACATCTTTCTATATTCGCGTCCGGTGATGAACGGCTTCTTTTTCTTGATCGGAGTGATTTCTTCGCCCCAGACAGATGCATCAGGAAGTTTCTTCTCATAGCTGAGTCGATCCCAAACGGATTTCTTTTTCTTAGCTCCTTCATTTATCATTCCCACAAAGTTGAATCCTCCTAATTCATTTTCTTCTTCCGGTGTTTGGACTTCTAGCACAGGACCATGGCTTGTCCCTTCTTCTTTGATCCAGCTATCCCCAAAGATTGTTACCACATCCTCTTTCCAGATGAACTTGATTTTCTGGTGGAGAGTGGAGGCGACTGCATCATTCACATGTAACCACGGACGTCCCAATAGCAGATTAAAGCTAGCCGGAATATCAATCACTTGGAAATCAGCTTCTTTGTTTAATGGCCCGACTTCAATTTTCAACTTAATCATTCCCACAATGGCCCTTTTGGTGTTATCATAGGCCCTCACAGTTTGTGTTGATGGCAAGAGTTCTGAAATAGACAACCCCATTCTGAGAGCTGTTTGGAGAGGACATACATTCAAGGCTGACCCATTATCTACCAAGCAGACCGGTACTCTATTCCCCAGGCAATGTACAGTGATGTAGAGAGCTCTGTTGTGGTGTGCCCCTTCCGGCGGTAAATCTTCATCTGTGAATGTGATTACAGGCTTACAAGGCTTTGAAGAGATCATGTTTACTAGATCTTCGGGAGTAGTATTGACAGAAACATCCAAACGATTGAGAGTATCGAGCATGGCCTGCCTGTGTTTGTGAGAGGTCATAAGTAATCCCCATACTGAGATCCAAGCTTGTGTTTTCTTCAATTGCTTTAGGATTTCATCTTCTTCTTCGCTCACGGCTCCTTTACCAGCCTCTTTTGCTTTGACGACTTCTTTCTCATTCCATGTTTCTTTTCCACGATTTTCTAACTCATGAGGCTTGAAATGATGTCCGGAACGGGTCAAGTGGTTTGCTTCATTGGTGATCCAGATAGACTCAAGTTCTTTGGCTAACTTTTCGGTGCCAACAGTGATTTTCCAAACAGAATCATCGGGGATTATGGTATTATTAACGGAATCATCCTCATCATCATACCACCAATCTTCTTCTTCTTCCATCATTGCAATAAGATCGTCATCTTTGATTTCAAGGTTCTCGACAGGCTTTAGCAATTCTTCTATCGGCTCAGTGCTTTGTTTCTCGGTGACTGCTTCTATGGGCTTTTCTTCCTCATACCAGATCGAGTCGTCGGTGATGGCATTGGGATCCCACCATTCAATTGTAAGATTTCCGTTGGCTATTTCTTCTTCAAAAGCCAGTGCTTCTTCGACCCATTCTTCCTCTTCCATATTCCTCAAGATGCAAATTGCAGCGTCTTCCGGAAGTTGAACATCCATAGCTGGTTGATTCGAGGATGTGATGTAGATCTTTGGGTTATAAATCTGAGATCCTTCTTCTACAAAGTTAACATTTGGCATGTTCCCCTTATGATTAGGGAGAGGATTCTTCTGAACATTTGGCTGAGAGGGAGGAGGGGAGATGACCCCTTTTTCAATCAAGTCTTCAATTTCATGGCGAAGTCTCCAGCATCTATCTGTGCTATGTCCACGGCCTTGATGAAAGTCACAAAAGAACTCTGTTTTGAAACCCGGTGGAAGTGGATTTGGCTCTGGTTTAGGTTCCAATTTCTGCAAGTACCCTTTTTCTATCATTCTTTCAAGTGCGGTGCTTAGTGGCATCCCCAAGTCGGAAAATTCTCTTTTCTCTCTCGACTGTTTCTGATTTTGACTTCCTCTTGCATTAGCCATACTTCGACGCTCTTTCTGAAAAGGCTGAGGAGATAGTGTGTTGACGTCAGCAGACTGATGATAGACTGGCCTTTCTGTCTTTCTGTATCGATTGCTCGTGCTTTCTTTCTTGATCTTTCCATCTCTAATGGCATCTTCTATCAAAGTTCCCACATCAAACAGCTGTTCGAAACTCACAATGGACTGAAATTCTAGCCTTTCCAAGTATTCGGGCTGTAGATTCTTGATGATCATTCGGACCTGATCTTTTTCCGCTGGCCTGCTAGTCATTTGAGCAGCTTTAGCTCTCCAACGAGTAAGGAAACCTGCGAAGGATTCCCTATACTCTTGTCGGGTGGTTTCTAGATCTCTTGCAGTTACATCAAACAACTGGTTATATGAATATTGAGCCACGAAAGCTTTGGCCAATGCCTCCCAATCTCTGGTTATGGCTGGTTCCAACGTCAAGTACCATGAAAGTGCTGCTCCACTCAAAACTCTTGGAAACAATAGAGCGAAGAGGTCAGATTCAATGCCCATAGGCTGCAAAGTTCCTACATAAAGCCTCAGATAGCTCTTCGGATTTCCAGTTCCATTGAAAAATTCAATATGCGGCATCTTAAACTTCTCTGGGAGTTTGGTTTTTGGAGCGTCACACAACCCTTCAACATCGAACAAATACTCATCCACCCCTTTGCTCTTTCTGATCACACTCTCTAGTTTGTCGATCTTGGCCAACTTGTCCTGAATTTCCTGATCTAGCTGAACCTTTGGTTGAACTGTCTCCCCAAAATCTTCTTCTTCATGATGCTCTGGAGGTGGTGGTGGTGGATTAGTTAGCTGCTCAATCATTCTCATCATAGTGGCAAGTTGTTCTCGATTCTGCTCCCTGCTCTGATCCAAGGCAGCTTGCATTGCGGCCAATCTGGCTTCCATATCCGCTTCGTATGTCATATCTTCAACCTTAGTCGACTCGGCTGTTCCTTCTTCTAACCCTGATCTGATCAAACGGCTGTTCGGAGCTCTGACCCAGAAAGGAGTACAACTTTTCGGTCCTATCTTTTCTTATCTGGTTTATTTAGGGATTTTCAAATAATCAGGTATCTTTATTGCAAAAGAATTTTTCAAAGAATGATATAAGAAGGTGGATTTACAA